>OX422214.1:569150368-569467868 GCA_949130495.1 Sambucus nigra | reverse complement strand
GGTCCCGAATTAGACAATGGATATTTCAATTAAAACTTTTATATGAGATGCCGGGAATTCCTTATACCGCATTCCTAGTCATAGTATGTAGATTGTAAAGAAGACTATTTGACTTTACCCCTTCTTTCTTTGTTTTTTTATCCAAATTGGGGGGTGTTACTATGTTACTATTTCCAGATTGAAATGTCATAAAATGCATCAATAGTTTTTTATTCTAATATAGAATAATGAAATTCGACTAGATACTAGACATAAGTAATCGGGGAATAGAACGGATAAATGGGGGAAACAAATAATTCTAGGAGGGATTATTCGTCTTCCTAGTCTTCGACACAAGAAAAGGAATTTTCCACACCTCTTTCTTGTGTCGAAATAATAATGATTCTTGATTCTGTTCATCAAATATTCCTAGTCTTAATTTGTATACTGTTAAATATTTCAATTAAAACTTTTCACATAGAAGGGATTACAATTCTTTTTCACAAAAATAGAAAGACTGTTGTTACTGAAATAGAATGAAATCGAACGATAACAATACATACATATAAGTTAAGCATTTCCTCATTTTATATGTATTTTCGTATTTTGTTTAACCTTGAGTTAAGTAATCTTTCTGCAATCTTGCCATAAAGTAAAATTCATAAAATATATGAATCACCCCCCGTCTCAGAAAATACATCCGTTACATATGTAACTTGATTCTTTGTTACTGCAATTTGGTTCAATATACCTTTTTTTGGGTGGTGGTGGTGGGGGGGGGGGTCGGGGAGGGGAGGGGAGGGGGGAGGGTGGATGCGGAGGAGGAGGGGGACATTACTACCCTTCGGAGTTTATTAGATATTGTTTGGAATAGAAAGCCTTTTCCAAGTGGCTAAAAATAGGAAAGAGGGGGACATACATCCTTACCTCTCCAAAAAAATAAGTAAAGGAAAAATAAGTAGGCTTGGCTTTATAAAATGCCAGCTTACAATCAAGGTTGCACAAGAAGAATAAAAATGGCTAAAAAGCACATCCCCAAAATGCTATGATCTAACCTCATTAGAGTCGTAAACTTTAGGTAGAACATCTGCGACAAATATTTTTTTTTTTTTGCCAAAGAGGGACGGTACCCCCACCCATTTTATTTATACCATAAAGGAGAAAAAGCCTCTCCGAAGCTTACAAACCCAAGCACAAAAATAATTCTAGAGGATGGGTCCATTACTCTAGAATGAGAGAATAGAAACAATGACCAAAGACTACCTCATTAATACACACAATCTTTTGAATTTCTGCACATACAACTCTAATCTCCCATGATCCGAAAATTTTCTATTCAGCAAATCAATCATAAATGGGGAAGACTACTCCTGGGATGTTGTATTGGAACAAGTTTCTGGTCGGATTTTTCCTTGAGAACCTCCCCCCCCCCCCCCCCTTCTTTGGCTATGTTAGTGATTTCGTTAGAAGGAAGTGGAGGACTAGAGGTAACTTTAAGGTTTTATCAGATGTCATCTATTTTTTTCAAATTTTCAAATGAGGAAGATAAAGCTGAGGTTCTGGAGAAAAGGCATATTGAGGTCTTAGGAAAATCAATGCTTATTAGTGACTGGCTAGAAGATTTAAATGGAATTTCGAAGGAAGTGAAATCTTTTCTTGTTTAGGTTCACATTTACAATCCAAAAAAAAAATTGTGGAGCAAGGAGGGAATTACCTACCTCGCCAGTGCCATTGGTAAACCTTTACGTTTTGACAAAGCCACTGAGAACAAGGAGAGACTCACCTTTGAAGTTGTGCAATTTGTAATTATCCCGGACAAGAATCTTCTGGATTCCTTTTTGGCGGACATAGGATACAAGGATGTTGGCCCTATGCAAGTAATTTTGAAATACCCTTGGAAACCATTAAATTGGTCTCAATGTAAGATGTTTGATCATTTGAATAGAGTGTGTAAGGAGATGGTCATTAAGATCCCTATCAGTCAAAAATAGTTCCGGAAGCCTGCTCCCCAACTTCCATCTAATTGTAAATCAGAAAAATTGGACATGAACGATTTATGGGTTAAAATTGGGGCTAAAGGAAAGCAAGTTGCTAATTTTGAACCCCTCAAAGAAGCTTTCATCCAATCCCTAGATAAAATTAACCAACCTAATTGTCTCATTCAACCTACCCCTACTCAGTATTGGTTCTAACCATTAGAGAAGATTAGTAATGCTGGTTTGGGACCGTATTCAACCTCTACTTCTCGATGTCAATCTAACCACGCAGCTCATAATAGTATGCTTAAGAATACCCCAGGGACTGATTCTATGCCAAACGCACTTATGAATACATCAACCAGTGGCATTAGAGGCAAAGTCAAGGTGATAACAGAGGTTGAAGAGGAAGAAGTATATCCGAAAGCCGGACTCAGTTTAGTTATGTGATAATGGTTGGGAGGAGACAGATGATGACACAAAAGAAGATTGGTTGGGTGATTCGATTAATGTAGATGCTTTGACTAATGTGGGGACCAAGGCTAGCTACCCGAAATCTAAAAATGGTAAGAAAACAATCTTATCCTTGGAAATTTTTCATGAAACTCAAAAGGGTTGTTCTTCAAAGAAGAAAGGTAATGGAAAGAAAGGCAATAACCTTAATGGATAGTTGGTGTATATGTAATATAAGGGTCTTAAACGATCTAGTGAAGCATAAGGATGTCAAAGAATTAATCTTGTCGAACAACGTCTCGTTTTTATGTCTTGTTGAATCTAAAGTTAACAGAAAAAAAATCGATAGTGTGCAGAATATCTTAGCCCCTTTATGGAAGAGAAGTGATAATCTTATTCAAGCGTCGTATGTGAGAATCATCACTTTGTGAGATCCACATAAACTGTGTGTTACTTCTCTGGGTAAGAGTGATCAGTGTATTGACTACAAAGTCACTAGAATTAGGAATAATGATTGGTGTTATGCGACTCTTGTTTATGGAAGGAATAAAAAAAATCAAAGACATTCCCTATGGGATTCTATGAAAGTGTTCTCTAATAATTATAGTGGTCTGTGGGTTTTGTTTGGGGACACTAATACCATGGCTAGTTCGTTAGAGAGATTAGGTGGTCTCCCATCTAGATGGATAGACATTCATATTTTTTAGATTGCATGGATCAGGCAAATCTCCCAGAGATTAAAACCAAAGGGCAGGGAGGAAGTAGACAGTTTACTAAGCCAGACAGATGCCTTATTAACAGTGGTTAGCTTGATATTTTCCCATCTTCTGAAGCTGATCTCTTACCAACTGGTACATCTGATCATTATCATATCTTTCTTAGATGGAGTGACGCCATTTATAATAAAAGGCATAATTTTAAATTCTTCAGTTCTTGGTCTGATCATCCGGAGTTTAGTATCAAAGGCAACCCAATATTTAGACTCCATGAAAATCTTATGTTAGTGAAGAGAGCTCTAAGAGGAATGAGTCAAATATATTTTTCTCATTTGTCTGAGAAGGACAGATTACTGAAATTTGAGATAGGAAAAACCGAATTGCTCATCATTTTTTATCACTCAAATTTAAGCCTTGTGCCGAAGGAGAGAGATCTGTTATTATCTTATAGAAACACTCTAGTCGCAAAAAATTCCATGGCTAATGAGAGAGCTCTATAAGTGTGGATAAGTGAAGGAGATTTTAATACGGCTTACTTCCACAACTGCATAAAACGCGTAGAGCCTATGCTAATATTTTTAGCATTACGTCGAAGGATTATGGTAGGTTGGTCAAGTTGGAAGACATTGAGAAAGAGTTTTTGGATTACTACTCTGGTTTACTAGTAACTTGTCATAATGATACTTGCTCTGAAAGTTTACTGGGTTTGATTGACATCCCAACAAATTAGCCAGGGTCCGGATGGTTTTAATGTGGTGTTCTTTAAGAAGTATTGGAAGGTGGTAGGGGATGATGTCCTTGTTACTATTAAAAAACATGCTGCAAGAATAATATCCTTACTTACATTAACTCTACCAATTTGGTCTTTATTACCAAAGTTTTTTTGATGTGTATCGGATATATAGCGACACGTGGTACATGGTTGGGCCTCCGGGAGAAGACTAGCTTTTTTGGTTTATTGTTATTTTATTTTATTTTTAGTCTTTTATTAATCTCTAAACATGTTTGAGGATAATTAGTCATTTTTAGTTATTAGCTATTCTTTTTGGTCTTTTTGAGTATTAGCTTGGCTAGCAATCTAACTTCTCCTATAAATAGGCCCTTGGCCCTCGTTTGTAATCACAACTTGAATTATGAGAATTGAGAATAGAGAGAGGAAAAAACTCATTTCACTAGTTTAATTTATATTTTATTGTTGACGTTGTTGTTGTTGTTGTATAGTTGTGTAGTGTAACGCTTCCAAATTTGTAGATTCACATCAAATTGATATCAGAGATTCTTCTGTTCTTCGTGTTTGTCACGCTGCGTGAAGAGGGTAACGAGTTATGATTCCAATTCTAAAAACCCTTTAATCGATAGATTAATAAATAAATGTCCAAATGAGAATAGGATGGATGGAGACCCTAAATTCCATCACCGCTAAAAGGGGGATATCAACCCTTTTATCCTTTTTCACCCTCCATATCCACCACCACCCTCCTCCACATCCACACAACCCGTTGACATGAATCTCCATCTTCTATCTTACACAAACCCTAACACAAGAAACTCACAACCCCAAATTGAAATCCTAACCCTAATCCTCAAGAACCCAGGAACCTATAAACCCTAACCCTAACCCTAACCCTAGAAAACCTACCCCAAAAACCCGACCCTACCACCTACTGCCAATGAACCCCCAGTAGCCCCCCTAACCACCGTTAACCACCCTTCGTCCTGAAACTCTCAAACCTACCCTCCCCCGGCTTCCGACCCAACCCAAAGCCCCTACCACCTCTACCCACACCTCTGATCAAACCCTAATCCCTTGGTGGCCCCCTTACCCGCTGCCAATAGCCTTTGCGAACCCCCATCCTTAATTCCATTCTCCGTTCCATTCCCATGGCCTCCGATCTAACCTCCATACGGGTCGGCCAACCCTAATGGTTGCCGACAACCTTATTGTCCCCTACCGACCCCCCCACCTTCTAAAAAAAATGTATTCCGCCCAAAACCCTATCCCTACCCTTATTTCTACCCTAATTTCCTCTTTCCCTCACTCATTAATGCTCTCACTCATTAATTCCCACCATAATCAAATCAAACAAAAATGTGTTTCCCTACAATTCAATCCCCTACCCCCTATGTCACCTCAAATCCGGAAAAAATTTGTCACCGAATCCTCTTTTAGACATAACATATTACGTCCATGAAAAATGTGTCCCATTTGAGATCCATTTCTTTACTATTTTCCATTTTGGGACCGTATTTTCGGAATTTTGCTGCCTTCAATACACTTCTTTCTCCATAGTACTCGCAAAGGTATGATCATTGGAGTTCCTATCCGATCAGATTCAAGGATCTACCACTCCGTGTAGCAACCATGTACTCATGGTGTCGAGAAGGTGTATATGGTCATCAATTTTTGTTTGCTCAGATTTTGTAGAGGGACATCGCCCTGGGATTTGGGTTTATTAGACCCATTTTTTATGAGGTTCATACTCAAGGGACTAATTCTATATGGGTAACCCACTTTTTGTTGGTTTTGATTGAGGTGCGAAGCTTTTCTTGGTTCACATCATGTGGCATTGATGATTCACCCTCCAAGCTCGAGGACGAGCTTTTTTTAAAATGGGGAGAATGATGTGGATGGGATATATAGTGCCACGTGGCACGTGTTAGGCCTCCGAGAGAAGACTATCTTTTATTTTCTATTTTTAGTTTAGGGTTTATTATCTTTTTCTTTTAGTTTTAGTCTTTTATTAATCTCCAAGTATGTTTAGGGCTAATGAGTCATTTTTAGTTATTAGTTATCCGTTTTTGTCTTTTGGGGTATTAGCTTGGCTAGTAAGCTAACTTCTATTATAAATGGTCCCTTGTCCCTCATTTGTAATCACATCTTGAATTTTGAGAATTGAGAATAGAGAGAGAAAGAAACTCATTTCACTAGTTTAATTTATTTGTTGTTGTTATTGTGTAGTGTAGCGATTCTGGATTTGTAGGTTCACATCAGTCTTCCCGTAAGAGAGTGGAAGATTTCAGACCTGTCGCGTGCTGTAATGTGATTAATTAAGTGTATCTCAGAAGTTCTTTCTCTGAGATTGAAAAAAATTCTACCGAACCTCGTAAGTGATAACCAATCACCTTTTGTGAAATATATTCATTACTCATGAGCTTCTTTGGGCGTATAGTACAAAGAGTATTAGTCCAAGGTATGCTTTGAAGGTCGATATCCGGAAGGCCTATGATAGTGTTAGATGGGATGATATAAAGATTCTTTTGAGTAGAATAGAATTTCCATTGAGGTTCATTGGTTTGATTTTTACATGAAATTCCACCACAAGATACTCAATACTCATTAATGATTCACCTTTGGTGTATTTTGAAGGCAAGAGCGGGCTTAGGCAAGGGAATCCGTTAACACACCTGTTATTTGTATTGCTCATGGAGGTTTTTAATAAATCTCTTGTTAAAGAGGAGGTAGAGGGTAATCTTGTACCCCACCCGCTATGTGTCAATCTCTTAATTACTAATCTTTATTTCCCAGATGATGTTATGATTTTTACCAAGCCTGTGGAATCTAGCTTAGTTTTCATTACTAGATGCCTTGCCTCTTATAAAATAAAATCTGGTCTTGCTAATAACCCTATTAAAAAATTTCTAATAATAGCAGGGATTGTTGTTAGTACATGCCAATATATTGCTCAGCACATCAGTTTCAACCTTTCTGATCTTTCTTTCAATTATCTTGGACCCCCTTTAATTACATCTAGTTTGAAAAAGAGCAATTGTGTTCCTCTTGTGAGTAATATCATGGCGAGATTCTCTAGTTGGAAGGTGAAACCTTTGTCTTTTACAGGGAGATTAGTTCTTATAAAATTAGTCATTTTCGGCATGCAGTCCTATTGGAGTAGATTCTTTATTTTATCGCAATGTGTGTTGGACTATTTCTCTCATCCATCCTCTAGATTTTTATGGTCGGAGCATATTTTAAATAGGAAATTGATTCCTAAGGCATGGCAGAAGTTGACATTTCCGTACTTTAAAGGGGGTCTGGGGGTGATAAATTTGCACACCCCCAGACAGCTTCTTGTGGCCATATTTTTAGGTTGGATAGTAAAGATAATTACTTGCGGACCCGTTGGATGTGGAACCATAAAATCAAAGGGATTATTGTGTGGGCTTTGGACATTCTTCAAAATAGCTCTTGGCTTTGGATATCTATTCTCTGTAGAAGAAAGGATTGTTGGACTATAGTGCATATATTATTGGGAAATGGTAAGGTCGCTGAATTTTAGAATGACCCGTGGGTGGAGGGTCAGCCTCTTAGATCGAGATTCTCACCTCTCCTTACTAGCAATATTCGAACTCCTTTTAATGATATTGTTGATGAGGTTATTATGGATGGGTTGTGGGTGCTGCCGAGAACGTATAGTCTCCAAATTAATTTGTCCACAGACCATATTTCTTCTATTACATGTCGTATGCATACCACAGACACTCTAGTGTGGAAAAGTAATCTTCAAGGTAAGTTTACGGTGGAGAATGCGTATGAGGATCTAAGATTGTCGAAAGGGAGTTCATTTAGGACAAGATTATTTGGGACAATAATGAAGACCTAAATTTAACTTTTGGATGTGGTGGGTTCTTTCTAATTGTCTTGTGTCAAAAGATAATCTTGAGCAAAGGAGTGTTGTTGCAGATGGGATTTGTATGGTGTTATATAGCAGTCTGGAGACCACACATCATTTAGTTTTTTAGTGTTGTTGGACTAGTATAATGTGGAAATCATTATGCCACGCCATGGGGGTCCATAGGAGTAACTCATGTAATGAGGATATGTGGAATTGGTTGAGTTTAGTGTGTCGAGGCCAAAGTTTTAGAGCTTGGTGTATTCAGACTATGCTTAAGGTCTCCTTGTATCATATTTGGATAGAGAGGAAAAATTTTATTTTCATAAATGAGCAGTGACTATCGAAGGATTTTATTAATTACTCCTGGATTACTTTTGTTTGGGAGATTAAATCTCATCTGCTTATAGTCCATTATACATACCTCGGGTAATAGGATCATTTGTGCTAAGATTATAGTGAGTCCGAATTTCATCAACCCTAACCCAAAGTTAGTCACTTGGGGAAGACCTAATCAGGGGTGTTTCAAGCTGAATTCTGATGGGTCGGTATTTGGTAACATGGGTGGTTATGGTGAGATTATTAGAAATTCTCGTCCTCAAACTTTGATTTTTATTCCAATAAGATTTTGGCCTCGTTAGTTATACATATGGAACTCCAGGGGTTTTCTTAGAGTTAGCTACCAGTTTGAGTTTCAAAAATATTCAAGGTGAGTGAGAAAACAAGCAAGTGGTTACCATTCTTAATGTGGAAGCTAAGACTTCAAGGATACTGAAATCAATTGTTGAGTATATTATTAGTCTAAGTAGAGGGATGCAAATTTTCACTGTTACTCACATTTATAGAGAGGCTACCAAGGGAGTTGATTACCTTGCAAGCTGAGGTGGTCCTCTTAGGGTTAGCTACTCTCTTTTTTTGTTCGATGAGAACCTAACCAAAATTCTACATGATGACGCAGAGGGGAGAGGTTTCTCGAGAAGAACATGATGTGCATTCTTCTTGTGTAGGAGATGTTTAGGCTCGCTGAGTGTGTATTGTATATTTTTGGTTGTCCTAGCACAATCTCTCTTTACTATCTATTTTGTGGTTGTTTAGTGGCAGGGTATGCCCTGGCCATCTTTGGATGTTTGCTTGTGTCCTTTACCTTTGTAAGCATTCATTTTATTTATATACCTGATTCTGGGGTCCTGCCTAACCCTTGCTTGCTTTGGGGAAAAAACATAGTTGGGGATTTATCGATAACTCCCTTGACTCTTCATTTATCTACATTATGGTCATGATGTATTCTTTTCAGTATCTTAAGGACACAATATTTTCGACTGATTAACGATAAGTCCATTTACTATATAGTTACACTTTTATAAAAGTGCATCTAAGTAAAATCTATAACACCAAAACCTAAAAAAAAGTACATAGTTACGTAAGATATATAAATCATATGAATTTACTTTTTTCCCCTTAATTTGAGCGTTGTAAAACTATGTAAATACATGTAATTGAAGAAACATATATTGTAATATATATACATTTAATCACTGAAAGTAACATTTTTTCTCGTAATTTTGATTTAGTGATGGTGTTGTAGTGTTGGAATTTGAATGAGAACTAAATTGTTATACTAGAAGGAGAAGTGAAGATGAAAAACAAAGGTATAGTTTAAGGGAATTCTGTTGCAAATATGCCGTAGAATTACAAGACAAAATAGTCCATAAGCTGATCTGATTTCTAATCTATATAAAATTACAGAGAACACACATTAATAAAGAGAAGTTTCTATCATTTACATAATTGGGACAACTTTTACATATTAGGAAACGTTTTGAAAATAGGGAGAGGAATTTAAGGGCCATCTATCCTTTTTCTAACAAAGAAATACTATTAAAATACAAAAGTAGATTTGAGAGAAAGTTAACAAAATATTAATTTTAACACTCCCCTTATTGTTTTTGTTGAACACCCATCATTTCTCTAAGGAAATGAAATTTGTTCTTTGGTAGAGCTTTGGTGAAGATAGCCGCAACTTGCTATTCGGTCTTGATATATTTGAGTTGAATCTCTTCATCCTCCACAACCTATCTAATGAAATGATGTTTGATTGCAATATTCTTGGTGCAGCTATGATAGACGGGATTCTGCGTCATGGAAATCGCGGATTGGTTGTCACAAAGTACTGGAGTAACATCTCCTTGCTTTTCACCAACATCCTCCAAAATTCTTCTTAGACACATCGCTTGTGAAGTTGCCAATGATGCTGACACATATTCGGCCTCGACAGATGATTGCGCTACCGTTTGTTGCTTCTTTGAGGCCCATGAAACTGCTTCGAAGCCAAGATAAAATACATACCCGTAAGTACTTCTCATGTCATCAATAGAACTAGCCCAATCACTATCACAAAACCCAAGTAACTTTATCTCAACATTCTTCTTATACGTGATGCCAAAATCAAAAGTTCCTCGGATGTACCTCAACACCCTTTTTGCAGCCCCAAAATGAGTTTGACTTGGCTTTTGCATGTATCGAGACAATAAACTAGTAGCATACATGATATCCGGCCTCGTAGACGTAAAGTAAAACAAACTTCTATAAATATATGCATCAACCTCTTTGCTCCCATCTTTTTTCCATAATTTTTCATTCACCACCAAAGGCGTAGCCACCGATTTGCAATTCATCATTTTGAATTTTTCAAGAAGGGTTTTAACATACTTATTTTAGCAAATAAAAATACCATCTTTTTGTTGATAAATTTCAATCACCAAGAAGTAATTTAGAAGACACAAATCACTCATTTAATATTTTTTCATCATGTCACTTTTGAAGTCTTCAATCATTTTTGCATCACTACCGGTAAACAACAAGTCATTAACATAAAGAGAGACAATAAGAATACCTATTGCCCCGCTTCTTTTGATGTACAAGGTTGGCTCACTTTTACTTCTTTGATATCCTCTTTCATTTAAGTATGCACCAATCTCACTATACCATGCTCAGGGAGCTTGCTTTAAGCCATACAAAGCCTTTTTCAGCTAATATACCTTCTCTTCCTCACCTTTCATCACGAATCCTTGAGGTTGGTCAACGTACACCACTTCATTCAACACACCATTCAGGAATGCAGATTTTACATCAAGTTGATAGAAAAACCAACCTTTTTTAGTGGCCATGGAAATAAGTTCTCTAATTGTGTCAAGCTTTTCCACGGGTGCAAATGTCTCTTAAAAATCTATTCCGGGTTGTTGAGAATATCCCTTTTCTACAAGTCTTTCTTTGTTCTTTTGGATTGAGACATCCGGATTAACCTTGCTTTTGTAAATCCACTTCACACCAATGAACTCTTTATTTTAGGCCTCTCCACCAATTCCTAAGTCCTGTTCTTCTCAGTAACCTGAATTTCTTCTTCCATTGCAAGCTTTCAGACTTTTTCATTTTTAGCATCTTGAAAGGTCTCCGGTTCATCTACATAAAAATTACATCTAGCATACACATCATTTAGACTTCTTATTCTTCTTGGAGTTGGGCTTGGAGATGAGGAGATTGATCTTGATGGAGAACTTGAGGATGATTATGGACTTGCATTTGGACCTTCATTTGAGGAGCTTCTACATCTTCCTCTTCATCTTCTTCAATACTTTGTGATTCTTCAATAAGGGTGACAACTTGATTTTGGGATTTTTTTTCTTTCCAATCCCAAAAGGCTTTCTCATCAAAAATCACATCTCTACAAAAAATCACTTTGTTCCTCTTCAAGCTAAAGAGTCTATAGCCCTTTAATTTTGAGTGATAACCCACAAAGATGCATTTTCACTACTTTCATCAAGCTTGTGTATCACTTCTTTAGGGACATGAGCAAAGAAAATACAAAAAAACACCCTCAAGTGGTTCACGGATGGTTTTCTTCCACTCCATGCCTCAAATGGAATTTGTCTTTCTACGGCCTTTACAGGGCCGTTATTCATCAAACAAACTGCCGTATACACCGCTTCGGCCCAAAAATTATATGGCAGCCCTTTCTCATGTAACATGGATTTTTCCATTTCCTCAACGGTTCTTTTCTTCCTTTCCGCCACTCCATTTTGTTGTGGAGTATACCCAACCGTTAGTTTTATTTTCTGACTATCTCGGCCCATCTGGACTCAACCGTACACTCAGAATTGGCATCCAAATTAATTTATAAAAATCTTTATCTCACACCCAAATTAGTCTATACCGACTCCCGACTGATATAAATAAATTCCCCATCACTTATACCCGTAATGACATAAATAAATTATTACTATTAACTTAGTAATAAAATTTTCCCTAAATATTAATCATTAACTCTCCGATTAATATTTAAATAAATTTTACCATAATTAATTCAATTAAAATTACGACACACAAGTAATTTAAAATTTCCCGAATTAATTAAATAATAAATGCATATAATTAAGGGGTGTTACATACTCCCCCCTTACAAAGGAATTTCGCCCTCGAAATTAGGTGGTACCTGTGGTGAATAGCTCTGGATATTGTTATCTCATATCTTCCTCCCGCTCCCAGGTAGACTCGTCAATGTTGTGATGACCCCAATGTACTCTAACTAGTGGAACAACCTTGGATCGTAACTTGCGCTCGCGACGGTCTAAAATAGCCACCGATGTCTCCTAATACGAGATGTCTGGATATAAATCAATTTTCTCGACTGGAATGTGCGAGAAGGCCTTCTTTCTCCTTCGATATTTCTTTAGCGATGCCACATGGAACACGTCGTGTATCCGTTGAAGGTGTTCTGGCAATCCTAGTCTATATGCTACCAGTCCCACCCTCTTAATAATAGGGAAGGGTCCCACGTACCTCGGTGATAATTTAACCTTCTTACCAAACCTCATCACCCCTTTCATCGGGGACACCCGGACTAATACTTGATCCCCAACCTCTAACTCCACATGTCTCCGCGAAGCATCATCATAACTCTTCTGCCTATCCTGAGCTATCCGAATCTTCCCTCGAATCAAATCTATCTTGACAGACGTTTCCTGGACAATCTTCGGCCCCAATAACTTGTTGTCTCCCACCTCTAACCAACAAGCGGGTGAACGATAAGGTCTCCCTACAATGCCTCGAACACTGCCATGACAGTTGTGAACTGGTAAGAGTTGTTATACGCGAACTCTACTAAGGGAAGATATCTCTCCCATACTCCCCCAAAGTTTAAAATGCACATTCTGAGTATGTCTTCTAGCATCTGATTGACCCTCTCAGTCTACCCGTCGGTTTGTGGGTGATAAGTTGTACTCAAACGTCACTCTGTGCCCATGGCCTCCTGAAAGCTTTGAAGAAAAAGAGCCACAAAAATCTTATCTCTATCAGATACAATATTTACCAGTACCACCGTGTAGCTTAACAATCTCCGCTATGAATAGATGCACGTAGTGCATCATCTCAAAGTCTGTGCGAATCAGCAGGAAGTGAGCCACCTTGGTCCATCGATCCACAATGACCCATATGGAGTCGTGACTCCTCTACGATGGATATAACCCTGTAATGGAGTCCATGGAGATGCTCTCCCACTTCCACACGGGAATCTCTAGAGGCCGTAGCATCCCTGGAGGTCTCTGATGGTCAACTTTCACGAGCTGACACGTAGTGCATTTTGAGATAAACTCTGTTATGTCCCGTTTCATTCCCGCCCACCAATAATATCTCCTCATATCCTGGTACATTTTATCCCCACCAGGATGTACCATAAATCTCGAACCATGGGACTCTGTCATAACGACGTGCCTCAAATCCTTACCCTATGTCACAATTAACTTCCCATTTAGGCATAGGCCTCCTTCCGAACTGATAGAGTAACCCGTTGTTCCCTCAGATAATAGCTAGCGTACCCTATCCTGGAAGATCTGCTCCTCCTCCTGAGCCCTCACAACTCTCATAATGATATATGGTGTGATGGATAAAGAATCATCCTCATATCCAAGTTCTCTCCACTTTATTTTCCAGACTTATGATATTTCCCCAGTCGGTCTCCGGTTCAATGCGTCTGCCACCACATTAGCCTTTCCAGGATGATAATGAATATTAAACTAGTAGTCTTTCATGAATTCTAGCCACCGCCTATGCCTCATATTTAGATCCTTTTGTGTGAAGAGATACTGAAGTGACTTATGATCCGTGAATAGGGTGAACTTCTCTCCCAGCAGATAATGTCTTCATATCCTCAGGGAAAAAATAACCGCTTCTAGCTCTAGGTCGTGATTGGGGTAATTCCTCTCATGGGGCTTTAGATTTTTGGACGCATAAGCTATAGCCCTCTACTCTTGATGGAGCACACCCCTAAGTCCCTGTAAGGATGTGTCGGTGTAAACTCGATACTCTAGTCTTCCCCTCGATAAAGCAAGTACTGGTGCAGATGTTAACTTGTCCTTTAGCTCATCGAAAGCTAATTGACAATTATCACTCCAAATAAAAGGCACCCCTTTTCGAGTCAAATTCATCAAAGGTCCCGCAATCTTTGAGAATCCCTTAATGAACCGCCTATAATAGCCTTTCAATCCCAGAAAGTTGCGCACCTCGATCGGTGTCATGGGCTGTCCCCACTCCCTCACCGCCGACATCTTACTCAGATCCATATCTGTACCCCCATCTGACACCACATGGCCAAGAAACTGTACCTCCTGCGGCCAAAATCCACACTTCCCAAATTTGGCATAAAGCTGGTGATCCCGCAGCGTCTGTAGGACCATACGCAGATGCTCTACATGCTCCCCCTCAGTGCGCGAGTAGATCAAGATGTCATCAATGAAAACGATTATAAACTGGTCGAGATACTCTCTGAAAACCTTGTTCATGAGATCCATGAACACTGCTGGCGCATTAGTGGTCCTAAATGGCATCACCCTGAACTCTTAAGATCCATTCTATGATAGGAAAGCAGTCTTAGGAACATCCTCCTCTCGGATACGCAACTGATGATACCCTGAACTCAATCCTAGGTAGTGGATACTTATTCCATATCGTCACCTTGTTCAACTCCCTATAGTCCATGCACAACCGAAGTGAACCATCCATCTTCTTTACAAACAACATCGGTGAACCTCACGGCGATGTACTCCGCCTAAAAAAAACTTGACCCAGGAGCTGCTGAATATGCTTTCTCAACTCATGCATCTCTGAAGGGGCCATACAATAGGGTGATTGATCAATTGGCATCATCCCCGATGTTCAATCAATTATAAACCTGATTTCCCTATAAAGTGGCAATCCTGGTATTTCCTGGAACACATACTCAAAGTCCCTCACTACCGGAATCGAATCCAACGGAACTATCACCTCCTATGAGGTCTTCTCCTCAATATAATATAAGTGTGTTTGTGACCCTCCCTCAGGTAGAGGCATCGCTATTAGGAACATCTCATGTCCCAAAATGGAGAACATGATTGTCCTCGCATAACAATCTACCGTCGATCTATAACCTGCCAACCAAGCCATACCTAGGATGACATCATACCCATCCATATCTCACACTAAGAGGTCCACCACTAAACTAACCCTTCCAATTAAAATGTCTACCTCCCAACATATCGAGTGAATCAATGCCCTGTTGCCTACTGGCGATTCGACACACATACGGAGACTACTTGCGATCTCTAGTAACCCGTCCTGTTTAGTAAATTTAGATTTTATGAATGAATGAGATGCACCTGTATCAAAAAGTATCCTACCCTCATGACCATGGATGAGAAACATACCCCCAACTGCTGGCAGCACCTGCTGTGCTGGAGGATTTGGAACATCCCGAATGTTATACACACGCCCATAGTGTATTTGCCCCTATTGCTGTTGGGCTAGTGGAGCCGGTGCTGATGGTGACATCTGTCACTGCTGCCCCTGTTGGGCACCCTATTGTTGGCCTCTTCCCCTCTACGGGCACTCCCTTTTGAAGTTTCCCGTCTAGCCTTAGACAAAACAACGTTTATGACCGTCCCCCTATCCTTGGCCCTATTGGCCCTAACATGGTTGGCCCTACTAGCCTCCCCTATTGTTCCCTTGGCCCTGACGGCCCTGAGGAACATGTTGCTACTAATTTGGGCCCGACTGAACATGCTTAAATCCCTGTCCTCCCGGTCAAAACCCACCAGGCCTAAATTTCTTATCCTGATTTCCTTACTGACTGCTAGTTTGCTGCTGAGTACCACTTGTGTCACCACCAAAAACTGCCTTACCCTGCTGACTCGGCTCTTCTACCCTCTTTCTCCCCTTCGTATGGAAGCGATGATCCTGGAATTGTACGAGAGCGGAATTAACGACATCTATATATGTCACCAATGCCGAATTACCAATCAAGTTCTGCCTGATCCTCTAGGCCAGGCCATCCATAAACCTCTACTTCTTTCGCTCCTCGTCACTCACCTCATTTGGCACAAAGTTTGCCAAATGGATGAACTCCTCTTGATTATCCACCACTGAACGATCACCCTAAACTAACTCACTAAACTTCTTCCTCATCTCTGCCTCTACTACTGGTGGGAAGTATTTGTAGTCAAATCTCACCTAGAATTCGGATATCATCATCAAATCTCTCTCCTCAGTGGTGGTAACTGACTCCCACCACTGTAAGGATGCCCCCGATAGATGGAAGGTAGAAAGCATCTGTTTATGCACATAGGTACACTCCAGCATTCGCAGATGGTGCTGAATATTCTTCTTCCAGTCACAAGCCTCAACCACATCGGTACTGAATATTCTTCTTCCAGTCACAAGCCTCAACCACATTGGTACTACCCCAAAACTATGGTGGGTGACCCTTCTGAAAGGTCTCCCTAACTCGTTGCCAAGACGGTGTCTCCATTTGAGCCTTAACTGCTGGTGCCACTGGAGGTGGTGCCTGGGGCTGAGGAAAATGGATTGCCATAGCCCTCATTGCTGTCTCAACTGCCTGGGCTACTATCATGGCCACCTGAGTAGTGGATATCAACTCGGGTGGGGCTGGGGCTGGCGGTACCTGTGGCTCCCGATCAGCCTCCCTTAACTCATCCCTAGCCTCATCCCTCTCCGCTCTTTGTCTCTTCAGTGGCATCTGAAAAAAGATCGAATCGTATAAGTACACAATTTATATAAAAATCTAATAGCAGAAGTACGATATCTCAAAAGCGGAAAATGAATCAACAGTCCTAATAATAGGGATCTATAACAACCGAACGCTACGCTGAAATGTAGTAAGACGCACAGATCCTAAGGACACTAGAACCTGATGCTCTGATACCATCTGTGACACCCCGCCTAATTAACCTTGGGTGATCAGTCCTAAATTAAATTACAACAGGTTTCTCAGTTGGTTCATTCTTAGCATCACTGCCGCCTTTTTAATTACTAACCACCTAAGTGAGAAAATTAGACTAGTGCCAAATTTTATCTTTCATTAATTTAATGAAATACTTATGCGGAAATAAAATAATTTAAACAATCACAATTAACTGAAATCAACCATTCACGATTTAAATAAACTGACTGAATAAACCATCAGTTCAAAACCGAAAAAGTAAATACATATAAAGATAAATCTCAACAAGTCTGACATAAACTAAATAATGATGTGAGCGACATGCTCGAGTAACTAATAGGAATTTTTACACTAGAAATGGAATGAATGAGGCACATATCAAACACCCGCAACATCCACATATGCTGCAGCAACGAATCCCTGTAATGAATCAAGTCTGGCGTCTCTATGGCTTGACGCCTAAAAGGTTTTTAAAAATGTTTATAGCAAGGGTTAGAACCCAAAACATGTGGAAAACATTTAGCAAGTGATTAACTTGCAGTAATAAATATGTATGCATGCTCTTTATATTTTAGTTAGTGTCGCACTCCCTTGAGAATATCCTCACCCCTCCTCTAATGTGCACTACTAACGCCTTAATTAATTTCCTTAGTTATTTATCCCATAGCTAGTTAATATAAATAACCCCTTGCAACCACCCTACTATAATCGAGTATGCCATAACTATGATTTCTAAGTTATTATCAACATTAACTTAATTAATCATTTCCCTTTTTAAATTCATATAAATTTCACACCCGTTATACATATAATACAATTCATGGCATCTATGAAATAACCTGTATATAATTATTTATCTCAACATATACGTATAGTCATATTACAACATTAACACATATGGTGGACTAATAATTATTAATGAACATCCTCCCAAGCAATAACTCACAGGATATATATTCTCTAAAGTGCTATCCTACTAGGTGTATTCACACAACCTAGTTATCGCAAGTAAGAATCGCTCACTAACTTGGTAAATCACATAAATATTGGAGGGAGTCATATTCCTTCCCTAAAAGTGAGATGCCCCTCACCCATATAATGGACATTATGACCTGGGGATATATTCTCCCTATTCCTCAAGCTAGGGGATTCACCCTCTATGCGCAACCTGCCCCTGGTAGAACTATAGTATATATAATAATACAAATAATATCTAACTACTGATATTAATGCACACGCCATATATATCTACTATCGCACACCATATATAAATAGAGATAATTAAAATACCCCGAATTTACCATGACACAAGCCTATACAATTTATCATGAGTTTATGGTCCAACCCTGATTATTAATTGATTTTCACACTAATTAATTTAATTACTTTTGGTTCGCCTAACCAATATATTCGGACTCGCTCTCGTGGCCCGAAAATAAAATAATACCCGAGTCTACATCCCCGACTCTGAATTAATTAGCTTTCAATCTAAATTAATTTAAGACCTTGGTACCGCTCAACCAATATACCCGGACTTGCCCATTCGATCCGTATTTAATTATTTTGGAATATTTTTCCCCAAAATTTATCATAGAGTGTCACCCATAAATTTCCTCCAAATCCCAATTACTTTACCGTATAATTTATTAGAATATATGTCCTATATGTATTTCTCATTAAATAAGACGTGGGGGAGAAATTTTAATTAAATTCCCCTTAAATACAAAAACTGGCCAAACTATAAAAAATCCCCGACCATCGATCAATCAATCGAATAGGTCTACGTCTTCTCCAAAGGCCTGTTTCAACCATGGACGAAAACCTCAAATGTCCAACTCCTTTCTACAGTATAACCTAAGTCCTTTCATCAATATAATACATCAAGAACATCATAAGGAACCCCCATAAAGTCCCCAAACCCCGTTTAATTTCTGTTCTCTACTGTTTTTCTAAATTGGGGCAAAACCCCGAGTTATTCATAAATCAGCCACAATACCAGATTTCCAACTCAATTTCATTCATAATTCGTCTGGGTTTATTACCACTAAGGTGAATATCTATTCAAAATCATGTAACACTATAAATTCCTACACCAATTTCCATTTTATGTTCCAATTACAAAAACCCCATTTTTCTACCCATTTATCCCCAAAACGAATTTTATGTATTCACATCACATAAATATGAATTGAAAACACAAATAAATGCTACAGCAAGTTAACCACTTGCCTTATTGTTTCGTAGGGTCTGATCCGGAGTTGTAATTCTTAAGGTTGATGATGAAATCCCCCCTTTGGCTCTTTACTTTGTCCCCCAAATTGGTTCCTAGTGCCTTTATCTGCTCCTTAGGGTTTTCTCTCCCACTATGTATTTTCTAATATCAAATCAGACATTATCCTTTCCCTTTTAATTAAGTAATTAGGCTTAATCCCATTTTTAGCCTAATGGGCCAAGTCCAAGTGACCCAATTACCCCTGTGCGGGCCCGACTATGCCTAAAAACGTCCCGTGATCCGTTTACTACCCCTGAGTACACTTTTTCGACTATCTTGGCCCATCCGGACTCAACCATACACTCAAGATTGGCATCCGAGTATCTCACACCCAAATTAGTTTATACCGACTGAGATAACTAAATACCCCGTCACTAATACCCGTAATGACGTAAATAAATTATTACTATTCACTTAGTAATAAAATTTTCCCTAAATATTAACCTTTCACTCTCTGATTAATATTAAATAAATTTTACCATAATTAATTCAATTAAAATTAGGACAAACAAGTAATTTAAAAATTTCTCGAATTAATTAAATATTAAATGCATAAAATTACAGGGTGTTATAAGAAAATATTAAGATAGAAAGCAGTTCCACCACCACCCCATCCTGGACTTGACATAATATTACATAAAATACCTGATGCATTGGAACACTTTGAATAACAGAATACCTACGTGAAGAATATTTGCTAGACTAAGTCAAATTCAACAGTTGTCTTCAGTTGTTATTTATATGCAAATACGTTTTTGTATTCAATTGTTATATGCATGCCACACCTGTAAGTGAACGTTGGGCTCAATGTTGCCTATATTTTGTAAATAGACAACATGTATGTACATCACATTCATCCGAGATAAACAAAGATCAGTAGTTACATTCAAACAATGTAGGTAACGTTAGACTGTGTAGAAAGATATCCTGCAATATTTGATATGGAAGAGTTTAGAAGATGATAAGGAGGTGTCTTTTGGGGTAGACGGATTGGTGTTAGAAGTTGTATATGCATTGGAAATTAGAGGGTTGGAAATGAGAGGACATCGTCTTTTGAGTTTTAGTAGATGCATTGGATCATTAATAAACATGATAAATAATGAGATATTAATGCAATACACATGGCACGTCCGGGTTAAAAGTTAGTTTCAGGCTATATATATACAATCTTGCTCTTATGCGGACCGGACATGTGTCACTTGGAGGTGAGCCCAGAGAAGAGAGAGAGTGTGCCTATAATTTAGCCAACAATTTCTAGGCTCACCGCCAGGTGACACATGTCCGGTCCACACACTTAAAATATGAACTAGTCATGACAAAATCATTATTATTATTATTATTATTATTATTATTATTATTATTATTATTATTATTATTATTATTATTATTATTATTATTATTATTATTATTATTATACACACACACACACACACATAGATTTGTAGTCATTCGCATAGTAGTTATTGATCCTATTGTGGCTACTATGGGACAAGTGCCATTCTCTGCAAAAATGGAAAATGAACGGTTACAAAGTAGTTACAAACAGTTTTGGGTGGTTGTGAGTAGGCCTGTCAATGGATCAGATTTTATCCAAATCCGAATCCGAATTCGATCCATTTAAGCGGATATGGATCATGTTCAAAATTCAATTATCGAATTACCCGATTACCCATTTATTAAATGGAGCGTATTTGGATTCATATACTCCGATCTGTTAATAATCCGATCCGATTAATATTTTTAATATATATCTATATATAATATTTTTAATTAATATAAATTGTATTGAATAATATTTTAAATATGTATTATAATAGTTCTTTATTTCATTATCTATTTTTTTGGAACATTTGCAAAATAAATTTAGGAAATAAGAGTTGAAAATAAAAATGTTGCAAATCAAGTTTAACATAAACGGATAATTGGATAAATGGATTGGATCCGAATCCGTTTAACATAAATGGATATGGATTTGGATTTTCCTAATCCAATCCGAATCTGATCCATTTATAGGCCTAGTTGTGAGATTTATTACAAATTTAAATATATGGGACGAAACCTATCAAATCTTAGAAGATGGGGGTAAAGGCAAAAAAACTATATTTTTAGGATGTTTTTATTTAGACCAAGTAACCTATTTACACACCCCAATTGAGAAAAAATGAGTTTTACATGATGAAATTAAAAAAAAAAAAAGACATGTCCGTTTTACTACCCACCTAGCAGTTCACAAGGAGAACTGAAGTTATGGAGTTAACCTAAGATTCTACAACTGAATCACTACTTCAATAAAAAGTAATCAACCCACTAAGTAAAAAATAATTTGTTCAAGGAAAAAAATTAAAAAAACGTTTATAAAAAAACAAATGTTAATATAGTTACTTTAGCTGGAGTCCTATTTTATAATTATTTATGGCTCCCATTTCATGTTTATTTTTTGTTTTGTAACAAGTCCCATTTTTAACATTTATGTAACAAAAGTAACAAAGTATTGGTCCTTAGCAAACAAATTTTAAACACTTAGGTTCACTAATTCCATTTTTAAAGTACAGGTCAATGGCATAACAAGTGGACCTAATATTAAATTATTCCTAAATGTTTAAGAATTTTCAACAATGACCTAATTATAAATTGCCCTTAGAAAAACTGTTTGTTGTGGGGAAATGTGGGATGTAATGTCTTTGTTAGTAGAGGCATTTTTATCCTTCAAAAGTGTCATTCTATGAGTCCCAAATAAGTCTCCCAAAACCTCCTAAAAAGCAATAATTTTTTGTGCCCTGGTAGGACTCATGCCTCAAGGCAACACTTAATTGGTAAATGAAAGAATAAGTAAATTCAAGTCAAATTGGGGGAGATTTTAAGAAAGATTTTGATACTCATATCAAACGTGTTCCACTTTTTGTGTAACCAAGTACAAGGGGGACTTTCGACTAAAAAACCAATTGTAGGGATTGTTCCCTAATAAAATTTACAAAACATGACTACTTTCCTTTTCTCCCATGTTAATATGGATCAAAACTGCTAGTTACTATATCTCTGGGCTTCTTTCTTTGGTCGACTATGAATAGTTAAATGATGTTTTGATCTCAAAAAAACGCAACACATGAAACTTCACAATTTTCTTACTTCTTCTATCCTAATGAGAGACATTTGATTACAAATTACATTTGATTAAGTGTTATCTTTTGATAATGCTGATTAACTATACCTTGAAATTTAAGTTGGAAAGGAATAAATATCCTTCCAATCGATCCTAACTCTTTTCATCGACTCGGTCAACAAATTTTTATTTTTTAATTGGATGGTTGAGAAGGGAGTTGATGGCCGTTGTTTTGAGTGTTATCCAAAGATTTTTTTCTTTATGAAGTAGATGATTTTGGTAAAACAAAATTCAAACCCTGATTAGTGGGCCGTTTAAATGGGTCTCAACCCATATGTGTGGGCGTAAATAAGATTGGAAGCTTTAAAAAGCAAAGGTTGGTGTATATAAAAGTACTCATTTTTAATGACACCGTAATGTGTCTATAATGTATTAGCTAATTAAATTATATTAATCATTTTTCACTCACAGATCAATCAATACATTAAACAAATGTCCTCATGAAGCTTCTTAGATCAAAATATCCTTATTTTATTTCATCATGTGCTCTTATTTTATCATTTTCTACACAAATTTCAAAATAAATATCTCTCAAAATACAAGTTTGTTTGAAACAAAAATTATAGATTTGAAAAGGTTTAGACGAAATCTATCAAAAGAGATCAATAAGGGATATATAATTATGAAATTTAAAACTGTGCAGTGAAATTTTTACAACAAATTTTCTTGTCAAAAAATTTACATATGTGAAATTTCAACATTTCACAATGAGAAATAACGTGAGAAAGTTTGGGCGGTGACAAATTTCACATTGTGTGTGTGTTTGTGTGTGTATATATATATATATATATATATATATATATATATATAGAGAGAGAGAGAGAGAGAGCGAGAGAGAGAGAGAGAGAGAGAGAGAACGACTCTCATACATACTAAGTATACATACTTGCTGATGCAAATCTATTTTTCCAAACTAGTTCAAAATTATTTTTGTGTTTCTTTTTTATGTGATATTTAAACATTTCAAGAGACTTATAAAAAAAATTATCTTAAATAAGGTATTATGTCATTTTACAAAAACCGATCAAACTTTCAAATCTTTTAAAAGTTGTGAAAATTTGACCGACTTTTTTAAAATTGCAAAAACAAATATTTTGAGATGATTTTTTTATATGAGTCCCTTGAAATGTTTTAATACCAACAAAAAAATTCTACATAAAAATAACCTTTTTACTATTTTAAAAATCGATATGTATACTTGGTGTGTGCATGAGTATGTCTGTGGGAATGTGTGTGTATGCTTATGCATTTTATACGTATGCTCTTTTTGCATTGCAAATTAAAATAATTTCTAATTGCCAAATATGTTAAATCTAAGAGTTAATGACACTTTACTCACCTAAAATTTGGTCGAATCTGTACTTCATTACCTAAAATTACAAAAATGACGCATAAAATCCCAACATTTGCTACTTGATGCACTTTCATCGTTAGATTTTGGATGAAAAATCGCATGTGGGTTGCACATGCTTCAAATTTAAAATTACATTAGTTAGTTAAATTCTTTGAAAAATCAAAACATTTTATATAAAATTCAAAAAATTATGAGAAAAATACCAACGGATTCATGACATCATGTGGATGATTTTTATAAATAATTCTCTTAAATTTGACATTTTGTGTTAGTGGTCACCATACACGACACTATTAACGAAGTTTTCCTTTATTTTTTTATACTAACATGTTATAACCATTAAGTACATAAGTTCTTTAATAGGGATAATATTAAAAATAAATAATAAAAATTGTGTTTTGGATTCTTTTAGTAAAAATAAACATATTTGATAAAGGGTTTAAGTTTTAACCTTCACAATAAAGTAGTGTAATCAATTCAAAATATAATTAACATGGTTGTATAGGACTCCTTATATATATATAATCCGCATTTTAAAAGTTCATACTGAATATGTGTCACCTGGAAGTGAGCCCAGAAAAGAGAGAAAGTGTGGCTATAATTTAGTCGATAATTTCTACGCTCACCACGAGGTGACACATGCTCGGTCCGCATTCTTAAAATACAGACTGATCCGCTCAAGAGCATTACTATATATCAGTGTTTTAAAAGGCCCATCTAGGCTTAAGTCTTGGTGGAAATGCCCCGCCTTAAGCTTTAGTCAAACGATATCGCCTTTTAAAGACTTTTTTACAAGCTGAACCATTATCTCATCCAAAATAATCAAATAGTATTTTAATTTACAAATTTCCACATATTTTTATGATATGTACAGTTTTAGTATTTTAATAGCCTTGTTATGGTTGAAAAATATTAAAATATATTAAAAAGACCTAAACGCCTTTTTACGCCTAAGGCCCACCTAGGCTTCACGCTTGGCCTCCATGCCTCGATCATGCCCCGCATTTTTTATAACGTTGCTCTCTCTTTCTCTCTCTCTCTCTCTCATATATATATATATATATATATATATATATATATATATATATATATATATATATATATATGTGTGTGTGTGTGTGTGTGTGTGTGTGTGAGAGAGAGAGAGAGAGAGAGAGAGGCAGACCCTTGTGCAAACTAAGTTTGCACACGTGCTAGTGCACATTGATTTTATTAAAATATTAAAAAAAATATTTTGAGTTTATTTTTTTATGAGATATTTAAACATTTCAAAGGACCCATGTAAAAAAAATAAGATCAAATTTTGTTTTTGTTATTTTTAAAAAATAGGTCAAACTTTCACAGCTTTTAAAGTGTTTAAAAGCTGTAAAAGTTTGACCGATTTGTGCTCAAGATTAGTTCAACATTACTACTTATAAACAACAATTTTACTATATATATATATATATATATATATATATATATATATATATATATATATATATATATATATATATATATATATATATATATATATAAAGAGCAATTTAGAGATGACTACTTTGAAGATAAACAACAATTCAGAGATTAGTTAAACATGATCTCTGAAGATAACTTAGACCTTCCCAACATAAATAACGAGCCTGTACGTTAACTAAACATCATCTTTTTTGAATGTAACTTTATTTCAGGAGGTGACGCAGGTACAAGAGATGAAATCGTAAAGTGTAAAGTCTTCTTGAATGAAGAAAAGGACTATGTCTATACTAAGTAGATTAACCTAACCTCTAACGTAGATATTCATCCGAGGAAAGTACACAATGATTCTTTAGTGGTCAGTTTCCCTAAAGATGATCTATTGCGAGAGATTTACCCTCATCATGACCCCTTAAATGTCACGATGACGGTATACAAAGAAAAGGTAACTAGAGTTCTCGTCGACAACGGCAGTTCGACCGATGTCTTATTTTATAATTTTTGTAGAGGTTTATCACTATAAGATAGCAAACATGAAGCCCACCATAGGCATTTCATCGATTTATCAAGAGAGAAGGTTTACCCCTGGGAACAATTAGTCTAGAAATAATGATTAGTGTATGGACGACCTGTGAAACTGAGAAAATTCATTTCTTCATCCTAAAAAAGAATGTCAAATCAAAGTATAATATTATCTTTAGTAGCGTTAGGTTGAAGATTAACTAAGAAATACCTTCTATCATGCATAAATGTTTAAAGTTCCCCACCCATTATGGGGTTGCAGTGGTTAAAGGGAATCAAGTTGAAGCTAGAGGGTGCTACTTTACCTTAACCCACCAAGAGGAACTAAAGATACTAACCACCAACTACTAGATTAAAGCGCTTAATCCATGGGAAGAGGCAGAGAAAATCAATTGACAAGTCATAGAAGTAGTATAATTAATTGTCTTGGATGATGAAAACCCAGAGATCACATCCCAGA
Organism: Sambucus nigra; assembly: GCA_949130495.1. NCBI lineage: Eukaryota > Viridiplantae > Streptophyta > Magnoliopsida > Dipsacales > Adoxaceae > Sambucus > Sambucus nigra. The sequence goes on along the minus strand of OX422214.1, from coordinate 569,441,646 downwards.
TCGGCTCATCCCTAATCCCTACCATTAAGAATGCGTTAATTGATTTTTTCAGACAATAGAAGAACATGCTTGCTTGGAGTCACGAAGACATGTCGAGTATTGATCCAGAGTTCAAGTGTCATAAACATAACCAAGTTAAGAATTCTAAGCCAACGTTGGCAAGAACCTAATGAAAAAATTAAAGGCAATTAAAATAGAAAAATTGCCAAAGGCCAAGATAGTTTAGTTTGTTTGATCTTTCAAAACCAATAGCTTCAAAATAACTATGGAAAGAAAAGAAAAGAAAATTTGATATATATTTATATTTTGAGGGTGTTTAGTTGAGGATCAACGGGTTTTGCCCAATGAACCCTCGTTATGCTTATTTTGTCATGGCACTATTGATTTATAAAATCACCAATATTTTAGTCTTGTGTGCATTGTGCTTATTTGTTTATAAAGTTCACTTTATCTTGCCACTTGAAGCTAAATCTTAGTTTGATAAAAAATTTCAATAAATTAGAACTTTTTAAACATATTTGAATGTTTAGGTACAGTTCACACCCATTTATTACATCTCACATGTTTAGACACGTCGATAGTATGCTATTATATAAAGCTTATGTATTTTTTGCCGAGTGTGTGGTTTCTTATACCTATATATATGTGCCAATTTTTAATTGGTATATTTTTCATATATTATATATGGTATCGTGTTTTTAGTCTTTGCAGTTTGCATTGAATGCACATTTGCCATATGATTTATCTAAGTATTTTATTGGGCATGCTATATGATCATATTGATATCTCTCATTATGTGCATTGAAATTCCTTTGTGCTATATTTTCTCAAATGGGTAATTTCAAAATTGGTATCATACATCATTGCATATTCATATTGGTATCGTTTTGCATTGATATTGATAATGGTTGATCATAGTTTGGTTTATTTGTGCTTAAGTTGCCATGCTGTGTTTGTTGTACTTTACACCATCGCATACTTTATTCATATATCCCTATGTTTACAATGATGATATCAAATTAGTATCTTATGATCACATATTTAAGGAGAGATTTGGTTTTTAGGGGGAGTAATTATTTTATGATATCTTGCTTTGTCTATTTATGAACAAAATGGGGGAGAAATGGTAAGTTTCCATACATGATTAGGATATCTTTATCTTGTGGGGAGATGTCTTACCTAGGTTGATATTATTCTAGAAATTATTAGATGTTTATTCATTTATGAATTTATACTTGTTATATTCTCTTTGCATTTGAAGGTTTGTTTAAGTGTTCAGGTTTACCTGTTTACATCATTGCGGTAAAGTTTTTGAGCAAAGCATAGCAACTCATGTTTATGCGTCTATCGAGCATCTATACTTTTTCATTTTAAGGGTTAGGGAATGAGTCTCTTTAGAAACTTTGATGGCCCATAAGGTTTTTGTTTATGTTTTGTCCTAGAATAGCTAAAGGGGGAGATTTGTAAGGACAACTGTCCAATCTAGTCACAAAACATTTGAGTCATATGTTAGGATTTGTGTTGTTAATCCCAAAAGCCTATGACATGTTTGATGAAGATTTAGTGGCTAAGCTTCAAAGATTAGATACATCATACCTAGTTTAATGCTAAGTTTATCTTAAAATTTACCGAGGATCTCGCAAGTATGAATGCACATTGAATATATTTTAAGGGTGTTTTTTTAAAAGGCTTGGAACTATTTTTAAATATTTTTAAGAAAAATATTTTTTGATTTTAATCTCGTTAGAATGAAATTCAATCTCGTTAGAAGAAAAATAACAATTTCGTTGGAACGACTTTGGTCTCGTTAAAATGACATTAGGCTCTCGTTAGAATGATCATCTAACGACCATCAAAGGAGAATTATTTGCTAAGGTTTTCACATCTCGTTAGAATTTTGTTGGAAGGACATATGAATAAGTAAGTTGTTTCATTTGAACGAAATGATTTTTTTTATTAGAATGAAATGCTAATCTCATTCGAATGACCTTCTGTTTTCATCCGAATGAGTCGTCGCCTTGAAATTCCTATTTTGCTAGTAAACGAGAACTCTCCGTGCATGCTATTTTCTGTGTAGACCGTTGTTGAGCCTCATTGGTGGATACCGAGGCATGCATGGACTTGTGGATTATGGTAGCTTACGTGGATTGACTACTGCTTTGAACTATAAAGGAGCGGTAGAAGATAGAAGAGCATTAAGGCTTGTGGGGATCGAGTCATTCAGTAAGTCTACTGTCTATGCTTTGTAAAACCATATTACAATGATCTATTGGTTGGGTTTTCCGAGGTTTTTCCCTTTGTGGTTTTCCTACTACATCGGCATGTTGTGTTTGATTAATTTATTTTATCTGCTTATCACCAAATGCATGTTTTAGGTTAAAAAGATAAAATTGGATAGATTCGGTTTTCACAACAAATCAATTTTAATTAGTGCTAAATTTGATTGGGTTAATTTAGTTTAAAGTTTCAATCTTTAAAATATGAAGAAAAAAAACATAAAAATTAGACTTTTTATTTATTTGGACCATCTTTAATTAAGCACACACCATTAAGGGGCAATCTCAATATGTGAAATAATAGTGAAATCTACATTCATGAAATTATATTGAAGTAGAATAACTACTTTTTAATTTTGGTCTTGGTTTAGTATGATCCTCTTATTTAAGGTTGTAAGCCAGGGACTTCTAAAATTGGGCAAATGTTATAAAGCTCAAGGACTTGGTTAAAAGTAATGGTTAAGAAAAATATGTAATTTGGTTTTAAATGGAAAGATAATGGGGTAGTTTTATAATTTTGGAAACAATATCTTTTTACTTTATTTGAATTGTAATTATTTTTTGGATATGAGGTCGGAGATTTATATGTTGTATTAGTAGTGTAGGGCTCAGTTTTACCTTGTGGAAGTAAAAATCAAAAGCCAGAAACTCTAGGAGATTATGTCCAATTTTAAAATATGAAAACATAACTTTTCTTAAGGTTTCTATGGAAAATGCTGTGAGGGTAGATAAACAAGGTGTTGTAATATACTAATTTGACCGAAAAAACAAAATAAATATTTTGGAAAACAAATCAGGGCCATTGGATTATGGACGCGCTCTCACGCATTAGGTTAAATCCCACACGTGCCTGGTTTGACTTCATGTGCCTCACGTGTGACACTATTTATTATCTTCCTTCAAATGTTTGGCCTAAGTTTTTGAAAACTTTGACTCTGAATAACTCTCTCCGCAGAACGCCATTTAATTTTACTCCTAAATGAATGTTACCTAATGTTTCGAGAGGAATCCAACTAAATAAGTTTTAGACAATGAGGTGTCATTTAGAGAGTTATTGGTTTTCTAAAAAAATACCTGAATTTGACTGAATATTTGTGAATTTAAGTTTAAATTTAAACCACAGCATGCCTACATTTGTGTTCTATGATGAAAAACGAATCAAACTAGGTTGGTTTCATGAATTATTGTTCAAAATTTGCGCGAATTTTGTTTCTAGAAATTTTATTGCCGGAATTGTAAAGAGTCCATTTAGGATATGGAAGGGGATTATAAGTGAAGGAAAAATATGAACATAGGTTCCTTAGATCCAGAGCAAGAGTTTTCCAACTTGGAGACTAGTTAAAAAATAGGAGTACAGATTCCACCATTAAAGCTCAAGTTTTAATGGAGATTTTTATATTCAAGCCTTTTCAGTGTCATTCTTATGTTAGAAACTTTATATAAATGCATATATTAAAGCTATAAAGGGGCACAAACTCAACCAAATAAAGAAGAATATATTTTTCACATGAAATGATAGAAATACAAAAATAACTCAACTTTGCTTTGAGTTTTCAACTTTGAAGAGGTTCATTTTAACTATTATAATATAGGGGTTTTATAATATTTAGTGATGAATTAATTGGTGAATGTGCTGGTGGGTGTCAAACAAGATTCGTTTTTTTTTATTATGGGAACATTTTAATGTATCTGGGTACCATATGAAAACATGTGACATAAGTTGCTTATTGGCTACCAGATATCCAAATTTGATAGTGTGTGTGTGTGTATGTGTAAAGTTTGGGGTTTGAGTTTTAATCCTTGGGTAGTTTATGGGGTCATTTTAAGGCTTTTTAATTATATTTTTTTAATGTATAGGCGGGTAATGTTTAATTTCTCAAACTTTTGTGGATGATTTTCTATACGTCTTTAATTATACGTACTATAGATGAGTTTAGTTATAAAGATTGGATTATCAGGGTGGTTTATAGGTTTGAACATAAGATGTTGAAACTTATTAGGTTGTTTTCAAAATTTTAAAACATGAAGGTTATTAAGATAAATATTATATTTTCATGGTTTTTGTGAGATATTTAACTCATCTTTGAGTTCTTTGATGTTTTTGTACTGATAGGGCATGGTTTATTTATTCCCCAGATAAGTTATAAATGTAAGGATTCTTTCCGTAGGTAAGTTTTGAGGTCATAGAGGATAAAGAATGGATACATTAGTTTTACGATTTTTACAAAAATGGTCACCTGTTGCTAACGAACTTTCCTTAGTCTTCAATTCCCTTTTCTCATAAAGGGTCTTACGGTCGAAGAACTACCTAACTAAAGAAAAACCCTGTTTTTCAAAGATTAGTGATACGTCATGATATTGCATATTTGCACCCGTTATTCTTATGCATTTTATCATTTTTGTGTTCCTTGATTTTTATTTTACATTCTGTATATAGAAAACCTCTTTTATGTATGTTTATATGCTTTGCGAGGTATAATTGAGCTTTCGTAGGTTTTGGAATGCTTAGTGTGATGACTCATTGCATTTCGAGGAAGTTTTATCATTTATTGTAACTTCAGAGGCTTTTTCGTCTTTTCGTACGTCATGATATGGCCAATGCATCTCCATTAAAGAGGATTTCATTGAGTTAACATCACGTGGACACAAATCGAACGTCATTTCAAGTCCGAATGACGAAATTAGATCCATTTCCATAATGCAAACTTTTCCACTCTTGAAAGACCAAAGTGCCCTATAAAATAGAGACCCGGTCGACCAATCTAAGGATTGCGGTCGATCGTCCATTCATATCATGCCTACAAAGGAATGTAGTTAGCCCGTTTTAGAATCCCTAATCTACCAGATCCTTGGATGCGGTCGACCGAGTGTAATACCCATACTTTTAAAGGTATTTAAATTACACTGTGGACGTAATTTGGTAATTTGAGGAAATGTCTATGAATAGAAATTTTGGAATTTATGAATTACAAAGGTGGGCGTAATTCAATTTGGTTATTTGAGGAATTATCATGAATAGTAATTTTGGAACTTAGGAGTGTAATTGAATAAATTCGGAACATAGAGTAAATAGTAAATATTATTTGGTGTCAAATTAATATTTACTCGGATTATATTTTCTTACGAGACTAAGTATTTAAGTGGATAATTTTTATTACATGTCGCAGTTGGGTAAAGTGACAAAGAGAAATATTTTAAATTGGAAAACACGCGTATTGAACGTGTTGGGTTTAATTAGTGAATTTTAGTTAAGTGACTCGGATGGAGATTTTGACCGCGCTGTTGGATTTGGAATGGCCGAGATAGTCAAAATAGAGTATCCGGGGATAGTGTTTGGGTTTTGGGCATTTTTCGACTAGTAGGGACTCCTAAATGAGTAGAGGAGTCATTTTACAATTGGGTATATACCCAATTTCGATTTTAATAAGAGGAAACCCTCATTTATTTCCCAAAATCTGCCCTAAGAGAGAGAGAGAGAGAGAGAGAGAAGAGAGAAGAGAGAAAAGATAAGAAGAAGAAGAAGAGGAAGAAGAAGAATAAGAGAAGAGAAGAGAAGAGGGAAGAAAAGGAATTCCGGCCCAAACGAGATTCAACTCGGGGTCGTCGGATTTAATCCACGAGCCAAGTGTTTAACTTGCTTTATGATTTAATGTGTTAAATTCTCATATTATAGCTGGTATAAAACTAAATATTTTTGGATTGAAATTTCGTGGATCAAACGGGTTTTCGAAAGATTAAAAAGTAAATAACGCGATTAATACCAAAATTGGTTTATTATGGATTTGTTGGATTTACTTGAACATTGGAAGAATTTGACCCCAAATTATGCTAAGAATTGTTCTGGGATGACTTAGAGTAGTTTGGGAAGCTTAAACTTGGGTTGGAATGAGTATGGATTGAATTTGAAGAAGGAAAAATGGGAAAAACGAATTTGGGAAGATGAAGTGTGCATCTGCAGAAATCTCGTTAGAAGTCTAGCCCAGGTCATTCGAACGAGACTTCTTTTGAACGATAAGTCTAACGAGGTTCCAGTGCCCCTTATAACGAGTTGGTAGTTCGTTCGAATCAATTCGTTCAAATGAACACTTGTTCGAATGAGCTCATTCTAATGGGCTCGTTCGAACGAGAATCCCTGGGTCTTCTAATGAGATTCTAGAATGACTCTTAAGTCCCGAATTTTATTCTGAACTTCTTATAGGTCTATTTAAATGAGAGTTAGGCCTGTACGAATGTTGAGTAGCTTAAAATTTATAAGTGATCGGAGATTATGTCAACCCTCAAAAGGTGGGAAAATTAATAAAAATAGAGAGATGCGAAAAATACAAAGGAGAATACATACGAATATAATACGGGAATAATCGCGGATATATTACGTACTGTGAATATTAAGCTACCGGAAAATGAAGGTATTTATATAAGTTGTGGGTATACTTATTGCTCAAAGTATGGAAATACGTATTGGGGTAGTATTTTAAGTGAGTGACTGCTTATACTATTACAAATGGAAATATTCGAGGCTATTGGCTATCTCTATAAGAGTTTGGAAATTATATCCATAGTATATTGAAAAGAGATATATTATATATATACTATGTCGGTATACTATATATATTGTGAGATGAATAAATGTATCGGTGTTGTTGTTATTATCATTGTGCGGTGAGAAAATCTCGAAATAATATATTGAGGATTAGTCAAAATCGATAAATGCGTAGGATATTCGAGATATAAATATACTACGTAGGGGATTATTATATGGGTAGTGCGCATGCCCTGATGTTATTATATACATGGGTTAAATAATTACCTATGGGAAATTATGTATAGGTGAGACAAATACCTATCATTATAATATGGTTGTGTGAATACCTAATTGATGATATATTTATATAGGTGGAATGTGTACCTATATTATTGTTTGTTATGTGTATGACATACCTACCATACTTGCTATCACGGGAGGTTGGCGTTCGAAAGAGGACAATCTCATCCCGTGTTACCTTCGGGGGGATTTAGATTTGGTACCTCAGAGCATGGAACCTAGGTACGGGCTATCTAAGAGAATGATAGTGTTGACGGTCATATGGGTGCGTAGGTATGTGCGTAAGCCATAGGCTTGGAACTATGTTCGCCTCCAATATGTGTGATTTGTAATGAGACAGTTCCTGTTGATGTGTAACATGTGATCCTTTAGTACGGAATGTACTTCGATTTGATAGCAGAGTATGTGTGCACCGCTATTAAGCCTATGGGTGCCGGATATGGATATATATATTGCGATTAACATATATGTGTACTTGAGATAATCTACGGATTCTTAGTAAATGAGAATGACTAAGCTACTTATATTATAGCTCGGTGGATGGATTATTATACTTGTTGCGAATAGTATATTCATATATAAGAGATAAGAGATCATATAACATAACCTTGTATAAAAAGGTAAAAGAATGAATAAAGTGTGATACTACTTTCGGTAAATGAATATCCGAATTTATGCGATTAGGAATAATAGGTTCTAATGAGAACTAAATGTATATACGGGATAGGTACTCCAAATATTATGAATGAGTACTCCAATTATTATGAATTATTAGGAGACGGGCAAATACATTAGTTAGGCAGGGTAGTTTAACTAGGTTGTTTAAAAGATATGCGATAGTTGTGCACTATTAGAAGAGGGGTGAGGTGTATCTCACGAGAGTGATATACCAGTTCAAATATGAGAAATATGATATCTTAAAAATATGGATTTTAAGTACTTGCTAAAATGTTTTCAAAACTCGGGCTCTGACCAGTTTCTCTCTTTTCCCCTCTCTTTCTATATCTATCTATCTATCTATCTATCTATCTATCTATCTATCTATCTATCTATATATATATATATATATATATATATATATATATATATAAACAAGGATGCCTGAATGATGATTCCTTCGAGTCAGATGATTGCTGCAGCAGTTGTGGATGTCAGCAGGTTTATTGTAGATGCTTCTATCACTGAGATCTAGATAGGATGTATTGTAGACATATTCGGGCTGAATGACCAACTGTACTCATTTATTCTTTTACCACCTTTTAGTGCGGCATTCAATTTGGTTGTATTATTGTACAAAGTGTTCGGTTAGTTTATTTTATTTTATTTCAGTTGCTGCATATAAACTGTTGTAATTGTTTTATTTGAATGGTTTGGTTAAAAAGATTAGTTAATTAAAATTTTGACACCGGACTAATAGGATATTAGTAATTAAATTTGTTTTCGACCATGATGCTGAGAATGAACCACATGAGACTTCTGTTTTAATTTGATATAGGGGTGATCGCCCGGTATTTTATTAGGCGGGGTGTCACAGGTGGTATCAGAGCATCAGGTTCTAGTTTCCTTAGGAATCTGTGCAGACGTACTACTCTTTCAGCATTGCTTTTGATTTGATATAGATCCTTATGATTAGGATTGTCGATATCCTCTTGTGAGATTTCATTTTCCTGCCATTATGTAATATTATAGTAAATCTTTTACACGCTCATTCGGGATTCGTGTGCTGATGTTGGAAATAAGGAGGCGGGGCTTAGTTAGAAGTGTAAGTTGATGTTGGAAATAAGGATCGTGGTATAGGTCACTCCCCTTGTGCCATTGTCATAGATTGTTGCAACGACTACTAAAGTGTAGTAGTTATAATTATCATGTACTGCTATAGTAAAGAATGGTGTTAAACTTGAATTACCCAGTGAAGTTAGATGGGGAATTTTTTTGAAAAGATCCTTAATAAGGACCGTAAGTTGAAGTTAAGTTATGCAAAAGTAGTTTAGCTTTATCTAAAGGAAGTAGAAGGCTCGAAAGCTTTGGGCTTAGAGTTGGGTATGGAAATACCCATATGCGAAAATTTGAGGAAAATTTTTTCACTCGTAGGAGAAATGTTTAAATGGTGGGAATGATAAATGAATCTTACGGTTGATTTTAACTGCGAGTTCCTTTGATTTAGTAGGAATAAAGAGAATGCAGTTTCTAGGTAATTCACATAAGGATTGGTTAGAGGCCAACGGTGAATAAATAGTGACAGGGTTAAGTGAACGTAGTACCAAAGTAAGGGAGGTACAATGGAGAAAAAAAGTTCTTCAGTGGAATGATGGACTCACTAGTGATTGGATTTCTATAGAGTGAGTTAAAACTGTTTTAGTGCAAGGTGTGAAATCTGCAATAAAAAAATTGAAGTTTTGAGATTTTATGATTTTTAAGAATCTAATGGGATAAAGACTCTTGGGATTCGAATTAGAATTTCGGATGTAATAGAGACACGAGCTATTTGTGATAAGCTTAATATTTATTTATATTATAAGTAAGTGAATACTTATGGAATTAAATCGAATTTTATATTCAGGAAATACGAGCTAATTGTACGAGAGATATACACGATTGGTCGGATTATATTGTGTATATATATATATATATATATATATATATATATATATATATATATATATATATATATATGTGTGTGTGTGTGTGTGTGTGTGTGTGTGTGTGTGTGTGTGTGTGTGTGTGATTGATATATTTATGTGCAGCATACCCCTCTAGTGCTATCATGGGAAGTTATGCATTTTGGGTGAGGCCCCTAGCTTGAGGAGCAGGGAGCGTATAGTCCCTAGATCATAGTGTCCATTCTATATTGTGTGATTTTTATCAGGAGTGAGACGTGGTGGGTATGTTTCGTTCTCATTTCTGGTGAGGAACTATGATCGCTTCCCATTCGTTGTGATTTGGTTTTTACCAAGTCGATGTGATAGTTTGACCACTGGTACCCAAGATGATGTATGAGTAATTACCTGGAAGATGATAGCATTTAGAGATTGCATCCATTGAGTTATAGCTCTGAGGGATGTTTATTATACTAATATAGTGTATGATATTTAAGTATGGGTATACTTGATGTTTATAGTATATTATATATATATATATATATATGGACACAATAAAGAATGGAATGCGAGATAAATTCTGGATGAGCTCTCCTTGTTTATATGTTTAGATGGAACTTCGATGAGGCGATGTTTCATTGCCATGATTTGAGTGCATGGGGACCTTATAGATATAATTTAAGGTATGAAGGATTTATAGTTAAGCTGGGATTTTAAACTTCTTCTTGCTCGCACAAAGGACTTAGTGTTAGTGGAAGCGCTTGTGGTATGGCTACTTAACAGAATTAAGAGTTATGACCATATTCTGTTGGTAGATGGGATGCGATTATCCCGGTTGCATATTTGAAGCTAACAAGACACTCCACATACGAACCTTAATGACGTCGGGAGTGGACAGATGTTATAAAATGCAAGAATGTTGGTTTTGACAATAAGCCACCTAGTGAAGAGGAAACACTATAGAGTGAGAGCCATTTGATGACTGTATAATTATATAGGGATGTAAGTGCTATGAAGAAGCACTGAATTTGTTCTCTCACTGTATGTATGTGGGTGAGATATGGAAAAAGGAAATCGATTTGAGACTTATAACTAGGCTTTGAATAGAAGGCAAATTGAGAGGAAATATGTTTGGATATGATGTTCATAATGATTTTGCAGAGAATAGGTGCCCAAATTAGTTGGACTTTCCATTTGGGCAAGATGGAAGGATTTTGTGGTAAAATTACATTAGTAGGTTAACGAGGTAAGATTTAGAAAATCCCGTTGGTGTCCTTTAGACCGTTATATCTCGGTGATCGACAAGGTGAGGGAGTAGTGTATCTAGAAGGTACCTTGTTTGGATTTTTCATTACGAGATGTCCCGTCGAGAGAGGTCTTGGGCACTAGGGATATAGTTAGAATAGTACTCATTTTACGTGTGTTGAAAACACCTTGATCTTAAGACTACCACGAAGTAAGGTCAATAAGAATATCGGCATTGTGAGTTAACCACAAGAAGATCGATGGGATAATCTTGAGAAGGATTGAATTTCCAGGTATCGCGAGAATTAAATTTTGAAATTATTCAGGTTAAAGGTACCCAGGTGTTAGTACCAGGCCGACGAAATGAGGTCCATTATTTAGAAAGAGTGTTATATATCCAATATTTATAATAGTTGTGCAGAGAGGCACAAGTAAAAAAGATGTATGGGAACCTTGGCAAGTTCATTTTATATACCGCCCGAAACAGTAGGGGCGTAGTATATAAAGCTAGATTTTATGTTACAAGGCAGTTATAAACAAGGTTAAAATGGTATGACAAATTGAATGTCGTGTGAGAATGACAATGATTCAAGCATTTGTGTGCAACGAGAGCTAGCACACCCGAGATGGGTTGAAAGGTCGGGGAAAATCATTTATAAGGTACCTTTTGATGAAAAAGATACCAAATTATTGTGAGGAAGTGGAGCGGAGTCTTACTCGAACGAATGTTGACGAGTGCCTTTTGCGTGACTGTATTGTTAGCATACTCCACTAAAATAAGGAGTACATGTAGTATCAAATTTTGGAAGAGTATGTGAGAATTAATACTTTAATTATTTGGTATAGGCAATGTACCTTGGAGATTACAAGAGAGATAGTAATCTGCATATTTATACTAAACGTAACGGTGAGAATAGAATGCGTATGAGAAGTGTATGATTGGGTTGGGAATATGCCTATGAATCTTAATAGGATATGTGTATGCCTATTATTTGATATTTTTGTAAAGAGAACTAATGGGTGACCACCTGGAGGTGCAAGGTTATGTTATTTTATACATTAAAGGGTGATAACCCGTGGGTGTAAAATTTTATTAAGGGCACTTATGGGTCTTAGACCGGGGATCATGATGAGTATAAATATATATAAGGATGATGAAACTATATATATATGAGAATACGTGGGGAAAATTTTTGGCTTTGTTTTTTTTAGAATAATCCTAAGTCTTAGTATCGGTATTGCCCTAATTTCAAGGACAAAATTCTGGTGTGTGTGTGTGGGGGGGGGGGGGGGGGGAAGTAAGTAATACCCCGTACTTTTAAAGGTATTTAAATTACACTATGGACGTAATTTGGTAATTTAAGGAAATTTGGTAATTTGAGGAAATGGCTATGAATAGTAATTTTGGAATTTACGAATTACAAAGGTGGGCGTAATTCAATTTGGTTATTTGAGGAATTAGTGTGTATAGTAATTTTGGAGCTTAGGAGTGTAATTGAATAAATTCGAAATATAAAGTAAATAGTAAATATTATTTGGTGTCAGATTAATATTTACTCGGATTATATTTTCTTAAGAGACTAAGTATTTGGTGGATCATTTTTATTACATGTCGCAGTTCGGTAAAGTGACAAAGAGAAATAGTTTAAATTGGAAAACACGTGTATTGAACGTGTTGGGTCTAATTAGTGAATTTTAGTTAAGTGACTTGAATGGAGATTTTGACTGTGTCATTGGGTTCGGAATGGACGAGATAGTCAAAATAGAGTATCCGGGAGTAGTGTTTGGGTTCCAAGCATTTTTGTGCTAGTAGGGACTCATAAATGAGTACACGTACCCAATTTTGGGTTTAAAAAGAGGAAGCCCTCATTTATTTCCCAAAATCTTCCCTAAGAGAGAGAGAGAGAGAAGAGATAAGGAAGAGAAGAATAAGAAGAGAAAAGAAAAGAAGAAGGAAGAAAAGGAATTCCGGGCCAAACTTCGCGGGATTCAACTCGGGGTCATCAGATTTAATCCAGGAGGAAAGTGTTTAACTTGCTTTATGATTGAGTGTGTTAATTTCTCATATTGTAGTTGGTATAAAAATAAAGATTTTTTGGATGAAATTTTGTGGATCAAACGAGTTTTCGGAAGATTAAAACGGATATAACGCGATTAATACCAAAATTGTTTTATTATGGATTTGTTGGATTTACTTGAATATTGGAAGAATTTGATCCCTAAATTATGCTAAGAATTGTGCTAGGATAACTTAGAGTAGTTTGGGAACCTTAAACTTGGGTTGGAAAGAGTATGGGTTGAATTTAAAGAAGGAAAAATGGATCAAATGAATTTTAGAAGATGAACTGTGCATCTACAAGAATCTCATTAGAAGTCCAGCCCAGGTCGTTCGAACAAGACTTCGTTCGAACGAGACTTCTAACGAGGTTCCATTTCCCCTTCTAACGAGTTGGTAGTTCGTTCGAAGTAATTCCTTCGAACAAGGTCGTTCGAACGAGAATCCATGGGTCTTCTAATGAGATTCCAGAATGACTCTTAAGGCCCGATTTTTGTTTCGAACTTCTCGTAGGACTATTTAAATGAGAGTTAGGCCTGTACGAATGTTGAGTAACTTAAAATTTATAAGTGAGCAAAGATTATGTCAACCCTCAAAAGGTGGTAAAATTTATAAAACTAGAAAGATGTGAAAAATACAAAGGAGAATACATACGAATATAGTACGGGAATAATAGCGGATATATTACGTACTGTGAATATTAGGCTGCAAGAAAATGAATGGATTTATATAATTTATGGGTATACTTATTGCTCAAAGTATGTAAATATGTATTGGGGTAGTATTTTAAGTGAATGGCTCCTTATACTATTACGAATGGAAATATTCGAGGCTATTGGCTATATCTATAAGGGTTTGGAAATTATAGCCATAGTATATTGAGATGAAATATTATATATATATACGATGTCGTTAGAGTATATATATTATGAGACGAATAAATGTATCGGTGTTGTTGGTATTATCATTGTGCGGTTAGAAAATCTCGAAAATAATATATTGAGGATTAGTCAAAATCGATAAATGCGTAGGATATTCGAGATATAAATATACTACGTAGGGGATTATTATATAGGTAGTGAGTACGCCCTGATATTATTATATACATGGGTTAAATAATTACTTATGGGAAATTATGTATAGGTGAGACAAATACCTATCGTTATAATATGGTTGTGTGAATACCTAACTGATGATATATTTATATAGGTGGAATGTGTAGCTATATTATTGTTTATTATGTGTATGACATACCTACCATAGTTTCTATCATGGGAGGTTGGCATTCAAAAGAGGACAATCTTATCTTATGTTGCCTTCGGGAGGATTTTAGATTTGGTACCTCAGAGCATGGAACTTAGGTATGAGATATCAGAGAGAATGATAGTGTTGACGATCATATGGGTGCGTAGGTATATGCGTAACTGATATGCTTGGAACTATGTTCGCGTCCAATATGTGTGAATTGTAATGATACAGTTCCTGAGTGATGTGAGACACATGATTCTTTAGTACGGGATGTACTTGAATTTGATAGCAGAGTATGTGTGCACCGCTGTTAAGCCAATAGGTGACGGATATAGATATATGTATTAAGATTAACATATATGTGTACTTGCGTGTAACAACCCAAACTTTCGGAACAGTAATTATTTTATTTTGGGAGAAATGAATAATATTTTATTGGAGAATAATTAAAATTGGCAATTGAGGTTAAAATCTAGAGTCGTCAAAAAGTGTCTCGAATGGAAATTCTGAGGGTACCATTGTGTCCGGAAGGGTTGAAAAAGTCGAAATGACTGTACTTGGGGTCTATTTGGGTTTCGAAATAAATTAGGATCGTTTGACTCGAATTAAAGTTACCGGGTCATTTAAAGTGTGTATTATCATTTAAAGATGTGTATCTTGGGTTTTAGGCTTAAAAAGCCTACAGGAGATTTATTCTCCAAAGAGAGAAAGAGAAATAGAAAGAAAGAAGAAAGAAAGAAGAAGATAAAGAAGGAAAAAGTAGAGGGAAAGAGGATTCTCCGGCCATTTCGCGATCTAGAGGCGGATTCAGACCCTACGAACCCGAGGCAAGTGATTAAACTTGCTAAATAATTGTTGTGTACATTTATTGCATGATTTGTGGATTGGTATTTTGGGTTTTAGGTTTAATTTAACAAAACCTAACTTTTGGGTATAATCTTAGATTTAATATGTATATCTTTTATTTGAGGTTAGAAATTAGTTATATATATTCTAGGATGAATTTTGATGATATATTTGTGATTGGGTTGAAGAGAAATGGAGAGAAAACCATTAAAATGATTTTGGGTGTTTTGGCTTACTTAAAAAGTAGCCATTTTCGAGCCTCCAGGTAGGCCGAATCGATTCGGCCCCTTAGCCGAATCGATTCGGAAATATGTAGGTGCCCAGGTCTGAGTGACCGAATCGATTCGGACTTCAGCCGAATCGATTCGGCCTGAGACAGAGTCCCATGTTTGATGACCCGAATCGATTCGCCTTCCAGGCCGAATCGATTCGCTGGGCCGAATCGATTCGGAATAGGCCCGAATCGATTTGAAAATAGGGCTTTTGGGGGAAAGTTTTTTTAGGGAGAATTTCTTTCCGTTTTGTTCGAGGTTATCGATTGGGGATCTCTATAGGAGATGTTTGGGAGACTTTTAGTGAGTTTCCCTTATAAGAAAGTTTGGAGTCATTTTGACTAAATTTGAGGAATACCGATTAGAGATTTTGGTATTTTTCTAAGTGGGGAAGCCCACCTTTACTTGGGGTTTTATTTGGAGATGATAACAACTTCACAATGTGAAAATGAGGTTAACTTAGAGATGCCAGGTCTTAGGATCCATTCCCAAAAAGGGAATAACTTTAATGGTTCATAAACTGAATTGAACCCTATAAGGGATGGAGAATCATAAATGTTAATTGATGTGCATACGGATATAGAAATATCCTTAGTGATGATTGATTTGGGAGATATCTCACACAATGAGAAATGCTAATTGAGGTGCATTAGGATATAGAATATCCTAAACTTAAATTGAATTGAAAGACAATTCATATTAGAAGAGACATGAGAGCTTCAAGCGAGAACTAGTATAGCACATACTAAGCTAGATTAATGTGTGAGGAGGAGCGTTAGTATATCTTGAGAGAAATATACTACACAAATGATGTTAATCAAATTTCGCCTAAGGGCGTATTATGAAAATGAATATGTTGTTGCAGTTATACCTTATATAAAACGGTATATCTTTATTATGTGGAATGTATGTATACCTTATATGATGGTATATATATATAAGTTAAGCATACCCCCTCCTTGATATCATTGGGAAGTTTCGTGCGTAGAGGGTGAGCATCCTGACAAATAACACAGGGTGTGGATATTCCCCAGGTCATAGTCGTCCTTTGTGGTTAGCAAATGACATTTATGATATATATATTTATTTATTTTGGGGGTGAGAGGTCGGGGTTATGTGACGCTCTCACTTGCCGGTTAGGAACTATGACCGCTTCCCGGACGTTGTGTGCGTGAGTTGATCACGAGGTGGGTGTCGTTGAACCCCACCAGGTGGCCCCAGTTTGCTACGTAGATGGGCTGCTGGAAGATGATAGCATGTGAGCCTGCGTCCTTCGAGTTATAGCTCGGTTGGATGGTTATTATTTCTTATGCTTGTATTTGAGTGTCAAAGGCATAATGGACCTCAATGACCTACATTGCCAGGATTAGTGTATCGGGGGGGTTCCTTGTTTGGATTTTGCTTCGGCGAGACGTCCCACGCACGAACCGCAGTGTAATGTTGGAACTTGGGGATAAGTTTAGTCCTTAATGCTCATAATTATATATATATATATATATATATATATATATATATATATATATATATATATATATATATCACCTATCCCGACGATCGACAGTGCCAGGAGTAGTGTAACGGGGGGGTTCCTTGTTTGGATTTCTCTTCGGCGAGACGTCCCACGCATGAAACGCCGTGTACTGTTGATAATTGGGAATATCAATTAATTAAAATTGGATAATAATCATTTGGGTTACATGCATCTTCCATTGAGGGAATAATGAGCCAGAGGATCGATACGGTCAGGAGTAGTGTAACGGGGGGTTCCTTATTTGGATTTCGCTTCGGCGAGACGTCCCACGAACGAAACGCAGTACTGTGTTGAGAATCGGGAGGAGTTTAGCCTTAACTCTTGATGATAATAACTCATCTATAATAATTATATATATGGTTTCATGCCTTATATGGGCATCACTAGAATATAAATTCTAGTAAATGAGATTGTGGATGCATTGTGATGATGTGGACATGATTGGATCATGTAACTTTATATGTTCAACAAATGAACATTATAAAGATAATTATAACAATTGCATTAAAGATAATGTATATAACTTAAAGTATAGAAATAAATGTAGAATTGGGAGATAGGTTAGATGGTTTCACTTAAATACTTTAATTGGGTTTAAGTTAGAATCCTCTTACCTAATTAGAATCAGACATCCTTTTGGAGACACGTGCATACGCTTAGTGCGTGCTTTAGATGAGAGGTGAGTTGAATTTTGATGGAGTGTTCGATTCCAATTAAATCATGTAATAATGAATTTATAATTATTATGCATTTTAATACACTTGCTATAAACTGTTTTTCAAAACTCGGGCTCTGACCCGTTTATATTTTCCTCCTCCATGTATATATTGTGTTACTTCAGGTGTTCCTCCGTAAGGACGCCTTTGATATTCCTCCATTCAGGATTTGTGGAGCTGTGGCAGTAGCGGACTGTTGCGGCACTTTTCTCTAGTCGATTCCTATCTGTTGTACATCTAGATTAGGATTCAGTTGTATTGAGTTAGTATTCAAGTGTTGTAGATTAACACTTTCATATTTCATTTCTCAAATTATTGTATTGTCTGTTACCCGACAGCATATTCGGGTATTTTATTGTTGAGATTTTGTTGTACAATGTATTGTACTCCTTCATATTTAGAGCATGCACAGTTCACTCATCATAGTTAGATGTATATTGCTGGTTGAGTTGCATTATTGGTTTTGTTGTTGTTGTTAAAAATAAAAGTTTTAAATTTTTGACAATTCGCACTTAATGATTTCGGGTAGTTAGCCTTATATTATAGTGTTTAGTTGTTGATGTTGAGACTGTACCATCTGAGATACCTGATTTATGTAGTATAGGGCTGGCCACCCGTTATTATTTGGAGCGGGTTGTCACATTGCGATAATCCACGGATGCTTAGTAAATGAGAACAACTAAGCTACTTATATTATAGCTCGGTGGATGGATGATTATACTTATTGCGAATAGTATATTCATATATAAGAGATAAGAGATCATATAACATAACCCTGTATAAAAAGGTAAAATAATGAATAAATTGTGATACTACTTCCGGTAAATGAATATCCGAATTTATGAGATTATGAATAATAGGTTCTAATGAGAACTAAATATGTATATGGTATAGGTACTCCAAATATTATGAATGAGTACTCCCATTATTATGAATTATTCGGAGATGGGAAAATACATTAGTTAGCTAGGTTAGCTTAACTAGGTTGTTTAAAAGATATGAGATAGTTGTGCACTAATAGAAGAGGAGTGAGGTGTATCTCATGGGAGTGCGATACGAGTTTAAATATGTGAAAGATCATATCTTAAAAATATGAATTTTAAGTACTTGCTAAAATGTTTTTAAAACTCGAGCTCTGACCCGTTTCTCTATTTTCCCCTCTCTTACTATATCTATATCTATATCTATATCTATATCTATATCTATATAGGTGTCCAGACACAGGGACGCCTGGATGATAATTCCTTTGACTCAGATGATTGCTGCAGTAGTTGTGGATGCAAGCAAGTTTATTGTAGACGCATCTATCATTGAGATATAGATTGGAGGTATTGTAGACATATTCGAGCTGAATGCCCAACTATACTCATTTACTCTTTTACTGCCTTTTAGTGTGGCATTAAATTTGGTTGTATTATTGTATCGAGTGTTCAGTTAGTTTATTTTATTTCATTTCAGTTGCTACATGTAAACTGTTGTAATTGTTTTATTTGAATGGTTTGGTTAAAAAGATTAGTTAATTAAAATTTTGACGCCGGCCTAATAGGATATTATTAATTAAATTGGTTTTCGACAATGATGCTGAGAATGAACCATATGAGACTCATGTTTTAATTTGATATAGGAGTGATCACCCGGTATTTTATTAGTCGGGGTGTCACACAGAGCCCATAAGATATTTGGCGATTGTTCATTTTTCTTTTGTTTTTTTTTCTTTTATTCCAACTTCCAATATATATATATATATATATGTAAGTTGGTTTATTTAGGAACCTTTTCCAAAGTGTGCTTTAAGGTGATAAAATAATTTTTCTTTCAAAAATTCTTATTCCAATTTAACACACACCAAGTTTGTGAACCAATTTTACTTAACTTCAATTTTATCTTGTTTAATCCTAGACATGCATCTAGATGATTAGAGCAATTAAAATAAACAATTCCACAAAAGCAATGTTGGATGTACGAGGAAACCACTAAGGGAAAAAATCTCAGACAACCCAAGATAGACAATCACTATGATATGGTTTTACAAAGGAAGACAGAAAGACTTACACAATGACTCGATCCCTACACCCCTTGACGCTCTTCTTCTCTTTAACCGATTCTCCACAGTGCCCACGTAAAAATACTTCCACGATACTTGTTCATAACACATGAGTCCATGAGTGCCTCGGTGTCCATTGATGCAGCTTTGACAATCGCCTATGATTTGAAGCATAGCCTTCACCATTTCTTCACCACAAAACTCCAACGAAACAACTTGTTCAAAGTGATGAACAAACTCCAGGAAGTGAAAACAAGATCTCTGTAGCATATGTATGAAGGCTCAGATCTTCTTAAAACTATAAGGACGACTTTAGTATTTAAAAACCTTAGAAAATAAGTGCAGAAAAATGAAATTTTTCTAAACCTAATTTTGGTTCTACACATCTCAAAATTTAGAGAGAAAAACACCTTAAATAATTAATATAAGTCGGCAACTCATTAGAATGATATCCCTATGTCGTTTGAACGACTTGTCCTTGTCATTTGAACAACTTGCCCATGTTGTTTGAACGATAGTGAAATGTCAGTTTAATGACCGTTCATGTCGTTTGAAGTCTCTAAACACAAGGAGAGAATTCGTACAACTCTAAACAATACTTATCTCATAATAAATGAGGTTAAAACCTTTTAAAATCATTTAAATACAAAATATTATCCTTAAAACATTTTTTGAGTCCCATAAACATTATGCGTTCATACCTGAGTGTATCTTCGAATGCAATCTGATATGAAGACATGAAACGTGCACCAATAAACTCGACATGATATATCATTGAAGCTTAGTTACTACGTCTTCAATACAAACATGTAATAGATTATGTGGGAATCGTGACAAATAAAACTCTATCTATGACTCAAACAAGTTTTGTCTGAAAAGTAAATTACATACAAATTAACACATTTTGGAAATTTGTCCTTACAAATCTCCCCATTTGACTATTCTGGGACAAAACCCAAACGGTGAAATGCCCATGTCGGGGCGTCAAGCTGTATGGCAGCTAAATCCTATCCCATAAAACCCAAAATAAAAAATTATAGGACAAGGACTAGTATATGTAGGTCCAACAAGCAAGAGTTGTCGGAATGTGATGTAGTCTCAAAATCTCAAATCTATGAAGTATGCCTACACACATGAAATAGGCAAATACCTAGTGAAGTATGAAGGAACAAATGATATAAAATATTAAGATACCAATGATTAAAATCAAACTATTTGTTAAACATGTGACCAAATCATGATACCAATTTTTGTAAGACAATATGATACCAATATATAAACATATACAAGCATATGTGATCATTATTAAAAAAAACCTACATCACATACTATATCTCCCCCTTCAGTTTCGAATAGACAATAAGTGAAAAAGATAAACACATAAATATCTAGCATGAGATAAATCAGATGAAGCATATCTAGATAAACTTGAATTGCGAGCTAAAAATAATCACAAGGTACTAAATCGTACTTAGTAAATAATCACAGATAATGAATCATCAATCTAAGCAAAGACGCGACTATACAAGACCTATGTAGTGTAATAATCAAAGCAGGAATAATCAATACAACTGCATATAAACTATCCAAATAAACATAGAACTACCAATAGAGTATGAAATCATCACATATACGAAGCATGTACTGAAACAAAACAAAGGCTCAAAAATCCTCTTCGGTTCGTTCAAACAAATATGCCACGTTGTTCGAATGACATAAGCATGTCATATCAATGAAGCTAAAAATGATCTAAAACAAGAAGGTGTCATTCGAAGCATCTATCTAACGACCTTAAAAATGACCCTTCTCACGACTATACCTGACATAATTATCACCTCAAAACTCGTGCCGTCCGATCCAATCTTCAAATAACTTGGACATGTTGTTCGAATGATGTCCAGAAGTCATTTGAACGACTTCAAAAAATTTGTATTCTAGCACTAAAAATGGCAAAGTTTTGCCCAGAGAAAAAATTAGCTCAAAACAGGTTATGGAAATACGAAACAGTAGAAAAAGTAATTGAAAATTGAAAAATAATACAAATATGAGTTTCATGCTAACATGGTATCAATGTGCTCAAACATGAATCTGGAATGAATGGGCATGAACTACAATAAATGAATCACAATTTGAACACATCAAAATGATCATGAAGCTCTAATTGATAGCTAAATGTCATCAAACTTTGTTTATAGCCATATGTGACAACTAATATAATGAGTTAAATGATCTAAGAAAACAATATTCACACTATGGGTGTTTGGGGTCCGGTCCGATCCGATTTTTAAGATTTTTAAGGACCGGACTCGTTAAATCGGTCCTAAAAAAAGGAACTAAGATCGAACCGATTATACTGGTCTTCCAAGCCTAGTCGGTCGGATTTTTTGTAGGGTCGGTCCGGTCTAACTTGCAAGTCCTAATATTATTAAAATAATCATTTTAAAAATCAAAATTACCTTTAAAAATGCCCAACCTATGTGCAAAGCAGAGTATATAAAGCAGATATAATACCATGTCGTAGAATTATATTTGGCGTAATCTCAATGTAATTGCTGAAATTATAAATTCCTCAAGCTCAAATTCTTTTGAAATGGGGAATTTGTGAGAAGTGATGTGTGTATAATCATCTCGGTTATATGTTTATTGTTATTCTACAAAAAATAACATCATGATACGATTTTTCAACATTAGGATTCGTGATGCAATCCCGTTGTTATTCCATCTAAACACCCTTATATATTCATATTTATTTTTCAAGATCTTTTGAGGTTTTTATTTTTCTAAACTTAGAGAAATCCTATTGGACATATTTTTGGCATATGATTCCTTTGATTTCCTTAATTTTTTCATGAGATCTTTTAGATGGTGGTTTTCATAACGACATTATTATTCTCTCGCAAGTCTTTCCCGTGAACACTCATCATTTTTTCAATTTAAGCAATATCAATCCTCATGGAAAGAGTTTCTTACATGCACCCTTCCTCTTAAATCTAATTACTCATAGATGACAAAATTGAGAGGAGAACGTCTTACTAAACTCAAATATGCATGAGAAGTTAAACATTTATAAAAACTCGTGCATGTATTCAATGTCATATACATAAAGTCTAATCCAAATACAAAACAACTTCAAAACAACCCCATTTAGGCAATGGTTAAGATCATTCAATGCATCAACAACTATGACAAAATGTCCTAGTCACAAGGATAATGAAATGATGGGGGTCCAAGCACGCTAATATGCCACATTAAACATGTAAACTCATGACACAAAATAAACCAAAAATATTGTTGTGTTTTGCAAAAAAATATTCTTTGACTCGAAAATAAAATCTTTTAGTATTTTCTCAAAAATATTTGAAACTAAAAATCTTTTTGTATTTTTTTGAATAAGACTCAACTTATAGGGGGCATCCTTGCCACTTCAGTCCGTTGAGCCTCTAAGTTCTTCGGCAATAGCTCCCTCTGACTTTCCAAGCAGTGACTTTTCAAGGTCTTCAAATGTCCAATCAACTAGTTGAATTGAAAGCCATCTCTGCCCAATTCCTTCAAGTTAGCTAGGAATTGATTAAGGAGGGGCTTAGTAATGTTTGTAGTGAGGGTATTGACAATCTCCGCAATAACGATTGCTATGACCTGAAACCTATAGCCCATCACCAAATTGTTCGAACGAAGGAAATCCACTATAAAGGTAGCAGGGTGACTGCTAGCAATTTGTTCAAACACCGAACGATGGAAAGCATATATTTGAGGAGAGTGGCAAAGAACCATGAGGCGAAACTCATGAAGGGCTAGTGCGGGCAAGGGAAGCTCATAGCCAGATTCACTATTAGACGGAACGCTAGTCGTGGAACCTGGATCATTAGGAATGGACTCCTCAGAGCCAGCTAGTTCCCGATGAGGTGAGACGATGGGAAAAGGAACTCCTTGGGTTTGATCTTCAGCATGAAGTGATTCCCTATCAACCTGAAATGCGACAAAAAATTAATCTTAACAAGTTTTTTTTTAAGTCACCATTACCGATGGAGTTTGATGAAAAATCTTAACAAGTGTTTTTTATTGTTAAGTCACCGTTACTGGTGGAGTTTGATGAAAAATCTTAACAAGTTTGACAAAAAATCTTAACAAGTGTTTTTCATTGTTAAGTCACCGTTACTGGTGGAGTTTGACGAAACATCTTATCAAGTGGTTTTAATTGTTAAGTCACCGTTATTGGTGGAGTTTGACGACGAATCTTAACAATTGGTTTTCATTGTTAAGTCACCATTACTGGTGGAGTTTGATAAAGAATCTTAATGATTGGTTTTCATTGTTAAGTCACTATTACTGGTCGAGTTTGACGAAAATTGAACAAGTGGTTTTCATTATTAAGTCACAGTTATATTGTTCCCCATTCTTCATTTAATAGGCCTAACAATAGGTTTGGGAAAAATGACCAAAAAAGGAAGAAGTTACCTCGAGGACGATAGCTAAAGGAATAACGGAAAGGTTTATAATAACATCCTCCCTCCGATACTCAGCAGATCCTTCGAACGGAGGAACATTACCTGAAGACAAAACACCACCACCTTCGAATGGCACTATGCCCAAGACTAGAGCCATCCCCTCAGAGGAAGTTTCAACGATAGGTGTGGGACCCTAGAGAAGAGCATGTAGTATCGAGGCAACATGACCAATGGAACTAGATGTACAAGTTGAAACGGTAGGAACCCAAGGAACCCTAGGCTAAAATAAGGGAGTTAAGCATGCAGCAAGCTGAGAATATAAAGCTAAGTGTTAGAAGCAACACATATCACATAAAAGAAGGGGAAAAGTGAACATCCAACCTACCTCGGTGATGTTAACAAAAGGGGAAACTCAGATATGGGACTTAATAAAGGAAGATTAATAAGGGCATTAACTAGCGATGCAGCTAGTGATGAAGAAAATTCAACCTGAAACGTAACAAAACACTTAGAAGATACAACAAAGAAGGAAAGATAGAAGAAATATCTACAATTCACTTAGCACTTATTACCTCGGGAGAGCTTGGAAAAACTAGAATCACCAGCCAGAGGAACCCTTGACAAAGAAGGTGAACCAAAATAATCTAGGGTATTTTTCCCTATAGACCCAACGGGAGTAGCAGGCCTCCTAGCATCTTCCTCTGCACGATTGGAAGACGAAAGTCGTGAATAAGTAAGACCTATCATGGGATAACGGGGAGGAGATGAATAAATCATAGAAGCACCAAAGCATCCTCCAATGAAAGGACTGGCAGGAGGAGAAGGACTTTCTTCATCATACTCCTAACGAAAATAAGAAGGAGGGAACAAGTGTCCGAAATAAAAGAAAAGTAACTCACTAAGCTGTAAATGGCTAAGTGTTAGAAGACTCACCTCTTATTCAGGTGGGGGAGAATGGGATGATATGACCATTGGTGATAAAGGTTGAGAAGTAACGGAAGAGTTAGGACTATCATCCATAGTTATAGCTTCAGTTACTAGTTACTTCGGAGTCTTGGTGATTAGAGTCTTCTTTCTAACACTAGAAGAACCAAGGGATGAGGGTGCTCTTGTACTCTTCATTAAATTTGATCCCTCCTCTGATGGATCTACCAATATGGTACGGAAAGAAGTAGAAAGAGGAACGAAAGGAGGGTGCCAATGAAATTCAGTGTTTATTCATGCCACCTCAGCTTGAACTTTCTTTCTTAATTCCTCACTCACTTTGGCAGACATAGGAGGAGGATTGGAGGCAATGGAGAATGCATCCAAGGGAGCTTAAGGTTGAGGTTGGGACTTATACTTTGAAGAAGACCCACTCTTGCACCTATTAGTTTTTTTGGTTGGTGGCTTAGAAGGTCCTTCGCTTGAAGCTTCATCGGTTGGAACACCCTCACTAGAAACACCTTTAGTAGTTATTTGGGGCTACAACATTCTTAGGCTTGGGTGTGGAAGTAGGGATAATGGGGAAATAATGAGGTATCTCACTGGGAGGATCTTTAGGAGTCTTGTTCAGAGGGAACTCAACCCCAAGAATAGTGTTTCCCTTGAGGCCTAATTCCAAGGCAGGGAAAGAGAGAATTGGGGGATACTGAGGAGGACTTTGTATAAATTCATGAATTCTAGTTAGTTTCATCATCCAAAATTTAGTGGAAAAAGAAGTGGACACATACCCTTTCTCAGTGGCACTGGGGATGATAAACCAACCATGCATAGTAGAAGTTACCCCAAGAATAACAGTAGTAAGGTAGAAAGTGCAGGCCTCAGCGAAAGTAGCTCTCTCAGTCGTCAACTAAAATACAGGTCGAGGAGCCCCTTGATCAAAACCAAACTTCCTGCTACATCGAACAGGGTTGTAAGGTTCAAATTACATCCCCACTAGATGAATGATAGAAAGAACCCATGGGTGAATACAAGGACCATGACTTTCAAAGGATATCTACAATCGGAACGAAAGTGACCTTTATAGATGCAGAAGGGAAAAAATTCCAAGTATGGGCGAATGTTTATTCCCCATATGACCTCATGATGAAGGAGTCCAAATGGTCAAAAATGTCCATTATCTCCTTTCGGCTTTATTTTTTGTGAAAGCATAGGAGGTGAGGGGGCTTGATGACTTGTCTAAGGGGATAAAGGATAGATTTGACGGCAATGGCGGGAAAATGGGTATAGAGGAAACCTGTTAAAATAATGGTGTTGGAAAAATTGGCTAGGTTATAACGGCCAAGGGACTGCTCTATGACAAGATGTATCCGATCCAACCAAGTGTAGAAGGACCCCAAAGCAATGGTGGCCAGAGGAATATTGAAACCTCTGGCAAAACGAATGGAGTTTTTTATGAGGTTCCTCCTAGACTGGCCTTTTGGCTTTCTAGTCAAGAAGAAATGGGAGAGGAAAAAAGGATGTAGCCTGGTAATTTTAGGGATGTACCTTTACCCTTGCCTATGACAGAATTGACATCCTTCGTAGCATGAGTTTCAAAGAAATAACTAATTAGGGAGTAAACATAGCTTTGTTAGAAGACGTAGTGTAACTATGATAAATTTGATCCAACTCAGAATGATCAACGGCTTCCTCAGCATCCAAGGCCTCATCAAGATAAGAAAACTCACCCATGGGTTTAAATCCAAGCATCTCACAGACATGTTATAAATAAATGGTGAACTCTTCCCAGATAGCAAAGAAGGTGTGAGTTATGATGTTTCTTCTAGAGATCAACACTTGGAGTGTAGTGTTGTGTTTGGAGAGAGTGAACTTCCCGAACTAGTTGGCTCGGTGAAGACCAACTTTGGTAAGAGCTGTAGCGTGGGAGATCTGCATATGGGCGTGCCAGGTGGCCAAGTGAGTTGGAGATCCCCCAGGTTCTTCGAAATCAATCTGGGATCAAGGAAAGTCACCACGATCCAATCTGAAGCGTAGAGTCACCTCTAGAGGGAGAAAAACCCATTTGGATGATTCTTCATCTTCATCACCCAACAACAAAGGATCTTACTTGGATGAAAAATTAAAAGTCTTGCACGCATCATAGAATTCATCATTTTTGCCAAAAAATAGAGATTGACGATATAAACGTAGTTTCACTTGGCGAGTAACATCCAAGGCAGTGGCACCCAGAGTGGCAGTAACAGCAGTGGTAGCGGTGAAAGTTGGTTGAGCACTAGTACTGGGAGCCACTGGAACGCTTGGAGAAGCCATAGTAGGTGGTGATGAAAGAAAAATCTTAACAGAGAAGAGATAGGGACGAAAATGAAGGAGTATGTCCAGAGGTGGCGGTGAAAGAGACTATGAGAGGAAAGAGACCAGGAAAAAGCTTGGTAACAATGGTGTTTTGAGGATTTTCTCTCTCTAAGTGTGCTGGGAGTTAAAGAAGACGAAGGAAAAGTAATTGAAAAATGTCTAAGTGTTTGAATAATACCCGTTTAAAATTCCTTGGTTCCCCTTTTGAATTTCCCACCACTGCACGTACAAATCCGCCGGTAATCATTTCAAGTGGACACGTGGTGTTCGGGAAGTGTCCTGATAGTTGAAAAGAGAGCACCACGTCATTTATGAAGTGGCGCATGGGGAATAGGAAGGGTGTGACACCTCGTCTAATTAAATACCGGGTAGATACTCCTTTATTCAAATTAATACAAAATGTCAAGTTGGTTCAGTCCATAACATCACTGTCAAAAACATTTTTAAACAATTACTAGCCACCTAATATTTAAAAAGTGAGATTTCAAAATTTATTAAATTAAATTAACATGTAACTAAATTATAAGCAAAATATATCACATCCACATCTAAAACAAAATAGAATGATAATAAAATGATAACGTGAGTCTAGTGTAACACTCCCCTGAATAATACAAAAACTGAATGACTAAATAAAACCAAAACTGATATAAAATTGGTAGTCTGAGAATACTATCTCTAAATGGAAAGGGGCGACATGCCCTAACTGATAGATGACCCTAAATAGAATCAAATGAAGAATGTGGAGGCGTTTACTACCGAGATCCTGTAACTTCCACAGCAGCTACAACACAGCTATGAAGTGGAACTCTTATGCGCGTCCCTGTGGCGGGGCACCTAAAAGGTTTTACAAGAAAAATATAATTGAAAGAAAACGGGTCAGAGCTCGAGGTGAAAACAATTTAAAATATAGCAAGTGTTTAATTACATTAAACAGTAAATATTTTATACATGTTTGTTATGTATTCTCACACGAGTCCTTAACCCCTTAACTAATGTGCACGCTTAACGTATACCCTTAACCCATCCTAGTTATGCCATTAACTAGCTAGACTCTAATTACTTCCAGTCTTCTTATTATAATATAGGGGTCTATTCGTATTATTCTAATATATTCTGCATGTAACTTACCTTTTCATTTATCAGAATTATTACCTCAATTTCGTTATGTATTATCACATTTTTAGTCCCATTCAAGTATCTCAAATATTCGTATTCACAATTGAACAATGAGCCAATTATAATTGCAATTATATCATTCTCATCATAAATATACAAATATGGCACCACTAGGCTAAGGTGTGGTGCACACATACTCTGTTATCGAATCCTCGTACATTATGTACTTAAGGACTACGTATTTCGAACATCTCAGGAATCGTTTCAATAAGCCAAAATCACACATATTGGAGGCGAACATAGTTCCCATACACACGGGTCACGTACATACCTACGCTCCCATGGTCTGCTGGCTTATTAACTCAAAATAAGCTCCAAGCCCTATGTCCTTGAGGTACCAATCTAAATCCCCCCATAGGCACACAAAGATTGGATGGCCCTTATTAATAACCCAACTCCCGTGATAGAAAGTATGGTAGGTATGTCATACACATAATAATCCATATATTAAGCATTCACACAACCTAAATAATAGGTTATATTATTAAGGGTATATTTCAGCATTATACGATTAGTCAAAGTTCATACAATATGATTATTCCGGATGATAAATAATATATTTTGTCAATATGTCTCACGTCGTAAATTTCGAGTAATCCTAACTGAAGAGGTACTAAGTCTCCAAACTTTCCCAAATATTAATTAAGTACCCATAGCGCTTTATTTGTATTTCTTATCCTAACTTATCACTCTTAATAATATAAATCATGTTCTCTATCGTAAAATAGGAAATTACTTGCTGAACCCTCATAAATTCAATCACTATTTTCCCAATCAATTCTAATATTTTATGGGTTTCGATTACGTCCCTACTGGTCTCCCTTAAGTCCTAACGTCTTTACATAATCCCCTCATTCAACTTTCCAATGGCCAGAATTGGTTAAATCCGAAAAAGGGAAAAAGATCACTGTTTATGGGGAGGTCGATCGATCGACCTATGAATGTCGATCGATCGAGCATCATTGACCGATCGACCTATGAATGTCGATCGATCAAGCAGGTGCAGGCTACGAGTTTGCTTTATTTTAATTCCATTTTTTGTCTCCGATCATTATTGGAAGGTGTTAAATTCTAAAATAAACATCTAGGATCATTATACAACCTAACTACATGATTCTAAAGGTTCCATAACTGTCAATTCATCATTAATTTGTCTTTTCTTGGATTAATCATCATAATTTCATAAAAAGTCATATATTTTGTTTTGTTTAAGAATCATCATAATCTCTTCATAAATCCGAAATTAATTACACATGGTTTATGATCTAATATGTGAGGTTCTTCCAGAATCAAGATTTGATAAACAACCCAATCATAATTTAGGTTACATCTCTAAATTTCATGAATTTTTAGATTTTCAAGGATATCACCAAATCCTACTCTAATATGGATAATTTATTTGCTGAATCTTAATGGATTAAATCACTTGCCTTTGTAGAGAAGTTCTGAACCTTTGATGACGATCTAGGTTGGTTTCTTCTCCTCTTTTCAGTCACAATTTCGACGATCGCGGCGGCGGGTGGTGGTTGTGGCTTTGGAAACCCCTTAGAACTTCTCCTCTCTTCTCTCTTTGATCGGGGCTTGGTGTGACAATGAATGACCCCAAAGGGATCTAATATGGGCTGATTGCAAGACCCAATTTTCGTGGGTCACTATTCCCCTAAAATGGAAATTACCAAAAAAAAAATTCCCGGGTTGCCGGTATGGCATAAAAATGCCCCGGGACCCAAACTAAACCCCCAACTAGTGTTTTCTGACTATCTTGACCCTTTCGGACACACTGACACACTCAAAATGATCACATGGATGATAAAGTTATATTTTACTTTTAAGTTCAATTAAATGAAGTCCTGACGCGTATGCACGCATCTCAACTTAATTTCCCGAATTGTCGTATTTATGACTTGCGATAATTTTAATCATATCAATAATCATATATTATCATATTTACTCAATGATATTCATCCTTGTCATCATACTTTAATACCAACTAATATCTCGCTAGTATTTAAATCCGGATTAATTTCAATTTAATTTCCATTTAATTTGGTTAATCCCATTAAATAAAATCTATAAAATTATGGGGTATTACTTCCCCCCTAATAACTGAATTTCATACCCAACTTGGGAATTAAATTACACCAGGAAAAAATAACTCTGGATAACGCTCGCGAATCTCATCCTCACGCTCCCAAGTAGACTCCTCGGTATTATGATGCCGCCACTGAATACGTACTAATGTACTATCTTTGACCGCAATTTCCTTTCGTTATGGTATAGAATAGCAACCGGACCTTGCTCATAAGAGCTATAGGGATGAAGATCAATATCTTCTAAATTAATGTGAGTATGGGTTAACTCGTATCGAAGATATCTCCTCAGTGAGGAAATATGTAACACGTCATGAACCCTATGCAAGTGTTCCGATAATCCAAGTCTGTAGGCGACTAGACCAACTCATTCAATGATAGGGAATGGTCCCACATATCTAGGTGCTAACTTTACATTCTTCCTAAAATGCATAATCCCCTTCATAGGAGATACTCTGAGCAGCACCTGATCCGCTATGTTGAACTCTCGAACGAACATTTTGGCATCAGCATAGCTTTTTCTAGTGGTCCTGAGCTACTCGTATACGGCTCCGTATCATCTCTATTATCGTTGAAGTATCCTGAATCATCTACGGCCCAAGGAGTTTGTTATCCCCCACCTCTAGCCAACATAATGGGGAACGACAAGGTCTACCGTACAACGCCTCGAATGGCGCCATACCAATAGTGAACTGATTAGAGTTATTATAGGAAATCTCCAACAGTGGAAGATAATTCTGCCAACCACCTCGAAAGTCTTGGATACACATGCGCAGCATGTCTTCGAACATCTGATTGGTCCGTTCAGTCTGCTCGTCAGTCTGCGGCTGATAGATTGTACTTAATATCAATTTTGTTCCCATGGCTTCCTGGAAACTTTCCCAAAACTGTTACATAAATATTTTGTCTCTATTAGACACGATATTAAGAGCCCCCCCGTGGATTCTTAATATTTCAACTATGAAGATTTGGGCATACTGTCACGCAATGTAATTTGTCCGTGCTGGCATAAAGTGAGCAACCTTTGTCAATCGATCTACGATCACCCATATGGAGTCGTAACCTCTCGGCGATGTAGGTAATCCCATAATAAAGACCATATAAATGATCTCGAATTTCCACATAGGTATCTCTAACGGTTATAAAAGTCCTGTCGGCCTGTGATGGTCCACTTTTACTAGTTGACATGTGGCACATTTTGAAACAAACTCAACAATATCTCTCTTTATTTCGCTCCACCAGTACTGTCACCTAATATTTGGGTTCATTTTCTCCCCACCAGGATGCACCGTGAATCGCAACCCGTGTGACTCTTTCATTACCTCGTGTCGCAAGTCTTCCCCCTCAGGAACAACTAACCTTTCATTGAAGCATAAGCCCATGTCTGAACTAACGGAATAAGACTTCGCTTCTTCTGCTAAAAATTGTATTGTCTACTCACCCTCGTAATTATTTGGGGTATAGCTGTCATTACAGACATGAATAATCAGGCCACTGCGTCCTGGTGCCCCAACTCCTTCCACTTTTCTTTCCACACCTCGGCCACCTCACCTACTGGCCTACGGCACAACACGTCTGCTACCACGTTAGCCTTCCCAGGGTGGTATTGGATATCGAACTGATAATCCTTCACAAACTCTAGACAACGGCGTTGACACATATTCAGCTCCTTGTGGGTGAAGAGGTACTGAAGCGACTTGTGGTCTGTGAATAAACAGAATTTCTACCCAATGAGATAATGTCTCCAAATACGAAGAGAAAAGACGACTTCCGCTAGCTCCAAGTCATGGGTGGGTTAATTCCTCTCGTGAGGCTTATGCTTACGGGAAGCATAAGATATGTCCGGTCTTTCCTACTTTAGTACTCCCCCAAGTCCTAGTAAGGATGCATCAGTGTAGACTAGGTACTCCACTTCTGGCCTGGGTAATGCTAACACTGGTGCTGAGGTTAACTTGTCCTTGAACTCGTTGAATGCTAATTGGCAGGCATCGCTCCAGATAAATGGCACACCCTTGCGAGTTAGATGTGTCAAAGGACCTGCTATTTTTGAGAACCCCCAAATAAACCTCCTGTAGTATCCTACTAAGCCCAAGAAACTACGTATTTATGTTGGTGTCGTGGGTTATCCCCACCCCTCACCACGGATACATTCCCTGAATCAACAGATAATCCCCTTTTCGAGATGATATGGCCCAAAAACTGGACCTCCTTTAGCCAAAACCCACACTTCTCATATTTTGCATACAACTCGTTCTGACGTAGTGTCTGCAAAACCTGTCTTAAGTGGTTAGCATGCTCTTCCTCGGTCTGGGAGTAAACCAAAATGTCATCAATAAAGACGATGACAAACAGGTCCAGAAATTCTTTAAACACCTTATTCATCAAGTCCATAAACACTACTGGGGCGTTGGTCAGGCCAAAAGGCGTAACCCTGAACTCGTAGGAACCATATCTTATCAATAAAGTAGTCTTTGAGACATGATTCTCCCTAATTCACAACTGATAGTACCCCGATTTCAAGTCAATCTTTGGGAAGAAGTCAACTCCTCTCAACTGGTCGAAAAAGTGATCAATTCGAGGCAAGCATATTTATTCCATATTGTGACTTTATTTAGTTCTCGATAATCGATATACAACCTCAGAGATCCATCCATTTTATTAACAAACAGCACAGGAGCACCCCATGGTGAAATACTCCTCTGGATAAACCCCTGGCCCAACAGCTGCTCTATCTGGTCCCGTAGCTCCCTCATCTCCACTGGAGCCATATGGTAAGGTGCGGGGGCTATTGGCTGAGTGCCC
This sequence comes from Sambucus nigra, assembly GCA_949130495.1. NCBI lineage: Eukaryota > Viridiplantae > Streptophyta > Magnoliopsida > Dipsacales > Adoxaceae > Sambucus > Sambucus nigra. The sequence continues at coordinate 569,408,201 of OX422214.1, read as the reverse complement.
GGTGCCAAATCTATAACGAAGTCTATTTCTCCACTAGGTGGAAATCCAGGAATATCCCAAAATACATCAGCGAATTCCCTAACAACTAGGATCAAATCAAGGGGTATTACCACCTCCTTAAAGGTCTCCTCCTCTATATAATACAAGTGTGTGGACGATCCTCCCTGAGGATGAGGCATCGCCATAAAAAAACATCTCTTGCCCAGGCATGAAAAAAATAATACTCGTACTGTAACAATCAATCATGGCTCGATACGCAATCAGCCAGTCCATACCAATAATAGCATTATACTCAGTCCTATCTAATACTAACATGTCGGCAGGCAAAGTAAGCCTCTCGATCTCTACACCCATACCTCTACATATAAGAGAAATTATGAAACCCCTACTCAACGATGAATCTACACAAGTAACGGTGCTCTCTGTAGTCTCTAATAATCCCATAGTGTACGCAAATCTCATGGAAATAAAATAGTGTGTATCCCTTATGTCAAATAAAATGCGCCCCATAGTCCCCTGAATAAAAAACAAACCCTGAATCTCAGGTGGATCCCGTGGGACTATGGCCTACTGGAATTGGTAAATTGGAACGTACTGAAGCTGTCTCTGCTGGATTAGGATGGTTGGGATCGATGGCAATGTCTGCATCTGCCATGGATCTGGGAGGGTGGTGGGAAAAATTGATCTTTGGGGCTCATTTCGAGCACCCTGCTGCTACTGCGGCTGCAGGCCCCTGCCTCTTTCAAAATAGTCCTAATGTTTGTAGACAATCTTTTCACATAGGAAACATCTCCCCTAGAAGTCCCCACCCCCTTTGACCTTGCTTCTCACGGCCCTGATGGCCGTTACCACCCCTTCCCTGGCCATGCTGGCCCTGCTAAAACTCCCGATGGCCTTGATCATCGTGTTGGCCCTGTTGGTCATGCCTAAAACCTCATTGACCATGCTTAAATCCTCCTAATCGAAATCTCTTAAAATCCCCCTACTTGGGACCCTGGTCACCCTATCTATTTTATCCCTGAATTAACTGTGCCCCGTTAGCACCATTTCCCTTATCCTGCCCTGTTGGCTGGACCCTCCTTCTCACTTACCTTTTGATAAGTGAAAACGATGGTCCTGGCAGTGCAATAGTGCTACTTTGACCATATTTGAATAAGTGGCCAATGAGATATTTCCCAGCAAGTGCTGACGAATCCTTCATGCCAACCCATCTGTGAGCCTATAGATTTTCCTCTCTTCTGTGGGGATCTCATCAGGGATGATATTTAGGAGATTAGTGAATTTCATCTCATATTATGCCACTATATTTTCCTCATATTTAAGGTTTATTAATTTTTGCCTCATTTCGGTGTGAACCGTCGAGGAAAAATATTTGCGATCGAACCGCACCCAGAACTCTTGTATTGCAAGAACGTCTCTCCCTTCTATGGTGGTAATTGACTCCCACCATTGTAGTGCTTATCCTACTAGATTGAAAGTATCCAGTACCTGCCTCTGCACGTATATACACTCGTACATCCTTAAGTGCCTTTGGATGTCCTTTTTCCACTGGCTCGACGTAACAACATGAGAGGTTTGTATAAATTCCAGAGGGTATGCTTTCTGAAAAGCATCCTGGACACGTTCCTAAGAAGATGGGAATGCTTGAGCCTGAATTGGGGCTACCACCGGTTCTTGTGGTTGAGCTTTTGCTTGCTACACAACTGTTAATGCAACATTTACTACCTAGGTTACGATGGGGACAACTTCAACAACATTCATTGAACCCTGAGCTGGTGCATACTGAAGTTTGGGTTGGGCATCCCTGGGAACTCGGTTTGTACGTCTAGGAGGCATCTGAAACGAGAGAAGTTTTATAAGTAAACAATTAATAGAGTAAAACAATCCTAAAATATAGAGCTCTATATCAAAGGATGTTACGCGAAAACATAACAATCCATACAGATCCTAAGGACATTAGAACCTGATGCTATGATACCAGGTGTGACACCCCATATAATTAAATATCGGGTAGCTACTCCTTTATTCATATTAATACAAAATTTCAAGTTGGTTAAGTCCATAGCATCACTGTCGAAAACATTTTTAAACAATTACTAGCCACCTAATATTTAAAAAGTGAGATGTCAAATTTTATTAAATTAAATTAACATGCAACCAAATTGTACGCTAACTATACCACATCCACATCTAAAAAAAATATAATGATAATAAAATGATAACATGAGTCTGGAGTAACATTCCGCTGAATAATACAAAAATTGAATGACTAAATAAAACAAAAACTGATATAAAACTGGTAGTTTGAGAATAGAATCTCTAAATGGAAATGGGTGACATGCCCTAACTGATAGATGACCCTGAACAGAATCAAATGAAGAATGTGGAGGAGTCTACTGCCGAAATCCTGTAACTTCCACATCATCTACAACACTTCTATGAAGTGGTACTCTTATGCTTGGCGTCTCTGTGGTGGGGCACCTAAAAGGTTTTATAAGAAAAATATATTTGAAAGAAAACGGGTCAAATCCCGAGGTGAAAACAATATAAAATACAGCAAGTATTTAATTACATTAAATAGTAAATATTTTATACATGTTTGTTATGTATGGTCACATGAGTCCTTAACACCTTAACTAATGGGAACGATTAACGTATACCCTTCACCCATCCTAGTTGTGCGACTAGCTAGCTAGCCTTTAATTACTTCTTGCCTTCTAATTATAATATTGGGGTCTATTCATATTAATCTAATATATTCTTCATGTAACTTACCTTTTCATTTATCAGAATTATTACCTCAATTACGATATGTATTATCACATTTTTAATCCCATTCAAGTATCTCAAATATTCGTATTCACAATTGAACAATGAACCAGTTATAAGTGAAATTATATCATTCTCATCGTAAATATACAAATATGGCACCACCAAGCTAAGGTGTGGTGCACACATACTCTGCTACCAAATCCTGGTACATCATGTACATAAGGACTACGTATTCCGAACATCTCAGGAATCATTTCAATAAGCCAAAATCTCACATATTGGAGGTGAACATAGTTCCCATACACACGGGTCATTCACATACCTACGCTCCCATGGTCTGCTCAATTATTAACTCAAAATAAGCCATTCCAAGCCCTATGTCATTTAGGTACCAATCTAAATCCCCCCGTAGGCACACAAAGATTAGATGGCCCTTATTAATAACCCACCTCCGGTGATAGCCAGTATGGTTACACATAATAATCCATATTTTAAGCATTCACGTAACTTAAATAATAGGTTGTATTATTTAGGGTATATTTTAGCCTTATACCATTAGTCAAAGTTCATACAATATGATTATTCTGGATGATATATAATATATTTTGTCGATATGTCTCACGTCGTAAATTTCGAGTACTTAATCCTATCCGAAGATGTTACTAAGTCTCCAAACTTTGCCAAATATTAATTCAGTACGCTTAGCTCTTTATTTATATTTCATATCCTAACTTATAACTACTAATAATATAAATCACGTTCTCGTATAATAAAATAGGAAATTACTTGTTGAACCCTCGTAATTTCAATCATTATTTTCCTAATAAATTCTAATATGTTATGGGGTTCGATTACGTCCCTACTGGTCTCCCTTAAGTCCTAACGTCTTTACATAATCCCCTCATTCAACATTCAAATGGACAAAATTGGTTAAATCCGAAAAAGGGAAAAAGATCATTATTTCTGGGGAGGTCGATCGATCGACCTATGAATGTCGATCGGTCGAGCACCATTGATCGATCGACCTATGAATGTCGATCGATCGAGCAGGTGCAGGCTACGAGTTTGCTTCATTTTAAGTCCAATTTTTGTCTCTAATCATTATTTAAAGGTGTTAAATTCTAAAATAAACATCTAGGATCATTATACAACCTAACTATATGATTCTAAAGGTTCCATAACTTTCAATTCATCATCAATTGGTCTATTCTTGGATTAATCATCATAATTTCATAAAAAGCCTATTTTCTATTTACTTCAAGAATCATCATAATCTCTTCATAAATCCGAAATTAATTGCACATGGTTTATAATCTAATATGTAAGGTTCTTCCAGAATCAAGATTTGATAAACAACCTAATCATAATTTAGGCTTCATCTCCAAATTTCATGAATTTTCAGATTTTCAAGGATATCACCAAATCCTACTCTAACATGGATAATTTATTTGTTGAATCTTAATGAATTAAATCTCTTGCCTTTTTAGAAAAGTTATAAACCTTTGATGAGGATTTAGGTTGGTTTCTTCTTCTCTTTTCGGTCACAATTTCGGCGATCGCGGTTGCGGGTGATGGTTGTGGCTTTGGAAACGCCTTAGAACTTCTCCTCTCTTTTCTCTTTGATCAGGGCTTGGTGTGACAATGAATGACCCCAAAGATATAATTTAGAATTTAATCTTGATGGAGCTTGAATAATCACTATCTAATTAACAAGACTATATTAACTTAGAAATTTCCAACTTTTTGGATTAGTTCTTCTGCTTCAACACATAATAGAGTTTGTAATCTTCGTATTTTCCCTATCCCCCTGTCTGCCACATTAGAAACTTGATGTTTCGGTGCCCTTATTTTTATTACGGTACAAAAACAAATGTCTTAAATGTGGCACGTTAGATATCCAACTTGGTAGCTCCTCCACACTAGTGTTCTTGATATCCAGGTATTTGTAGGTTTCTTAGACTCTCCACTGACTTGGGATGATTTCTAACCTTGGTATCCCGTAAGTTTAAGTATATCAATTAAATATCCCAACCAACGTGTCAATTATAATTTTAATAGACACCCCCGATAGGTCAAGGACCTTAGTAACTTAAAATTTGATGATATGTCTCTCAGAGAATGACGAGTATGAATTTGTTTCAAATATGAAGAAAGAGCAAAGATAGTGTGACATAGTTCGTCATAATCAGATGATTTCACCTCTGTTTTAGACTAGGCGCTTGGTATTTTCATTCTAGCCTTAACTCTTTACTGTCATAGTCTGATGTTGTCACTTTCAGAGAATGACGAGCATAATTATGTTTCAAATATGAAGAAAAAACAAAGATGGTATGACATAGTCCGGCATAATCGGATGATTCAACCTCTGTTTTAGACTAGATTCTTGGTATTTTCACTAGAGCCTTAATTATCTACCATCATATGTTGTGCATAAATTCTCTTATTCTGATGTCGATGACAAGCATGAATATGTTTCAAAGACGAAGAAAGAGCAAAGATGGTGTGACATAGTTCGGCATAATCGGAAGATTTCACCTCTGTTGTAGACTAGGCGCTGGTATTTCCATTCTAACCTTAACTTTCTACCATCATATGTTGTGCACAAATTTCTCTTAGTTTGATGTTGTCATAGTCAATTCTCGCATTATGTCATGAACTCTAAATGTCTTCACCCTCCCACCATCATTAATGTTAGTGACATGGATCATGCTTCGAAAGATAAGTTCCATGAGTTAGTCCTCTACCACCTTCTTCATTTTAATTCTTTTTCTTTCTATAATAAACCCCTTTACTACCTAAATTCGATTCGATTGTTTTTCTTTTGATAGTAAAACCATCATAAAAAACACAATAGTACATGCAACTGTGCATTAGGTAGAATGGTAGGTCAATAAAACTCAAAAAGATTACATTCACATGTTCAAGCATGGAATTGTAGCTCAGTTGCCAATTAAGGCTATCGTGAACCTTCTTCCAGTTGAGCCATTTGTTACTTGAACACATGAGCCCCCAAATTTTTTTATGATAAATTATCTTTATCTTTGTTCATTGAATTCTAAGTTACCAATTCATAACTTATGTTTGAATTTGAACGTCCAAATTCTCATGAATTAGAAGGAACGAAGATACGAAATACATTGTCTCAAACTGAGAGTGGTAATTTGAAAGTTAATATTTTTAATGAATACTATTATTAATGTAATCATTGGTCAAAATTTAAACTATCTAAATAATTTGGAATTTGGTACATTGATTTTGAACATACTTCTCTAAATTTGAGACGTACTAAGAAGCAATGTGATATTCCTAAATTGAAAAGGAAGGAGTGTATTGTTTTTTTTCCAGCACTTCCAAATTCTGAAAGCTAGTAACTGAATACAGAACCTAACAGGACCTTAATTAAAATAATTTCAGCTCCTCCACACGAGATGTGATGAATTTCTACAGACATATCTTTCTTTCTTCTTTTTAAAATTGCCAATTTTTATAGCCCAAAAGTGACAAGTGTGTTTTTAAAGTCATTGTTCTTTCTCATGTGTTCTGTGTTGCAATAAATACTGAATTGACTTCAACATAATTTAAAAATATTATTTTGAATTACTTAGAACCATCTAATTTTTCATTTTTTAGAAAAGATGGAAGCCCCATACTACAAACAGAGACTTCAAAGGACCATATATGTTTTAGTTTATTGCTTATGTTTTGATTTGCTTGCTTTTTTAATCAACATTTGAATAAAAAAAGTATATCGTGCATTATTTTTTCTTGCTTTCACGTGTTGAGTACATGTGATACTAGTGTGTGGGAGTTTTAAATGTCCCTTTGAGTCTGTGCATATGCTTGTAATAAAGAAATTGGCTGTAAATTTGCGACTTTGTGTTCACTTTATATAGTCAGACTCAAATGCATTTCCCTTGTGCGTTAATCTTTCTTGTTTTCGCCTATTGAGTACACCTGGTATTAGTGTGGGGACTTTAAGAGTTCACTTTGAGACTGTGCATAGGCTTGTAATAAAGAAATCGATTGCAACTTGGTGACTTTGTGTTTACTCGATATAGTCAGGCTCATAGTAGAACTCAACTCAACTCAACTCGATATAGCAGTATATATATATATATATATATATATATATATATATATACATTTGATAAACATCCCTGGTCCGGAACCACGACCCTTTTCAATTAATTGTTTGGTCAAAAGGCCCATCGATTAGTCTTTAATGACACAATATCAAAGATCCAAGAGTTTTTTTTGTAAGGAATAGACGAATGTTCAATTTTGCTATCATAGAGAATGAGGTAGTTGACATATGGCCATGTGAATTTGGAATTTTGAAATTTAGTTTTTGAGTACAATGATTTTCAGCTAGATGGATGAGGTGCACTTGACAGTTTTTAGTTGGCCAAACATCTGATTTTTTATGAATGCAAGCCTAGATAAGAAATTGGATCTCTAATAGGATTCATACAAGGAGATCTAATTTCAGCTTTTCTCTTCACATTGGTGTGACAGATTTTAAATGAAATAACTCTCATTGAGCCCATGAGTTGTTATGAACTATTAGTTTTGTTGTTGGAGTATTTTATATTTTTTTAATAGGGTGGATAGTCCTTTAAAGAGAGGAAATTCTGCCCAAAATTATTATAGTTTTTACACTTGTTTGTGTTGTATAAAAAATATTTTAGACTTGTACTCTTTATTATTTGTTCACTAGTAATGTTTTGTGTTGATTAGTGCCCAATGCAAGGAAATGGTACTCTTTATTGCGGATATTTTGTGTTGAAGTTTATGAAGTACTTCATGGAGGGTCCTTCCATACCTTTTGAAATAAAGGTATGTTACCAATGTTCTCTTTTTGTCCTATTATATAAAATATTGTTTAGTTATTAACTATTATATACCGTAATAATAAATTCAATTCTATCTTCAACTTTTTAGATGAGAAGATTGTCCGGTAAAGTGACCTACACGTTGAATGAGATAAATGAAGTTCAAATGGAGTTCATTGAGTTCATTACGGATTATATATATTAGGTATTTTCGAGTAATTGTATTTTGTTACGTTGTAATGACAATGTGTTGAGATGATTGTGTTTTGATGAAAACTGTGATGATTATATTTGATTGCAGGGTTACTCATTCTGGGTTGGATAGCGTCAAGAAGAAATTTGATCGAGTATTACGTTCGAAAACGTCCTAGCTTGAGTATATTTGATTGCAGGGTTACTCATTCGCAATGCTAGTTTTTGGATATTGTGATGTATCATCACTATTTTTAGGATATTATCACATAGATAAGTAGACGTTAGTTAGTTTTTGGATAGCTAGTTTTTGGATATGATGTAGCTTAACATTAATTTGATTCTAAATATCTTGATGTATATCAAGTTAGTGATATTTATGACCTTGGTTATTATCTATTTGCAATGGTTGATTTAACATCAAATAATAGTTGTCTATTGATGGATTAATGATTTTTTATATTAACATTTATGTCTTTTTTGAAAAAACTCTCATAAAATTTTTTAAGCTGACATAAATGTGATTTTATTTATATCAGTTTTTTATGAAAAAGTGATTAAAAACATGTCGAATGTCGTAGTTTTTATGTGTGTTCTTAAAAATTGGGATAAATGTGAACTTATATATGTCAGTTTTATGAACATTTATGTCAGGGCTTTATATGTCAGTTTTGAAATTTTTTAAAACTGACATAAATGGTCATTTATGTCAGTTTTTAAGTGACATAAATGACCAATTTTCTTGTAGTTAAAAACCATTATAAATTATTTTTATTATTTAATTCTTTTTACTAAACATAAACACAAAATGACCTAACGTGAAATGGCCCATCAATGAAACTATATTTAATCAAAAAATTATATAAAGAAACGCGGTTATAAGAAAAATAACAAAATTCCTAATATTTTCACAAAAATGATTCAACTTGACTTTTATATAAGCCATTCCCGAACATGACATACCATCTTCATTCCGGGTCATTGGTTTCATTTTGTGACATTTGATAGTGTATATGTAATTGACTATTGTATTCAAGTTTCAGTAGGCAAATTAGTACACTTGATAGACTATATTGGATTGAAGAAAATTCTATGAAAGTGTAATGTTATTTATATGTGTGGTGTTCAGTTTGTTAGGATTGTAAAATGACCATTTTATTAAAATAATAATAATAATAATAATAATAATAATAATAGTAATAATAATAATAATTTTGGGGGGTTTACATGGTTGCGTTACATATTTCCATCTAAAACATTTCATTTTTTTTAATTAAAGTTTCATGTATACATGAAATTATACAGTGAATATAAACACTTGTATTAAACATTTTTTATAATGTAAAAGGTATATCTCATTATATTTTTGAAAACATGTTTGTGACTTCCTTTTTAAATTCTGACTTCATTAAATCTTGACTTCCTTATTCTAGGTAACCATATTATCAACCGTGGATATGAGATTTAGACACTTCAAGGTACTACTTTGTCTTTCTAATATATTGGTGTTGATTTTGTTTTAAACTAAATTAGATAGACATTGTTGTATGCAAAGTTTATTTTATTTACAGGAAGCTTTTGGTAATTATAATTTCTCTTCATGTAGTGGTTTTCTTATGTCACTTTATTATTTTAGTTAGTTAATGAGTTGAATTGGGCTTGGCTTAAGATGTTTTGTTCTTTTATTTTTCATAGAAGTCTCTATTCATGTAAAACAAGTGGTTACCAAATATATATTTTGAAAGTTTTAGTATGGCTATTATATGTTGAATCAACAGAGAGCTTTGGTATATAAATTTGCATTTGATTTTACAATTTATTGATTTCTTGAAATTTAGGAGACAATTATTGCAGTTTGGTTTGGTACTTTTTCGACCTATGTTCCACTGATTTTACCACCGACGAGTTTGGCTATTGTATGTTCATACTTATTTAAGATTTTGGATCCCCCTCCCCCTAGTTTTGGTTACACCTCCATTTTGTACTTAAATTTCTGAATCATGTATTAGTTCATGTATAAAACTCCTATTATGATTCTTAATATATGTTTTTTGCATTTTCTAACATAATTTCTATTTTGGGTTTCACTATTTGATAAAAAAAAAATAAGAACATGTATTTTAAGTATGTAAGAACAGGTGGGGTGGGGGTGGGGGGTGAGGTTGTCCAAGATTTTAGTGGTGGGATCTTTAGTTTAGCACTTGGGGGGCGAAACAGTTTGTGTTTACCCTCGAAACCCCTCAAAATGCATGTATTTTGTCATTTTATATTATTATTATTAATATTATTATTATTATTATTATTATTATTATTATTATTATTATTATTATTATTATTATTATTATTATTATTATTATTATTATTATTATTTCCAGGTTTTGTTGTTGCTGTGAATTCTTATCTTTTTAAATAATTTTTTTCCTAAGACACGTATTTTTATGCGGTTTCTTTATATACTGTGGTGATAGCATAAGATGAGAGTGACCTTCAGTTGGAATTGAAAACGAGGGTAATGCTTTGGGGTTCTTTTTTGATTTTTGGATTATCTTAGATATAATGAAGATTATGATGAATTAAAAATGAAGGTATTTATAGTGTCGGCATCATATTTATAGTCCTTATTCCATTTATTATCAAATTTGTTTTCTTTCCATTATTATTACTGTCTTATATATTGAATTATTGATTATTATCATATACCGAGTGGTGATCTCACTTGCTACTGTTGGATATTACAATGGGGCAATCAAATTTAAATGTCATTATAGTTCATGCTAGCATTTATCTTCCTTTTGATCATCATATATTTGTCCAAAATCTTTCTACACATGTAACTATAGATTTATTTAGTTTTCCATGACCAATATTTTACATGATAAATAAGTACACGAGCCCTACTCCCCCACCCCACCCCAAGTATTTTACATGGGTTTAGTATTTGGATAGGATACTGACTGATATGCATGTGCTTCAGTTTGCTCATAGGTCTTTTTTTAGTAATATGAAAATAGCAAGATGTAAACAGTAAAGATGTACTTTGGACCTCCAAAATTTGGAGACTCACCAAAAGTCCGTGCACAAGGAAACCTTAGTACTGGAGCGGAATAAAAAAGATCTCACCACAACGGTGATCAAAGATTACAGCATCTAGATACTGATTTTTAAGTTATTTTTCATGGTTGTCCTCTATATGTATTTTGCAATCTATGTAGTGTAAGGTAGATTCTTTTGAGCAATATATATCAAGTTTGTACTTCAAATATGTATTCATAAGTAATTTGCCTCGGCCACCAAGATGTATCAAAGTTGATATTCATAATTTGTGTTGTTTTAGACTTAACATGCCTTTTGACCTTTATGGCTTTGCTAATGTGTAAAATTCACATTCAAAGTATTGTATTAATCGTGTAAACATATGGTATTCACCATTGTCATGTTGGCCTTTCGCTACATAGCTTAAGAATTACAGTATGTTAGTATGTTAGTTTAAGGCATATAGATTTTATGGTATGTTTGTTTCCCTCACACATGCTACAAAGTTTAAGGTATATATATATGTATGTGTGTGTGTGTGTGGTGATTTATTTTCAAAGATTCCAATAAGTTTGGTAGTTCATTAATGAAAATTCCTAGAGTGCCAAAATAATGTTTAGAACTATTTAATGAAAAAAATTACATATAATCATGATCGGTTACATCCATAAACACCCGTATTATCTAATTGCATGCGAATACTCTCGCCTTAGTTCTTTACGCGTGTGCATGTGCCTTACAATACTATTAGATTTTCTTTTATTTTGGAACCGACAATGCAATTAGTTGAAAACAGTGGTGATGCAATTAAGAAAAAAAATTATAATGAAGGATGACATAAATTTATTTCCTCCCCCGCCCTTTTGCTAATCATCATTAAAGGAGAGTCACACAACTCAAGTTACAATAACTGAAATTTTAAAGAATTTTTCTAATACATTGAAATCGTCTCTAATCCAGACTTATTTAATCGGTTACACCACATATGAAGAAATGTTTTTCAATTAATAAATAATATATAAAATATAGGAAAAGAAGTTAGGTTGCGTTTGTTTTTTCATCTGAATCTGAATGGAATGTATTTAGACTTCAGATTCTGACTTCAAATATAACTCTACGTCTTAATCATTAAGAGTCAAATATAGCCATTATCCTCTTAATCATTTAAAAAAAAACACTTTTTGATACCTCTTAAGTGTAATGATTCAGATTCAGATTTAAGAGATAAAAATAAACAACATTGTAGTCGTACTATACTTATAATGTCACATCACTAATACAAAAAAATATTAAAATACATCAATACCTCAAAATAAAATGGGAAATGATTGATATAGTAAATTTAAATTAGGAAGTAAAATTATGTCAATGTTAGCAATTATCTTTCTATATTTTTATCTAATATATCGTTTTATCTAATATATCGTTTTGATTTCCAGTTTGCTAAATTAAATGTAGACGGCCCTTCATCTTCTGTCGGATGGGTTCCAAATTCCAATACCTAGCTGTTGCCCCCAGTATAAAAAGTGGTGTGTGGTCTCTTCCGCTTTTTCTTTCACCGCCACAAAACCTACCTCTTGGGTTTACCTTCCAGGTTAGAGTTCGAAAAACCACAACTTTTTCTATTAATCGATTATTGTGTTTACAAACTTATACTTGTTTATTGTTTGAGTTCCAAATTATATTTTAGATCTATAAAATGACTGTTTGTAGTTTTTTAAACGCTAGGATTTGTTTTGGTGGTGTTTTTTGTAGGTTGACTAGTCAGACCCTCGAGCGCCGCTTGAAAAATGGTAGACTCTTTAACTTTTGATCTGATAGTTTTTTTGTTTGTTTACTTCTATATCGCATGTAGCTTTGTCGTGGTTACTTTTTTTTTATTGTGATTTTATGGTCAATTTAATGTGTTGAAGAATTGTGCTGGTCTTCATCTGCATAGAATTTTGATATCTTATGTTGATGTGTACTAGTCGAAGCTTGGAACTGAATCTGGTCCAAGATACATGGATGATATTTTTCTTAATAGGGTTGGATTTTCATTTAGTGATTCAAATGAGTGTTTCATATATATGAGGTGATTTATTGGATAATATAATTACTATTTGATTATGTTCTAAAAGATGAATAAGCCTACCTTCAAGGCATACAACCCAAGAAGAAAACAAAATGACGATCCTAATGGGTAGGGCTGACAATTTTTGACACGATAACCCGTTTATGGTAATAACCCGAAATGATCCGAACTTGACATGATTAGCTTGTATAGATTTAAGAGTATAAAAAATTTATACTCAAACAAAAATCAACGCGACCCGAAAATGACACGACTAACTCGAATTGCCACCACTACTAATGGGGTGTAGACCCAACTACTAAAATGAGAACATGACAAAGCAAAAATTGCCTAAAATGCTAACAACTGTGAGAAGTATGGACTTTACGCCCCACTAAGAGAAAAACCCTAAGAGGTTAACTGAAATATTTTGGGATATGGTCAATCTATCTCACTCGATATATGCGTCGCCAATAAGGAAAAAATTTACTCGTGAGGCACTATGATTATTGTTGCTCTAATACAAGTTAACGTACGTTAAATTACGATGAAATGATGCATCTTATGTATTACTTATTTCTTGTGAGTTAAAAACAATATTCCTCCTTGCCAAAATATTGAATTCTATGACTACACTAGTTTTAAATTCACCCCTGGTTCTGACCCAATATCGTTTTGTCAATGATTATGGGGGTTCCCGCGCTATTTTTTCACCATAAACCTACCACCATTAAACAACATACTCACCAACCTTTGCAAGATGCTGTTAATCATGAATTGCCTTATAAGCCTGCCACTATGCAATTCATCAGTTAAAATGGTACGTTATGCACAAATTAATGTTGCTTGTTTTTTATTTTAATAATTTTAGTCCCTTAATAATAACAATTCTTTTAAAAAAATAAAATGTTCCGAGATGTAAATCCTTGGTTTTTCATTACCATTTCCATCATGGAAGAAGCTAGTAGCCAGTATGGAATTAGAGCATCCATAATGGCTGTTTCACCACGATTATATGAAGAAATAATTGAAGTGCTTCAACCATCGATGACTAGTAGTGGCAAATGGGCGGGTCAAAAATGGATACGGATAAATTTGGACGGGTCAAAAGCGGGTCGGACATAATAATCTGGACGGGTTGGTCGGGTAAAATCAGGATCGGGTCGGGTCAAACCCGGATCGAGTCGCGTTGACCCGCTTTTTTTTTTTGAAAAAACAATTATTATACCATATACGGATAAATATGGTATAATAATTTTGGAAAAAATATACAAATACTTAAATAAAAGAAATCTTTAAACTCTTTTGTAATTTGAGTTTTGTTTTTAAGAGGTTCCAAAACCATTTTTACCCGCTGATGATCCGCTAACAAACCATCCTTTTGAAACACTCAAACCATTTTGACCCACAAACACAATTAATGGGCTCCAAACACATTATTCGGGTGGTTTATGAATGGTTTCATCCTCAAGAGCCCATATTGTCGGCCCTACCGATGACCCACCAGCCCTTTCTCACCTATCTTGCTTTCCAGATCCTTTTCAAACCATGTTGCGAACCCTTGCTTCGCCTCATGCAGTTTCCAAAACCGATCAACCCTCATAGCCTTTTCTCATTGCATGCAAACCATTCTTCATCTTACAAATAGGTATGAGGTTGTAATCATGGAAAATAGCATGGGAACCCGAACGCTAGAAGAAAATTTGTGACACGGAGAGGTGAGGCCAAGAGGTGAAATGGAGCATATGAGAGAAACAAACAAAAGGGAAGATTGATAGAATTGTTCATAAATATTAATATCTTTTATAAGTTGCTAACATTTGATTGACTAACCAAAGTCCCAGGTCCTTTTTAAGTCAAGGGTAAATATTCATGCAAAAAACTATTTTGAAACAAGAAGTTTAAAAGTAGAATCCGATCTGTTGTAGATGGACGCACAAATTTTCTCTAGATTTTCTCTAGATTCAGGACAGAGAAAATTTATCGATTATGTTCATCGACTATCTTCCGCTTTCTTAATGAAGAATCGATTAGTTGTATATGGATGCACAAAATTGTCACATTGTAAATTGATGAACTGTTGAGGAAAAAATAGTCAACTAAATGTTTCCACTTATTTTTCGTCTTTTTGTTTTACTTTTTCTTTTTTCCTTTAATCATTGTATATTTTTTCTATTCGAACTCTAGTCTAGTTTATGTTGAAGAAAAAAAATTCCTAGTCGTAGCTATTTTCATGCTTATAGAATGAAGATCAACTACATAACTAGCGATAACCCTCATGTAGATGAGAACCAGATGCTTTAGGCCTCATTTCGACCCTGCCTGCGTCAAAACCGAAGAGCCTTCTTCCCCATGTAGCTCCATCGACTAATTCAGAACTCTTTTGAAAAGCGGAATAACTTACCACAATCTCTATCCAAAGACGAAACATCAATTTTCTTCGCACATGTGGTGATGAAGTTGAGAAAGTGATATATCATGCACTCATTATGTAATGTACACGATGACCATCAACGAGGAAATGGTGGTTCAAATGATATGCTTATAAAAGGTCGATCTTGTAACATTCAATGGTCTTATTCAAAGTGAAGACTTTTTAGATTGGCTATCTTATGTGGACTATTTTGTTAATATACGGTATCTCCCATGAAGAACACGAACCCCGTGGTGCTCTTTCTATCATCTGTATCTCCACCCTAATCATTATCGCTATAACCAACAAGCTTTTAATCATTATAAAAAGAGTATAATAGACCAAAGTAAATTGTACCTCTGAGATATCGAATAATTCTTTTTGCATCCTTAAAATGCAAAGTTATTGGGGTTTCCATGTATCGACTTACAAGTCCAACTGCATAGAGGATGTAAGGTCTTGTACAAGTTAGGTAGAGCAAACTTCCAACCAAACTCTTGAAGAAAGTTAGATCTATGTTTTCGCCTTCATCATTCCTTGATAGCTTAATTGGCTTGCAGTCATTCATCTTGAACTTCTTGAGGATTTCCTTTGTGTAGCCTTACTCTGAGATGAAAATTCCCTCTTCTTGTTTTTTAACTTCAACACCAAGATAGTACACCATTAGCCCAATATATGTCATCTCGAACTCTTTCGTCATTTCTTTTTTGAAGTCATTGAACATGTTTAGGTTATTTTCGGTAAAAAATCAAATCATCCACATATAAGCACACGATCAAAACATCTCTATCTTTGATCTTGATATATAAAGCGTGCTAGTATGGACATTTTCTTAAACCATTCTCTTGAAAGTACTTGTCAATACGACTACTCCACGTCCTTGGTGCTTGCTTTAACCCGTAGAGAGATTTTTTCATCTTCAAAAGTTTGTCTTCATGTCCCTTTGCTACATATCCCAAATGTTGCTCGATGTAGACTTCTTCTTTAAGTATTCCATTTAGAAATGCATACTTTACATCCAAATGATAAATCTTCCACCTATTTTGAGCTGCTAGGGAGATAATTAATCTCACAATTTCTAAGCGGGCAACAGGAGCAAATACCTCATCGTAGTCAATTCTAGCTCTTTGACTACATCCTTTTATGACTAGCCTCGCCTTGTGTCTTTCTATTTCTCCCATAGCATTCCTCTTTATTTTGTACATCCATTTGACATCGATAGCCTTCTGACCTTTTGGAAGTGAAGCGAGTTCCCAAGTGTCATTCTTCTCAATGGCCCTGATTTCTTCATTCATCGCGTCTCTCCATTGCTTATCTTGGGCAGCTTCTTGGAACTTTACTGGTTCACAATCAGCAAAGAGGCAAAAGAGTGTAAGATTATCATGTCTTTCGATTACTTCATAGAGATCCCGTAGACTTCTTGTGCGAGGAATAACTCTTTCGTTAAAAGTTTCACTTGACG
Source organism: Sambucus nigra (assembly GCA_949130495.1). NCBI lineage: Eukaryota > Viridiplantae > Streptophyta > Magnoliopsida > Dipsacales > Adoxaceae > Sambucus > Sambucus nigra. The sequence goes on along the minus strand of OX422214.1, from coordinate 569,391,444 downwards.
ATGGTGATAAGTCTCTATGAGTTGTTGATGTTGGTGAGGTAGGTGGAGTAGTGGTCTCTTGTTCAACTTCTCCTTCTTGCTGTATTATGGTTTCTTCATTATCTTCTTCAAATTCGGGAAAGAAGTTAAAATCATCTATACCTGAGATGAAATTAAATTCTCCCTCTTCATCAAATATCATATCTCGGCTAATTACAATCTTCCCATTATTAGGATTGTACAATTTATAACCTTTGGAGTTGTTATTATAGCCAATGAAGATGAACTTCTCGCTTTTGTCATCAAGTTTGGTTCTTCTCTCGTCTGGTACATGTACATGGGCTATGCTCCCAAAAGGTCTCAAGTGGGAGATACCTGACTTTCTTCCACTACATGCTTCTAATGGTGTCTTTCCCTAAACACTTCTTATTGGAGATCGGTTGGACAAGTAGACAGTGATGCCACTGCTTCCGTCCAAAATTCTTTGGGCAGTTTCTTGCTTTTGAGCATACTTCGAGCTATGTTGAGGAAAGTTCGATTCTTTCTTTCCGCTACTCCATTTTGCTGAGGGGATCGAGGAATCATCATTGGTCGACGAATTCCATTTTTTTCATAAAATTCTTGGAATTCACTAGAAGTAAATTCTCCTCCTCGATTAGATCGCATTACCTTGATCTTACAGCCACTCTCCTTTTTTACGGCAGGTATGAACTACTTGAATATTTCAAAAAAATTTGATTTCTGCTTCAAGAAATATACCCATTTTTTTCTTGAAAAATCATCAATGAATAGAAGGAAATAATTACTTTTACCAAGAGAGCTTGGCTTGATCGGACCTCATACATCGGTATGGATTAGCTCGAGTGGATTCTTAGCTCTTGAGTCTGGCTCCATTGGAAAGATTTTTCTGAATTACTTCCCAAGTAAACATCCTTCGCACAGTTGGTCAGGGCGATTAATGTAAGGTAAGCCTCTTACCATTTCCTTCTTGGATAATATCTCCAATCCTCTAAAGTTGAGATGCCCAAATCGAAGATGCCATAGCAGCAATTCATCTTTGTAACATACCTTTAGACACTTTGCAACATCATTTTGAATATTCAAAGGGAACATTCTATTCTTTTACATTTGTACCTTGGAAATTAAATCTCCTTTGTCATCTCTTATAAAAAGACTACAATTTTTCATATGGATATCATAGCCTTTTTCTAAGAGTTGACTAAAACTCAAGACGTTGCTTTTCATATTAGGCACATAGTAGACATTTGAAATTAATTGGTGACTACCATATTTTGCAAGAATAAGGATGTTACCTTTTCCTTTCACCGATATTGTGGAATCATATCCAAATGAGACATTTTCTCTTACTGACTCGCCTAACTCCACGAACATGTCTTTCCTTCCACACATGTGATTGCTTGCACCGCTGTTAAGAAACCAGGAATTTTCTTGGCTACCATCAGTCTCCTTTCGTGCTAGAAAAAGAAGATTTTCTTTCTCATTTTTCTTCTCCTCCGCATAATTGGCCTTCTCCTCAACTCTATTATTGGGTGCTCTACATTTTGAAGAACAATGCCAAAACTTATGACAATTATAATATCAAACTTGAGATTTTTCATATCTCAAATTTGAATTGCCTCTTCCACGACCTCGTGTTGAGATTGTCCCTCTCTTGTAGTTTTTATTGGAATTGTAGTTATTGGAATTGTAGTTGTTAGAATTCTAACCTCGTCCACATCCGTAACCTCATCCTCGGCTACAACCTCTTCCATGCTGTCTTTTATTGTTGTTGAAACTTTATTTTTTTCTTTGTCGGATAGAGTTACGTCTTAAGAAGATATTCCAGAATATCTTACTTTTTCTCCTTCTACTCTTCGTATGCTTGCAATGATCCCATTAGTTTTTTGATTGTCAACTCATTCAAGTCTTTTGTTTCTTCGATCGTCGTAACATTGTACTCGAATTTTGGATCTAACGAGCGGAGTATCTTCTCCATGATCATCACATCTTCTAACTTCTCGACATTTCTTTTTAATTGATTGGAAAAAACTAAGACTCTTGAAAATTAGTCGGAGATAGACTCGGACACTTTCATATGTAGAGATTCGAAATAACCTCTTAAAGTTTGAAGAAGAACTTTCTTCACTTATTCGGCTCCTTTATAAGAGGTTTGCAGTTTCTCCCATGCTTGCTTGGCAGAGATTGCACTGAAAATCTTCTCGAAACCATCATCATCTAATGCTTGATAGATGAAATAAAGATCTTTCTTGTCTCTCTTTCTTGAGTCTTTCAAACTTTCCTTTTGAGTTTGGTTTAAGAAAGCTTCATTTTTTAGCTCACTGTAACCTCTCTTCACGACTTCCAAAATAGCTTGTGCACCCAAAAGTGCCTTTATTTCAATACTACAATTATCATAGTTGTTGTTGTTGAGAATCGGGACTTGAAAGGATGCTATACCACCATTTGCCATTATTATAGTGAGAATTTGGAAATTTTAATTGCGCGTATGGATCCAAAACACCTAAAAACCTTAAGAAGAACGTGGACCAAAAAAATGAAAATCTAGTCAAAGTTAACAGTCAAAGTCAACGGCCAAAGTCAATGGTCAATAGTGAAAGTCAACATTTGGTCAAGGGTCAGCTTTGGTCAAGGGTCGACAGCTCGGTCAAGAACTCAAACAGGATTCACAGCTCGATCAACAGGCTTCACGACTCGGCCAACTCGGATGATTTGGCTAACTCGGTGAGTTATGTAATACCCCGTGATTTTATTAATATTTATTTAAGGGATTGATTAAATTAAATGTGAATTAATTGAGAATTAATCCGGATATAGATACTAACGAGATGTGATTTGGTATTTGATTATGTTGTGTATATATGCCAATATATGAATATTGAAAATATTAAAATTGTCGCGAGACTAAAATACGACAATTTGGGAAATTTAGTTGGGATGTGCGTGTCAGTCGCGTCAGAAATGTAATTTATTTGAATTAAAAAATGAATTTTATTTTTATCAACCGAATGGTCATTTTGAGTGTGCCAACGAGTTCGAAAGGGTCGAAATAGTCAGAAAACACTAGCCGGGAGTTTAGTTTGGGTTCCGGGGCATTTTTGGGTCATACCGGCAACTTAAAAGGGTATTTTGGTAATTTTGAAATTTTGGGAATTAAAGCCTACGAATTTTAAGAGTTAATTATACATTATTAGTAACCCACTAATCCCATTACCAGCATTTGACAAGTTAGAGGGCTACGGGAGTTATAGGAAGAGTTGGAAGAGGTTCCCAAAAGAAAACCCATAACCACCACCTTCAACCTTGGGAGAAAATCTATAGAGAAAAGGGGAGAGATCAACCCTCAAACTTAAACATCAAATTCTGAAGAACAATCTAAGGCAAGTGATTTAGTATCCTTAATGCATTGAATATGTCCTCCATGCTTAGTGTAGGAATTACCTTATATTGAATTTTTGGAAGAAAACCCATAAAAATTGTTGGAGAAACTTTGAATTTGGGTTAGGATTTGCACGTAGTATGATAATGGAATGATCTAATGCTTGAATAGTTACATATTATGATTTAAAAACGGATTTATGATGAGTAATTAGACATAAGAAAACTTGGAGTTCAATGTTCATAGGGTTTGGAGATACATTTGAAGATTCATAGTAATTCCATGATTTTTGTAAAGATTTAACACCTTAAATTTGTTAAGGAATGATCTAGGGTGATTAGAAATGGTTTATATACATTAAAAAATAATTTGGATGGTCTTAGAGTGGATTTGGAGGGGAGAAGAATTGAGAAAAACGGAATTGGGATTTTCTAGGCAAAAACTGCCATCTCGTTAGAAGACCTGCCCAAGTCGTTCGAACGACCTCGTTCGAACGACCTCGTTCGAACGAAATTCTAACGAGATGACAGTATGACTTCTAACGAGTTGGTATTTCATTCGAAGCCCTTCATTTGAACGAACTCATTCGAACAGGACTTCTAACGAGTTGACAGGATGGCCTTTTTGGACTGAATTGACTTTGAGTATCCCGTAGACTTATTTAAATGGTGAAATAACGTTTCCTCATTAACTAGTGGGTATAGATGGGAGATTTGGGTACATTGAGGTGTAAAACTTAGAATAGTGTTTTAAACCGGATGACATTTGTGGATTGGGAAGCTAGTAACTAATCACGAAGTGAGATTAATTGATAAATTAAGTACATATAAACCGGGGATATATGATTTGTATAACACTAAGTGTTGGTATAAGAATGAGAAGTATACCACTAACAAAATATTTTAATATCTAAGATGTGAGAATGTTTAGTATATGTAGTTATATGTGTATGACATACCTACCGTACTTGCTATCATGGGAGGTTGGCGTTCGTTTAGGGCCATCTAATCTTTGTGTGCCTACGGGGGGGATTTAGATTGGTACCTCGAGGACATAGGTCAGAGAAGGACTTCTTGAGAAGTAAATAAGTCTTCTGATCATGGGAGCGTAGGTATGTGCGTGACCCATGTGATGTGAACTATGTTCGCCTCCATTGTTTGTGGTTGTTGTTAATGAAACGTTTCCTGAGAGATTCGGAATATGTGGTCCTCATGTACGTGATGTACCGGGATTTGATAGCAGAGTATATGAGCACTGCAGCTTAGCCTCGGGGTGCTAGTATTGTATATTTTTTGTGAGAATAATATACTGTTGTTTGAAATGAATTGTCGTGAACAATTGTGAGTATAAATAATATCTACGGTTTGTAAAGTGAAAATGTAAGACTTATTATAAATTGTAATGCTAAAGTGGGGAAACTGTGTAATGAGGTACAATACTCTATTAAATAGAAGATGTTGGGATTTGAATTGGATATCATATAGAAATGTTAGATTTAGCATTGGACTAGATAGATATAGGAGCAACTCGATATGGGTATGGGTACGATAGGAGTGCACAATTAGTTGAGAAGTGAGGAACTCATGTGAGTGCACACACTATCATGTACTTTATATTCACTGTTTAATGATATTAAACACTTGCATATTTTTAAATAATTTTCACATTTGGGCTCTGACCCGTTTTCTTTCAAATCTATTTTTGTAAAAAACCTTTTTAGGTGCCTAGCCACAAGGACACCATGCATAGGAGTTCTATTCAAGTGACGTGCTGTAGCTGCTGTGGAAGTTACAGGACCTTGACATTAGACGCCTCAATTTTTTATCTTGACTCCATTATCAGTTTTTATCATTTGTTGGGCATGTTGCCCATTCCTTTTAGAGACATCTTACGTATTTAGTTATTTCAGATGTCGGGTTGTAATTAATTTTAAGGATGTAGACTTTATATTTTTTTATTTCGGAATTTGGTTTGTTATGAGGAGTTTTCCTCTAGACTCATTATTAATGGATGGTTATTCTATTGTGACTATATTGTAGGTTATGTTAACTTTTCCTAATTCATTTATTGCATGTTAATCGGATTTAATTAAAATGGACAACTCACTTTTTAAATACTAAGTGGTTAGTAAATATAAAAATGTTTTCGACGGTGATGCTATGAACTGAACCAACATGGCATTTTGTATTAATTTAATAAAGGAGTAGCTACCCGGTATTTAATTAGTCGGGGTGTCACATTAACTCACTTTCTGGAAGCAAAGTTTTGGTGACATGTGGCGGTGCGTCAGACCTCTGATCGGAATGAATCTGGCGACATTGGATTCGTCTTGTCAAGAGCTTCGATTTGATATGCTTTAGTGTATACATTGAAACAAATTTCCAATTGCTCTGATACCACTTTGTTGGAAATAAGCTTTCGAAGACAGTCACACAACTATCTTGTATTTAGCACTCAAATAGTATTACAAAGAAGAAAATACTCTTACAACTTAACTTCTTTCTACTACAACTAATAAGTTGTGCTTATTATCTTCCTTGTTATTTGATGATTCTAAGAATTCAAGGATGATGGGTATTTATACTTGAAGTAAATGAATTGCTACAACATAATGTGGTTCAAACTAAATTAATACAAATATTCATAAGCCACACAATTTGCTTCCACTTATTCAGCCATTATGAAGCATTAAGAATAAATTAACACACCTTACCTAACTTAGGATCCTTCTAGGAAATTGGTTGATAAATATAAAAACAAGTTTATTGTGCCACCCCACCTAATTAAATACCGGGTGATCACTCCTTTATTAAATTAAAATCAAGGTGAATAGTTGGTTCATTCTTAGCATCACTGTCATAAAAATAAATTTTCCAATTTAACACCCTAATTAATTAAGCTAAGTGTCAAAACCATATTTAAAAATTTCTTTCCAAATTATTTTTAAAGAAAAATTATTTATTTATTTATTAACAACATTTCCAATAAGTAAGAATCATACCACAAATATCCTGGAACATGAACCAATTAATTTAAACATTCAACATCCAAAATCCCAACATTTAAACTTAAAGTAAAACATCCATACTGAATAAATCCCATAGTAATAGTACTAGAAATAACTGAAATACATATGTCCCAATAAAATAGATAAATTGTGGAAAGGGTGACACATGCCCCCATAACTGAGAATGATAGAAGTGGAATCAAGTAAATGAAATCGTCTAAGCAAGTGGCCTGCAACTCCCACCTAAGCTGCAGCACGTTCCTTCCAAGGGATCCTAAGCTAGATGCCCCTGTGGCTGGGCACCTTTAATATATATATATATATATATATATATATATATATACAAGAGAAATAGAAACGGGTCAGAGCCCGATAGTGTATGATTTAAAAATTCGTTTAGCAAGTATTTAAATTGATTACAGGCCAATGCAACAACATATTAGTGGGACACTCTCTTGAGAAATTCTCACCTCTCTTCTAATGTGCACGCCTACCGTACTAACCTTCCCAACGGATTATTTATCATGTATCGCACTAATCTCCCCCCAATTAGTTTAAAAAGTTTAAAAAGTAAGATTTCAAAAGTAAGATTTCAATTAGTAACCAAAGTTCTCATTTTAACTTTATTAATCAATAAAGTTTTTCAGTGTCATATTATACTTTCTCAAAACAAATATTTACAAATTTGAGTCATCAACCATGTCCTACTTACCAAATCACAGTAGGCAATTCCAGATTTCAGAATTTCATATATATATTAACTACTCGTATAATATATATATTATAACAGCACCCCACATAAAAACTATGGTGCGGGCATACTCTACTATCCAAACCCCGTATCACTCGTATTAAGGGGAATACAAATTCAGAATCACTATCGAATTGTATTAACACATACACAAACAATATTGAGGCGAAGCATAGATTCCATGTCTCTAAGAGGAAAGAACATACCCGCTTCTCTTAGGACCGTCTAAACTATCATTTCGATAGCATGTACCAAGGATATCTATCTCCTAGGGTATGAATCAATATCCCCCAAAAAGGCACACGAGATAAGATCGTCCCAACGTGGTAACCTCAGGGATAGCAAGTAGCGTGGGTATGTTTTTGACACATAGATAGTATATGCAAACACAGTCATATAACTATACTAATATTATCATATCAATATTAGTTATATCTCAAATCCCATAGTTACGACATTTATCCTCATATCTCATTGTTAGTTATCACGTTTAACTATTCGTCTTTAACTTTAATTCGAGGTATTATTCCAACTTACTACGTAACACTCACGGACTCTATTCTCCCGAGTATAAATTTAGTAGGAATTCATCTACTTTCCGTCGTCATCATTTCTATGTAATCTCTCCCTTTAATACAAGATTTCATCGTTCCTAATATAATTATCCCAAAAATACAATTCTCGTCTTATATTAAAGGTCCCAAAATTATTCATATGTCCTACTGGTCTTCCATATTTCCCAAAACATTTTATTAAGGATGTCCAAGAGTTATTTCACCATAAAACGAATTTAACTAATTTAAAAAGGGAAATAGGAGCCTGCCAGGAGGGGTCGATCGATCGAGGTATGGGGCTCGATCGATTGAAGCTCGGGGCTCGATCGATCGATCAAGCATGTATTGCGATTTATGCAGTTTTGCAGTTACGGGTTCTAACACATATCTTCATCCAAATTCGAGTTTTGCATTCCCAAACGTCTAAAAATTTATACTTCTAACATCCTAACATAATATTATGCATTTCCTACGTAAAACATGTCAATTTACATCACTAAACATGGATTAACAAGCCAAAATTCATTTAAAATTCAAGAACCCTAAAAATCTCTTAATCATGGTTAAAATCAGTTTTTCCTAGAATTTCCTTCTTATACAACATCAAAATTCTGTGGTTTAATCCTCTACATCACAAAGGGTTTCTAGAATATCATTTAAGTCATCTCTACATGCAATTTCCTATCTCAAATTGGGTTTTTCTTCCATACAATTCATCATAATCATTCCTAAACTAATATGAAAGATGCATCAACGAAATAATCAAGATAAACACTTGGCTGGGATTTTTGGTGTTCAGGTTTGGTGTCGAATTTGGTGTGGTTGCGTTCCCTGTCTCGTGATCTACGCGTTGGCGGTGGTGGCGGTGCAAACGGATGGGTTTTGAACCTTGGAATGACTTGAGAGCTCTCTCCTCTCCTCTCCTATGGCCGTTCTAAGGTTTAAAATTGATTTCACCCTATAAGGTAACCTATACATCTGATATAACCTCTTCAATTTTCGTGGGTTTAATTACCCAAAAATGTGAAATGACCAAAATGCCCTCCCGGGGTACTAATTAGGCCTAAAAATGCCCCGAGACCCAAACTAAACCCCCGGGTACACTTTTTTGACTATCTCGACCCTTCCGGACGTGTTGGCGCACTCAAAATGACCATATGAATAACTTATAAAAAATTCACTTTTATTTAACAATATTTAGTCCCGACGCGACACAGGCGCGTCCCGACTCAAATTTTCAAAATTGTCATTTTATTCACTAGTGACATTCAATATAACCAATATTATATATTACTTTGCTCATTAGTAATATTCAACAAGTTTCCCATAATTACTAACTCTCATCGCGTTAATAATTATAACATAATTAATTTCCGGATTTTTATTAAATAATTAATTCACATTAAATTTAATAAATCCTCAAATTAATATAGCATAAAAATACGGGGTATTACATACTTCCCCCCTAATAACGGAATTTCGTCCCGAAATTCCGAAAATAAGGCACTTGGTAAGAACAAATCTGGATATCTCACACGCATATCTGCCTCGCGCTCCCTACTGGATTCCTCCACATTATGATGCTCCCACTGGACCCGTACAAGTGGAACTATCTTCGACCTCAATCTCCTCTCACTATAGTCTAGGATAGCCACCGGTCTCTCCTCGCAAGAGCTGTCAGGCTGTAAGTCTATCTCATCTATTGCGATGTGAGTATGGGCCATATCATCCCAAAGATACCGTCTCAACGACGATATGTGGAATACATCGTGAATGCGATGTAATTGCTCTGGCAGTCCCAATCTGTATGCTACCGATTCAATCCTCTCGATGATGGGAAACGGTCCTACGTACCTCGGAGCCAATTTCCCCTTCTCCCCGAACCTCATCACTCCCTTCATAAGAGATATACGTAGAACACTTGGTCCCCCACATTAAACTCTCGAAAGAATTCGAAAGAACCGTTTCGCATCGGCGTAGCTCTTCTGCCTGTCCTGGGCTACTCTAATGCGACTCCTGATCACCTCAATCCTCGCGAAGGTTTCCTGAATCACTTCTGGTCCTAGCAACTTGTTATCCCACACCTCGAGCCAACAAGTTGGGGAACGACAAGGCCTGCCATACAAAGCCTCAAATGGAGCCATGCCAATCGTGAACTAATAAGAGATATTATAAGCAAACTCTACCAATGGAAGGTGTGACTCCCAACCTCCTCCAAAATCAAGAACACACATGCTTAGCATATCTCCAACATCTGGTTAGTACACTCTATCTGTCCATCTGTCTGTGGGTGATAAGCTTAACTCAACCTCAACTCAGTACCCATAGCCTCCTGAAAGCTTTCCCAAAAATGTGACATGAAAATCTTGTCTCTATTTGACACAATATTCAGGGGCACCCCATGTAATCTGACAATCTCAGCAATGAACAACTGAGCATACTGACCCGTGGTATAATCTGTCCGCACCGGTAGAAAATGAGCCACCTTGGTCAAACGGTCTACAATTACCCAGATAGAGCCGTGGCCCCGCTGTGATGTAGGCAACCCTGTAATAAAATCCATGGAAATACTCTCCCACTTCCACGCGGGTACTTCAAATGGATGAAGCAATCTTGACGGTTTCTGATGGTCTACCTTCACCAGCTGGCAGGTAGAACACTTGGACACGAACTCAACAATGTCCTTCTTCATCCCACTCCACCAGTATTGCCTCCTCATATCCTGGTACATCTTATCTCCTACAGGATGTACTACAAATCGGGACCCGTGAGATTGGGTCATCACTGCATGACGCAACTCTGCCCCTTCTGTAACCACTAACCTCCCATTAAACCTCAAACCCCCATCAGAACTAACAGAATAAGACTCAGCACCCTCAGCTAAAAGTCGTACAATCTTCTCCTGGAAAAATGGATCTGTGGTCTATGCTTATATCACCCTCGTAACAATCTCCGGTGTCACTGTCATAATAGATATGAAGGAACGGGCTACTGCGTCCTGGTGGCCTTCCACTTAGCTTTCTAGACTTCCGCTACCACATCTACCAATCTACGACTCAATGCATCAGCAGCTACGTTGGCCTTCCCCGAATAATACTGTATATCAAACTGATAGTCTTTCACAAATGCTAACCATCTGCACTGACGCATATTCAGCTCTCCCTGAGTGAACAGGTACTGCAGTGACTTGTGGTCTGTGAACAAATGGAATTTCTCCCCCAATAAATAGTGCCTCTATATCCTCAATGCAAAAACGACCGCTTCTAACTCCGGGTCGTGGGTGGGGTAATTTTTCTCATGCGGCTTAAGCTTGCGGGAGGCAAAATATCGCCTTATCCTCCTGCTGAAGTACTCCCCCAAGTCCCCATAAAGACGCATCAGTGTAAACCAGGTACTCCACACCCGGCTTTGGTAACACAAGGACTGGTGTTGAAGTAAGCTTGTCTTTCAGCTCGTCGAAAGCCAATTGACAAGCATCATCCCAAACATATGGTTCCCCTTTGCGAGTAAGATTCGTCAATGGACCAGCTATTTTGGAGAATCCCCGAATGAATCTCTTGTAGTATACAGCTGACCCCAATAAACTACGCACTTCCATCGGTGTCGTGGGCTGTCCCCACTCCCTCACTGCTGACACTTTACTGGGGTCAACTGCTATCCGCTGCTCAGAAATAACATGTCCCAAGAGCTGTACCTCTCGCAACCAGAATCCACACTTCTCGTACTTTGTATACAACTGATGCTCTCGTAAAGTCTGAAGAACTTGTCTCAAGTGCTCGGCGTGCTCCTCCTCGGAGTGTGAATATATTAAAATGTCATCTATGAAAACAATGATGAACTGATCCAAGAACTCTCTGAATACTCGGTTCATCAAGTCCATGAATACGACTGGAGCATTTGTGAGTCCAAATGGCATCACCCTGAACTCATAAGATTCATATCTCATCAATAAGGCAGTCTTTGTAACATCCTGCTCTCTAATACGTAACTGATGGTACCCTGACCTCAGATCTATCATTGAAAAGAACGTTGCTCCCCTCAGCTGGTCGAACAGATCATCGATTCGAGGCAACATATACATATTCTGTATCATGACCTTATTCAACTCTCGGGAGTCCACACATAACCTCAGTGAACCATCTCTCTTCTTCACAAATAAGACTGGAGCACCCCAAGGTGAGGTACTCCTGCGAATGAAGCCCTGACCTAACAGCTGCTCTATTTGATCTCGCAACTCTCGCATCTCTGCCAGAGCCATACGATATGGAACGCGGGCTATCGGTCTAGTATCCGGTAATAAGTCTATGACAAAGTCTATCTCTCGACTGGGGGGTAGGCCTGGTATTTCCTGAAACACATCGGAATACTCACGAACAACTGGAATCGAGTCTAACGGAATCCCAACCTCCTTAGAGGTATCCTCCTCTATATAATACAAATGAGCAGTCGAACCTCCCTCTGGGCGAGGCATCGCCACTACAAACATCTCTTGCCCTGGAATGGCAAAAAACAATGCTCCCACCGAAGAAATCAATCATGACTCTATAAGCTGCGAACCAATCCATACCGATAATAACATCGTGCTCATGCATATCTAAGAATAACATGTCTGCAGGTAATACCAAACTACCAATCTCTACCCCCACTCCCCGTCATATAAAGAAGATAAGAAACCCACTCCCCAGTGGTGAGTCTACACACGCCACTGTGCTCTCTGCTGTGGCTAACAACCCTAAGTCCTTCGCAAAATGCATAGCTATAAAACAATGCGTCACCCCAGTATCAAACAAAACCTGACCCATAGTACCATGGATAGGAAACATACCCTCAATCGTGGGTGGTGCCTGTGGAGCTACTGCCTGGTGGACGTTATATAGTCGTCCATACTGTAACTGCCCCTGCTGCACTGGAGTTGCTGGAACGGCTGGTAGGGCTGGTACCTGGGCTGGAGCTGGGAGGGAAGGTGGAAAAAGTGGCCTATGTGGCTCATTACGGGCCCCCTGCTGCTGTGGGGCCCTCTCTCCCTCTGGATAATCCTGGCGCCTATGGCCATGTTTACCGCACCCAAAACATCGGCCTCTGAAGTTACCTCCCCTCTGAACCTGCTGACCACGGCCCTGCTGGCCATTACCACCATGCCATTGGCCCTGTTGGCCCTGATGAGCACACTGTTGGCCCTGCTGCTGACCCTCCTGTCGGTATTGGCCTTGCTGGCCCTGCTGATTATGCTGGCCCTGCCTATAACCCCCAAATCCCTGCCTAGAATCACCTGAACGGAATCGCTTAGCAGGGTCCCCCTAATGGGAGCTCTGCTCGTGCTGACGAGTCTGCCCAGTTTGTTGTCCACTAGCACTACTACCCACGGTCCTGCCCTGCTGGGTGGACTCTCCTGCTCTCTTGATTCCCTGCAGATGGAAGTGGTGATCCTGGCAATGTAGTAACGCAGCATTGAGTACATCAGTGAAAGTACTCAGAGACAAATTCCCTATAAGGTGCTGACGGATCCTCCAAGCTAACCCGTCCACAAATAACATTATCTTCTTACCCTCAGTAGGTGCATCATCTGGCATGATGGTGATAAGTCTCGTGAACTCCTCCTCATACTCAGCTAGGGTGGAATTCTCTTGCTTCAAATTCAGTAAATTTTGCCTTATCTCAGTCTGCACGGCGGGTGGAAAATACTTGCGGTCAAACCGCTCCCAGAATGACTGAATCGGGATCCTGTCCCTCTCCTCTAAGGTGGTAGTGGACTCCCACCACTGCAAAGCGGCCCCCACCAGCTTAAAGGAAGCCAATAACTGTTTCTACACATCGGTGCACTCATCCATGCGAAGATGCCGCTGGATGCCTTTCTTCCATTGGCTGACTGTGACGATATCTGAGATACCATAGAACTTAGGGGGATGCGCCTTCTGAAAAGCATCCCTAACCCTCTACCATGCAGATGGAAGTTGTGCTGGTGCTAGAGCCACTTCCTGAATCTGGGGTGGAGCCTGCTGAACCACCGCTAGCGCGGCATTCACCGCCTGAGCAACAATGGCGGCTACCTCATTAGCATTCATAGTGCCTTGTGCTGGGGCTGCTGGCTGCTCGGCCTAGGCACGCCTATCCTTCGGTGCACGTCTCGGAGGCATCTGAAATGTGAAGAATTTTATTACTCTACAGTGATTATCAAATCTCAAATAGCTGAAGACGTAAACATAAAAGCAGGAATACAACAATCCTAAAATAGGGCTCTATAGAAAAAACGTTAAGCTGAAAGAGAAATAAGTCGTACAGATCCTGTGGACACTAGAACCTGATGCTCTGATACCACCTGTGACATCCCACCTAATTAAATACCGGGTGATCACTCCTTTATTAAATTAAAATCAAGGTGAATAGTTGGTTCATTCTTAGCATCACTGTCGTAAAAATAAAATTTCCAATTTAACACCCTAATTAATTAAGCTAAGTGTCAAAACCATATTTAAACATTTCTTTCCAAATTATTTTTAAAGAAAAATTATTTATTTATTTGTTAACAACATTTCCAATAAGTAAGAATCATACCACAAACATCCTGGAACATGAACCAATTAATTTAAACATTCAACATCCAAAATCCCAACATTTAAACTTAAAGTAAAACATCCATACTGAATAAATCCCATAGTAACAGTACTAGAAATAACTGAAATACAAATGTCCCAATAAAACAGATAAATAGTGGAAAGGGCGACACATGCCCCCATAACTGAGAATGATAGAAGTGGAATCAAGTAAATGAAATCGTCTAAGCAAGTGGCCTGCAACTCCCACCTAAGTTGTAGCACGTTCCTTCCAAGGGATCCTAAGCAAGATGCCCCTGTGGCTGGGCACCTGTAATATATATATATATATATATATATATATATATATATATATATATATATATATATATATATATATACAAGAGAGAAAGAGAAATAGAAACGGGTCAGAGCCCGATAGTGTATGATTTAAAAATTCGTTTAGAAGTATTTAAATTGATTACAGGCCAATGCAACAACATATTAGTGGGACACTCTCTTGAGAAATTCTCACCTCTCTTCTAATGTGCACGCCTACCGTACTAACCTTCCCAACGGATTATTTATCATGTATCGCACTAATCTCCCCCAACGATTTATCTTATCTTAGGTTATTCGCAAGATTTAAAACAGAACAATACAATAGTTTAAAAAGTAAGATTTCAATTAGTAACCAAAGTTCTCATTTTAAATTTATTAATCATTAAAGTTTTCCAGTGTCATATTATAATTTCTCAAAAAAATTATTTACAAATTTGAGTCATCAACCACGTCCTACTTACCAAATCACAGTAGGTAGTTCTAGATTTCAGAATTTCATATATATATATATATTAACTACTCGTATAATATTAATATTATAACAGCACCCCACATAAAAACTATGGTGTGGGCATACTCTACTATCCAAACCTCGTATCACTCATATTAAGGGGAATACAAATTCGGAATCACTCTCGAATTGTATTAACACATACACAAACAATATTGAGGCGAATCATAGATTCCAAGTCTCTAAGAGGAAAGCACATACCCGTGTCTCTTAGGACCGTCTAAACTATCATTCTGATAGCCTCTACCAAAGATATCTATCTCCTAAGGTAAGAATCAATATCCCCCAAAAAGGCACACGAGATAAGATTGTCCCAACGCGGTAACCTCAGGGATAGCAAGTAGCGTGGGTATGTTTTTCACACATAGATAGTATATGCAACCACAGCCATATAACTATACTAATATTACCATATCAATATTAGGTATATCTTAAATCCCATAGTTATGACATTTATCCTCATATCTCATTGTTAGTTATCACGTTTAACGATTCGTCTTTAACTTTAATTCGAGGTATTATTCCAACTTACTATGTAACACTCATGGACTCTATTCTCCCAAGTATAAATTCAGTAGGAATTCATCTACTTTCCATCGTCATCATTTCTACGTAATCTCTCCCTTTAATACAAGATTTCATCGTTCCTTATATAATTGTCCCAAAAATACAATTTTTGTCTTATATTAAAGGTCCCAAAATTATTCATATGTCCTACTGGTCTTCCATATCTCCCAAAACATTTTATTAAGGATGTCCAAGAGTTATTTCACAATAAACTGAATTTAACTAATTTAAAAGGGAAATAGGAGTCTGCCAGGAGGGGTCGATCGATCGAGGTCTGGGGCTCGATCGATCGAACCTTCGATCGATCGAAGCTCGGGGCTCGATCGATTGATCAAGCAGGTATTGCGATTTCTGCAGTTTTGCAGTTACGGCTTCTAACACATATCTTCATCTAAATTCAAGTTTTGCATTCCCAAACGTCCAAAAATTTATACTTCTAACATCCTAACATACTATTATGCATTTCCTACGTAAAACATGTCAATTTACGTCACTAAACATGGATTAACAAGACAAAATTCATTTAAAATTCAAGAACCCTAAAAATCTCTTAATCATGGTTCAAATCTATTTTTCCCATAATTTCCTTCTTATACAACATCAAAATTCTGTGATTTAATCCTCTACATCACAAAGGGTTTCCAGAATATCATTTAAGTCATCTCTACATGCAATTTCCTATCTCAAATTGGGTTTTTCTTCCATACAATTCATCCTAATCATTCCTAAACTAATATGAAAGATGTATCAACGAAATAAGCAAGATAAACACATGCCTGGGATTTTTGGTGTTCAGGTTTGGTGCCGAATTCGGTGTTGTTGCGTTACCCGTCTCGCGATCTACGCGTTGGCCGTGGTGGTAGTGCAAACGGATGGGTTTTGAACCTTGGAATGACTTGAGAGCTCTCTCCTCTCCTCTCCTCTCCTATGGCCGTTCTAAGGTTTAGACTTGATTTAACCCTAGAAGGTAACCTAGACATCTGATATAACCTCTTCAATCTTCGTGGGTTTAATTACCCAAAAATGTGAAATGACCAAAATGCCCTCCCGGGGTACTAATTAGGCCTAAAAATTCCTCGACACCCAAACTAAACCCCCGGGTACACTTTTCTGACTATCTCGACCCTTACGGACGTGTTGGCGCACTCAAAACGACCATGCGAATAACTTATAAAATATTCACCTTTATTTAACAATATTTAGTCCCGACGCGACTCGGGCGCGTCCCGACTCATATTTTCAAAATTGTCATTTTATTCACTAGTGACATTCAATATAACCAATATTATATATTACTTTGCTCATTAGTAATATTAAACAAGTTTCCCATAAATACTAACTCTCATCGCGTTAATAATTATAACATAATTAATTTCCGGAGTTCTATTAAATAATTAATTCACATTAATTTTAATAAATCCTCAAATTAATATAGCATAAAAATACGGGGTATTACATTTATATTTCAACAAGTTGTTCTAGCTCTTGAAATTTGAACCAGTCGTCTAAATTGCTGTAAATTTTCTAGAAGTAGAGTTTAATGTATTTGGATTCATATCATATTATTAGTATTTAAATGAAGCAATCATTGGTGGTGGCATTAGTGACTTAACTCAAGTCACACTGACATTATCGTTCATGTGCGATGTCCAAACCAGTAATCAGGTAATTTATCCACATACGGTGTGAGAGCTTGCTACTCTTACAATATATGCATTTGTAGTACATTTTGTTTCTGAGTGATTACCAATACAAGACATGTGGTGCCTTACGTGTATAATAATTTTTCTCATATACTATACCTTGCCTCAAGTTTCACAAGTTTATTTCAAATTCCGATTATGTTCTTATAAATTTAACATTATAAGAAATGCCATCACTTAATACTAACGTGATTTGTGTACTCGTGAAGTTTTTTTAATGTACAAAATTAAGAGTATGAAATTATTTTCTAATTTAAATTTCAAATTATTTTGGGCTATCTAAGAGAAATAGAGTGAGCTCAAACAAAGCTTAGACTTCTTAGTTGTTTTGTTGGTTGTTTGAGAGACTAATTCGCAATTATCTTCTTAGTTCGTCTCTAATGGGGCTTTCTTTCTTTACAATTTTTTTTGTTACCAAAATGTAAAATGCTACCAACTTTCTCCCATAGACATTGTTATCTTTATCCATATATAACGTTGTAGGGAAAATAATGACATGTTTTCTCTCTTTCCAATAAGACATATTTTAATAGTTCGTTGGGGGACCGCAGTTAATTTTCTACAAAATTTTGAAGTAAATTGTTTAAATGCATTACAGTGATAACAGGTACAATAGTACTTATTTCAAGGATTCTAATAATATGATCAATGCATGTACAATCCAACGAATCAGAAAAGATAATAACGCACCAACCACACACTACCAACTTGTCATAGATGTGAACTGATTTTTCAGAAACCAAGAATGTCACGTTTGGTAACCCTAAAAACAACTACAATACGAGTAAATAACAAGTTGATACTCACTTATGAAATCCAAATACATATCACCAAATTCCAAAATACAATGAATTAAACCTTTCTTACAATTACCCATTAACATTTCAGAATGTCTCTAACATGGCCATGCTCTTGTATTCTCCTTACCTTGCCATCAACCCCTAAGAATACATACATATATAAAGGGTTGAGTAGAAATTCACGGTAGAGAATACTAATGAGGGTTAACTTTTTAATAAAATAAATAAATGCACGTTGTTAAGCTTTTGTGGATAATTAACAATTTAAACTGGAGGAGTTTTTTCTCGAGTTCCTGTAAAAGACTAGTGTTTTTTATTTTTACGTATGTAACCTCACGCTGATTTTTTACAAACCACGATTATATTTTTACATACATAAATAATTTTGTACTTTCTAATTCTTTTTGACTTTAGTGCCTTTTTCATCGGTATATGGTTAAACTTGATCCACTGAAGGTAACTTTCAATGAAGATTATTAGAGTTTTATTTAGCATTAAGGGTACTTTAGTATTTTCCCTTTTATTTTATTATTAGGTGGTTGTAGTAGGACATATATTCTCTTTTCTTATTTTCATTGTATTGTATTATAGTTTATGTCAAGATGAAACACTAGCACCTCTTTTTCTCTTTTCCATTTGATTGTAGATATTCGATATATTATCATGGTATCAGAGTGGGATCAAATCTTAATCACATCAACGCAGTCCTCCTGTTTGTTCGATTAATTGTTTAGTTCATTCGATTTGGTTCTATTTGGATACTGCTTGATTGTTTATTTTCATAATTGTTGGTGAAAGAAATGATTCGCTGCAATCAATTAATGTTAGATTAGATGGAAAAAATTATACGCATTGGATTTATGTTATGAAGAATTTTTTGAAAGGGAAGAAGCTTTGGGGTTACATTAATAGCATTTTGAGTAAGCCTAACGATAAGACGAATGTTGAAAAATATGTAGAGTTATTGGATGTTTGGGAGGCAAACAACCCAAAATCATCACTTGGATCAACAACTCCGTTGCACCTTCCATAAGTATGCACTTAGCTAAGTATGATTATGCAAAGGATGTTTAGGATCATTTTGGCATATTGTATTCACAATTTAATTTCGCAAAAAAAGTACCAGTTAGAGTGAGATATTCGGAATCTTGAGAAAAAAAACATTGAGTATCCAGGAGTTCTATTCTGCTATAACGGATCTATGGGATCAGTTGGCTATCACAAAGTCAGCTCAATTACGGGACTTTGCACCATATGTTCCCAATAGGGAGGAACAATGTCTGGTTCAGTTTCTAAGGGCGTTGCATGATGATTTTAAGGGTCTTCGTGGGTCGATTCTTCATCATATCCCACTTCCAACTGTTGATTCCGTTATTCATGAGTTATTAGCCGAGGAGATTCATCTCAAAACTCAGTCAGGGAAGGTAATTTTGTCGGACCCTAATCCACGTGTTTTCACAGCCTCCTCTTGGCCAATTTCTAGTAATCAGAACAAGCCTTATTCAAGAGTTGCAAGTGATAAATGTAGATACTGTAAGGAGAAGGGTCATTGGAAGTCTCAGTACCCTAAGTTGCGAGCACAACAACAAGAATCAAATAGTCTACCACCTCAGCAGCAGTTTTCTACTTGGAAATCCAACAACCAATATCAGCAGCGTTTATAAAGGCCTTCATAACCTAATACTACAACAATTATACCGCCATCAGACTCATTTATATTAGGTTCTTCATCATTAACTCCATCCATGTCTTCTCTTGCTGACCAGTTTTAAAAGTTTCTTGCCACACAGCCTCATCCCATGTCCATCTCTTCATCAGGTAAGTTTTCAGGTATTTGGATTCTAGACTCCGATGCTTCTAATCGCATGTCACCAAAATTTTCCTCCATTGGTTCTTTTTGTACCACTTCTTCATTGCCCGTTATGACTGCTGATGGCACTCCCATGCCCTCAATGGGTGTTGGGACTATTGAATCACCCAACTTATCTCTCTCTAATGTTTACCACATTCCTAAGCTTACAATGAATCTTGTTTTTGTTGGTCAACTATGAGATGCCGGTTACTCAGTTTCCTTTTCTTCTACCTGTTGTTATGTGCAGGATCCACAGTCTTAAAAGGTGATTGGGAGAGGCCATAGGCAGGGGGGATTGTACATCATAGAGAAACTCAATGTACCAATGGTTGCAACTTCCAATATTGACTTATCATCCTTTCATTTGAGTTCAGATTCGTCTATCTTTTATATATGGCACTCTTATCTTGGTCATGTCTCAGGGTCAGGATTAAAATATTTGGCATCTACAGGAAAATTAGGAAATTTTCTTTGTCATAATATCTCTGATTGTAGCGGTTGTAAACTTGCAAAATTTTCTGCTTTACCGTTTAATAGAAGTATTTCGTCTACTTTTGCACCCTTTGATCTTATTCATTTTGACTTGTGGGGACCGTCTCCTATTATTATACGAGTAGGTTCTTGATATTATGTCTCCTTTATTGATGATTATACGCGTTACTATTGGGTTTTTCTCATGAAATGACGTTCGAATTTTTTTATATTTATAATAAATTTCGTGCCTTTGTCAAAACTCAACATTCTACTATTATCAAGTGTTTTAGATGCGATTTGGCTGGGGAATATACTTCTCAAAATTTTGGTGAGTTTCTTGATTTAGATGGAAGTATTCACCAATCATCTTGTACTGACACTCCTGAGCAAAATGGTGTTATTGAAAGGAAACATAGGAACATTGTTGAAACTGCTCTCTCTATTTTATTATCCGCATATGTCCCTAGTGAGCTTTGGGGAGAGGATATCCTTACTGCTGTCAATCTGATTAATAAGATTTCGACCTCTCATTGCTCATGTTTGTCAACTTTTGAAATGTTATATGGGGTTGCCCCTTATTATTCTTCCTTAAAGGTGTTTGGTTGTACTTGTTTTGTTCTTCGACCTCGTGTGGAACATACAAAATTATCTCCAAAGTCAGCTATTTGTGTCTTTCTTGGTTATGGTGAGCGTCAAAAGGGATATCGTTGTTATGATTCAGCTACTAAAAAATTATATGTCCCTCGCTATGTTGTGTTTCTTGAGCATATCCCTTTCTTTTCTATTCCTAATAGACCTCATGAACTCACTAAATCTGATCTCTTCAATATTGATCTTTTCTCTGATAATGATGAGAGTGTGCCATCTGGAGCACCTTGCACCACCAATAGTGTGCCACCCCATGTTCCTCCTATTCCTATTATTTCTACTGATGCGGGTACTTTGCCATCCGATGTTCCTGATACTCCGCCTTCTTGTGTGGACATCCAAGCACCTATTAAAATGGTAGAACCTCCTTCTCGCTATCCAAAACATTCACGTAAGTCCACTCAGTCACCAGATTTTGTTTATTCATGTTATTCAGATTCTTTTGCTTCATTTTTATCCTCTATTCACTGCCTCTCTGAGCCTTTGTCTTATAAAGATGCAGTTCTTGATCCTCTTTGGCAGCAGGCTATGGCTGAGGAATTCTCTGCTTTGCATCAGACAAATACTTGGAGTTTGGTCCCCTTACTTGCTGGTAAGCGAGCAATTGGATCTCGTTGGGTATATAAAATAAAAACCAGGTTAGATGGGTCAATTGAGCGGTACAAAGCAAGATTGGTTGCTCAAGGTTTTTCTCAGCAATATGGTATGGTTTATGACGAAACCTTTGCTCCTATTATGAAATTAACTACTATTCTACTCTTATTTCTGTTGCATTTGTCAGTTAGTGGCATATATCATAAATGGATGTTAAAAATGCATTCTTGAATGGAGATCTTCATGAGGAGGTTTATATGACTCCTCCTTCGGGTGTTCCATATGGTCCTGGTGAAGTTTGTAGGCTTAAGAAAGCCTTATATGGTCTCAAACAGGCACCACAACCTTGGTTTGAGATGTTTTCTACTATGATTACCTCTCTTGGGTTCATTCCAAGTGAGAATGATTCATCTCTCTTTATCAGGTGCACCACGGGTGGTCGTATTCTGGTCTCTTTGTATGTTGATGATATGATTATTATTGTGGATGATGTTGGTGGAATTACAATGTTGAAGTCTGAATTATCTCATTGTTTTGAGATGAAGGATTTGGGCCCCTACATTACTTTTTGGGTATTGAGGTAACTCATTCTCCAAAGGGTTATCTTCTCTCACAATCTAAGTACATCGGGGACATTCTTGATCATGCTTGCTTCACTGATACTAAGATTGCTGATACCCCTCTGGAGCCTAATGTTAATCTTTGCCCGTATAATGGTGTTCTTTTTCCTGATCTCACCTTATATCGCACTATTATGGTCAGCTTGGTTTATCTCACTATTACTCGTCCAGATATAGCTCATGAAGTCCATGTTATTAGTCAGTTTGTTACTTCTCCTACTACAGTTCATTGGGCAGTTGTTCATCGTATATTGCGATAATTTAGAGGCACTCGATTTCAGAGTCTTTTACTTCCTTCATCTTCTTCTTTGGAGATGCATTCATACTCTGATGCTGATTGGGCCAGTGGTCCTACAGATCGCAAATCAGTTATTAGATTTTGTGTGTTTCTGGGTGATTCTCTTGTTTCTTGGAAGAGAAAAATTCAAGATGTTGTTTATATATCTTCCACGGAAGCCGAGTATCGTGCTATGATTTCTTCCACTCGCGAGGTTATTTGTCTACGTCGATTACCTATAGATATGGGTGTCTCTCTTTCTCAGCCCACTCCTATGTACTGTGATAATAAGAGTGCTATTAAGATTGCTCACAATTCGGTTTTTCATGAGAGGACTAAGCACATCAAGATTGATTGTCATATCACTCATAATCATCTTACCCATGGCGCCGTCACTTTACCGTTTGTTTTTTCTTCCGCATAGATAGTTGATTTATTTACGAAGTCTCATCCAGTTCAGCGTTTTCATTTTTTGGTTGGCAAACTCTCAATGCTTCTCGCTGTAGCATCGTGAGTTTGAGGGGGATATTAGAGTTTTATTTAGCATTAAGGGTACTTTAGTATTTTCCCTTTTATTTTATTATTAGGACCTTGTAGTAGGACATATATTCTCTTTTCTTCTTTTCATTGTATTGTATTCTAGTTTACGTCAAGATGAAACCTTAGCACCTCTTTTTCTCTTTTCCATTTGATTGTAGATCTTGGATATATTATCAAAGATAAGTACCAGATTCTAAAATAACGTAAAAAAAAGCAATTTAGTGACATGCCAAAGAAAAAAAGAAAAAACCAATTTTACACTTCAGTTGGTGAAGACATATATAGACCATAGAAGATATTTTACAAAGCAACAGTGGACTAAGAACTATAGTTTTAAAACAAGGGGTGAGGAGGGCGTTAAAGTTTCAGAAATACTAATATTTTACTAAGAGTTCAGGAAGTCTTAGGCACATAATACTATTTTTTAATTACATACACTAAAGACAATTCAATATATTAACAAATGAGAATGCTAATCATAAGTTGGGAACTTAAACGCATATGATACCACGTGTTATACAATTTCTTTACCAAGGTGACCCGTATTCCCCTTTTTTGCATGTGTCCGATGTTTTATGTAGGATGGTTTAGAATGACACAAACAGTGGTTTGGTAGAATATTCAAAGTTGGTAGAGAACAACTAGAGGTTTGCCATTTGCAATCTGCTGATTATTTCATTTTTTTCTTCTTTCGAGTGTTCTAAGTTTTAAATTATTGTGTCTTGCATTACTTATTTTTGTGATTCATCGACTTTATGTTCAATGTCCCAAATTAATATTTGTTTCCAAAAATAGTATATAAAATTAGGTGATAACAATATCACTCATTCAAAATAATATCATCAGAAAACAATGATCCAAGTGCATGTCTAGCATTTGTAGAAACTTACCATCTTTAGGAGGTTTTACTTCCTCTCCTATAAAATTGGGGTTAAAGTGGCTAACTTAATTGAAAATAGTAAGAAACTTCCTTTGAGTTGGTGGGGGAGAAAGTTAAAAAAGATTAATTGGTGTATTGACATGAGGTCTCAAATAAAAGCAAAAGAGGGGGGTTAGGCATTGGTAATCTAGTCTTAAGGAACAAATGTATTTTGAGAACAAAGCTTGTGGAAACTTCCTAGATAAATAGATTCTCTTTGGTAAAAAATCATTTCTTTTAGAAAGGGGTTGAGAATCTGCTTTTGGGAAGATGTCTCGAGTCCAGATCTATTTTTTCATCTCTTGGTAAATGCAATCTAGTCCGGTGTACCTAGAACACAATTCATCGATTAAATACAATTAACTCAACTAAACACACTCAGAAACAATCCCATTAGTGTAGAAAACACATGATCAATCTTACATCGTAAGGTATGCATTCAACTCAACTTCTCAACCTCATCTATTTTTTGCAAGCTCGCCTCAATCATATAAAGGTTGACCATACAAGCAACTGATAAGTGTTCATCGCAAATAAGGTTTAAATTAATCCACTCATGAAAAGTCTTACCTTGACGATTCGAACACTCAATGATAAGTTTCTTTTCTTGGCCCAAGTATCAAATTTTACAATCTAAGTCTGTCAAAAGAAAAAACCACTCAAGTTGCTATGTTGTTGATCCCAGTACATAATCTTCCCTTACTCGAGGCTCGAGAAACACACTCGATCCTCGTGTTTCTCTAGAACACTGCAAATACTGGTGGCCTACTGAAGATTTGTGGCTCGAAATTATTTACAAAAATCTGCTTGAGATTGTTTACAAAGAAGCATTGTTCTAAAAAACCCGCCTAGGATTGAGGCTTGGGAGAAATGCCTCGCCTTAAGCTTTTTAGGCCTTATTCTCGGTAAAACCCTTAAGGCGCATTTTTTTTTAAAAACAACAACGCTTTAGTGAAACAATATTGCCTTTTAAAGAATTTGTTTTACAAACTGGACCATTATCTCATCCAAAATAATCAAATAGTATTTTAATTTGTAAATATTCAGACATATTTTTATGATATGTACAATTTTAATATTTTAATAGCCTTGTTATGGTTAAAAAATATTAAAATATAATAAGAAGGCTTAAACTCCTTTTCACGCTTTTTATGCTTAAGGACCGCCTAGGCTTCTAAGACTTAACGCTTGGCCTCCACGCCTCGATCACGTCCCGCATTTTTTAGAACCTTGCAAAGAAGTACCTGCTCAAAACTATATTCAACATCTTAGCTTCATTTCTCTCCCTTGTCAGTCAATCATTGCTTGAGCACAACTCAACGTGCTCAAGTTTCGTTTCTCGACCCCATGGTTCAGAGTACTAATTCAAAGAAACCCCTCAATTCATTACCACTATGTTCAAGTCACCACCAGCCAACAACTCGAGCAACCATTTGTTGGATAAGCTGGAATGAAATATTCAATTTACATGACACAACCTTATCCCCTTTAGTGTCGACTCTTTAATTTATAGGAAGAGAGAGGAAAAAGAGAATTTTATATGTTATCAAGTTACCTTTTTAAAAGGTCACGTGGAGGACAATGTCACATGTACCCGATCAATGCTCCTAAAGATAGAAAACTGAGGAAAACTATGGCAACTTGATCACTATTCAGACATGATTACTGAGTTCATTACTTTCATCAGAAAATTCTCTCTATTTACAAACATCATCCACCTTCTTAACTATCTTAACAGGTGTCTCCCAACTTGCAAAAAGTGACAGATTTAATCAGCCATAGGTCGTTTCTATTGATTGCTAGAGGTTATTTTCTATAGGTCATTATTAATACTCAATAGGGCATCCATCAAGTAGTAAAATTGACCAAGAGGTATTCTTTTTCAAGAAAGCCTTAAGACCACACTGGGTGACATCCTCTATGATCAAGATCACACATTTTTGCTCAATGTTTTTATCCGAGCATTTTAAAATTTGATTATACAAGGTGTCATGAGCTACGGTGAGAGTGCTACTAAATTAAACCCCACATTATCACTCCGTAGTTCATCTTATTAATGATATTTAACCACACTTGATAACTCCAATAATTTATTCAAGCAAAACAGTCAAAAACTATTAATAATACCCAATAAATCATCCAAATTTCAAAGAAACTAACTGCAGAGAATTCCACTAGTTGTAAAGACCCTATTTAGTTGCGCAAATTATTTGATTATGTAAATTGGTTCATTGTGAATTAGTGAACTGTAAATGAGTTGATTTTAAATGAGATTAAATCCATTTTTACGTAATGTTTGGTAATCTGAAATTTATGTTAAGGGTCTATGAGAAAAAAAGATAAAAATGAATTAAGAGAGTGGGAGGGGGAGGAGGGAAGGGAGGGAATAGAGAGAGAGGAGAATGAATTTTATGTAACTCCTTTTTCAAATATATGCATTTCATGTTTTTTATGAATGATCCAATTTCAGATTTTACACATGAGTTAAAATAGGGCAATTAATCAATCATGTCATTACTGAAACCAACCACAATTAATGACTAAATATGTAAATGGGTCAATTTATTAATGTCAATTTACAATTTTGGGACAATTAAACGGGCCAAAGTCTATTGTAAAGTCACACTGTTTGTAACCCACTTTCCAAAAAGGCATTGTATACAGGAATGAATGAGCATCATGATTATATTCTCTACAAATTTTATTTCTCTCTAGCATACTAAACTCTCCCTGTAAATGGAAAAGAGAATCGTTATTTAGAGTGATGATTCTAGAAATAGCACCACCCTTCAAGGTGTTTGTGAGCTCAGTTCAATGTTAACAATGGCAGCACGCGTATGTAGCAAATATAAGAGAGTGATGAGAGGAGAAGAGGATTCACACCGGAATATAAGTGGTTCAGCCAATTAGGCCTACGTCCACTATGCAAGTGTATGGTGTGTATCACTGTATGAGGGCTCTAATGGCCATAGATACAAACTCTCAAGCTTTCTCTCTCTACTGTGTATTTGAACAGAGTTTCAGCTAGGGTTGCTAATTTCGGGGCCTTTCTAAGAAGGAGAAGACATGTATTTATAGTGCCTGGGGGGTGTAGTGTACCCCCCATGCATGTGAAAAACATGTGTGTGTTGATCTAGCCAATATGATGAAGACATCTGTCCCTGCCACATGTAGAGAATGATGATGAAATACTCCCCCCACGTGGGGGAAATGATTTGTTATAACTGATTTGTGTCCATGTGTCCTTGTCCACACATATGTCAATAAGTGCTCGGCCTCCGTGCTTGGTCATAACCTCGGCCTCGAAGAGTCCGAGGTTAGTAAGGTCGAGTTACCTATCCAATCCGAGATGATCCATCATGGTCTCGTCTTAAGTAAAGCCGAGGACAGGTATAAGGGTTGTTCGGGGACGAGGTTATGCTGGAATATGCTCGGAACTCCGATCGATTCACTGATGGGGTTGGCTTTGGTAGAAGTATGGCTCCTTGTAACCTCGGCCTACTCCCGGCCGAGGTTGTCATTCCTGGGTGAACTATCGAGATGCTGATCCCCTGATGAGGTTGGTAGTGGTGTCGTCCAGGGCCGACCCTGCTATGGCCAAGGCTGCTGGTCACTGACCCAAGGCCCTTACAATGTCAACCTTGTCCTCGGCCGAGGTTGATGTCTCTGAGACGAGGTGGCACATTTGGGGCATATCAATCACCCCCATCCCTTAGTTACATGTGAGAGCAGGTGACTGTGGGGTCTCTATATCTCTGAGGTGTTTCTTGTGCCAATGTCATTTGACACTTGTCCATTGTTGAAGTGTGAGGCGTGCCTTGCAAGCATGTGATGTCCGCTGTCCTTTGGGGCTCCCAAGGCAATGATGGGCCTTGGGAAATGTGCATTCATATTTAAGGGTTAAAACCCTATTTTCCCTCTTTCTTCTTCACTTCTCTCTTTTTCCTGGTTCAACTCGCGTCTGCTACTTTCTCTCTCTAGAAAGTCTCTGGCTTGAAGCTTTTGGTGGTGATTTCTCGCATTTTCTTCCTTCTCCATTACCATTTCATCTTCAGGTATCCTCTACCATTCTTTCTTCTTCATTTTTCCTGTCTTCTTCTTACTTTTGCATTTTTCGGTGAGTTTTTGGAGATTTTCGATGAGGTTCCACTTTTTCTGGCGAACTGTTCTTGTGTATTCTTCGTAGTAACTGCTTCAAATTTGATAGTTTGATCCTTAGATTGTATCATTCCATTAGCCAGTCATGTTTGTTATTTAGGAGAGTTGTAAGTGTAGGGTCTGCCTCTTATGCTCAGACCTCTTTACCAACTCTTAGAGGAGTTCCCCTCTCTCAGAGAGAAGACTTTAGAGAAAATTAGGAAAATAGAAAGAGCGCAAGAGGAAGATCGTAGGTCAGAGGAATTCCCCCTCAGACCTATCTTTCCACCACCTCTGAAGGTCTTATATCCTGAACCATCCGAACCAGTTAAACAAGAAGAGGTCCCTGCTGAGCCGTCGCCAATGTCTGAGTCTGAGTCATCCTCCTCAGACCCTATGTCTGTGGACTCTTTTCGAGAGGCTATGGATTTCTCAACTCGGTAAGATCAGGCCCCTGATCAAGCGGAGGTTTCCAGTTGAGCCTTTTCCCACAAAAGTTCAAGCACATCAACCTCTTCCTCTAAGGTTGAAGTTGTTGGGACGAGTGTGGAAGTTCTGCCAATCCTTAAAGCCATACCCTTGTCGGCTATCACAGGGGCTGAGTTCGCTCAGAGGTTTCCAAGTGGAGCCCAATCGTCTGCTCAGGCCGACGTTGAGTTAGGTGATAATGATGATGCCGAGAGTGATGTTGACATCTCTTAGGCAGACGAGTTTGAGAGTACAGTTAGTGAGGTCAACCTTCTTTGCTTTAGGTACTTATACTCCGCCAGCCCCTCCATAAAGGTGAGGAGACCTCTGAGGGAAGAGAGGTCTTACCAAGGCTGAGATGGTGAGATCTGCCTGTACGAGCAGATGTTCAAGTTGAGATTTCGTCTGCCCATCCATCCCATCATCAGGTCTATACTAGCCTATATCAACTTTGCCCCTTCCCAGTTGTCACCCAATGCTTGGAGGGTGATAATTGGGGCCATTATCTTATGGAGGGTTGTTCATCACTCAGACCTTCCACTCCAAGTCTTTGTAGGATGCTATGTACATTCATCTGCCAGAAACCATCCGAGCTATTATCATTTTGTAGCTCAGAAACCTGAAAAGAAGATGCTTCAGATAACTCAAACTTCTAATCATAATTGGAAGCCACGCTACTTTTTTGCCTCAGGGCCGTGGGAGTTTGGCCCATGTGCCCCCTCTTCCCCACTAGAGCCGAGGATGCCTATAAGATGGGGAAAGGTTACAATGGATGCTAAGGGCGACCCTGGTTTAAGCTTGCAAAATCTTCAGAAGGTCAAAGACCTTCAGGATCAGGGGGCACATGGTCTGCTCATAGGATTTGAACACCTGATGACCCCCCACTACCTCTCTGAGACTGGTTTAGGGGGAAGTCCTCCTACAGATCTTGGTACGTTTATTATTTTAACAAGTTATACCTCTGAATACATGTATATCTGATTCTCTAACTCTGACCCTCTTATTTTGCAGAGCGTCCGAAGGGAATATCTAACGAGCTTTGGGAAATAGCAGCACCAAGTTTGATGAAGCTCGTTAAAAAGGCTGGTCTGGCTACTCCTCCCCCTCCATTTTCCTCAAGGGACGAGACCACCAAAAAGAATAAGGTTTCTGACCCTGCCCCTAAAGATCAGAGGTAGAAGAAAAAAGGGGGAGATCGAGCCATCCCCATTTCCTTTAAAGATGCATTGGCTTCTCGTATATAGCAACTGAAAATCAATGATAGCATCATAGGTCATAGTTTGCAGGCGTTGGATGCCATCGGCTCTGCTATGACCGATGCTGACAAACATTTTTCTCGATCTATGAACACTCCTCTGCTAATCGAGTTTAGCCTTCATAGGTCTATTTAGGTATGACTTTGGATTTCAATTTATCTTCGAAGTGTAACCTCTTCTTTGTATTGCAACTTATATATATGACCACATGATTTGTAGAGCCTTGCTGCTATGCATCATCTTGCTAATTGGACCCTGAAGAAGTTACCCCTCATCCAAAAAGGCCAAGAGGCCGAGAAGGTGCAAAGTACTCTGAGTGAAGAGGTAAACCGTCTGAAGGATGAATTTGATGGGTCTGACAAGAAGGCTAAAGAGTTGCAGAAGGAGATCTCCAAGCTGAAAAAGGACCATACCATTTCTCTAAAGGATAAGGATGATGATCTTCAGCAAAAGATCGATGCAGCGGTGAGGGAAGCTCTTGAGGATGCTTCTGAAGGGATTTTATCCAATCACAAAGTCTTCGATGAATTCATCAGCTTCAGCTTTGAGTACCTCGAGAGAGCTATTAAGGCTACTAGCAAGTGGGCGACTGTTAAGGAAAAGGAGTCGGGTAGCTTGAAAGCCTCTGATTTTGTGGGTCTGGGTTTTGCTAACCCCCAATTCGTCTAAGCACTTCAAGAGGTCGAAGAGGAAGATATTGCCCCAGCAGAGACTGCATCTCAGGATGTTATAAAGACTAAAGGTGCCAACCCCATAGAGGATGGGGCCGAGGTGACCAACATCGGCCAGGGGAATCAGGCCGAGGATGCCACCACTCTCCCTTCGAATCCTTAGGCTATTTTGTGAAGCTTTTATACTTTATTGTAATCCCTAATTAGTTGTAACGTCTGAAGAACATCATCAACTTATATTTTTGTATTTTATAATTGGATGATAACCTCTAAGGAGGGTTTTTATTTCTTCATTTGTTGATTTGTTGAATGCTTCTTTTCCATGCGATGTTCAGCTCTGAAGTCTTGTTGTAATGATGTCTGTTTAAATTTAAATTAATAGTCTTTCCTCAGACCTTGTCAGCAAATAATGATGTTATAAGGTCTGACGTCATCAACTAAGATGTCATCCTCATAAATAATATCACCAAATTGATGATGTTCCTTAGACCTTGTCACGAAATAATGATGTTAGGGGTCTGAGGTAATCCAAGTATGATGTCTGACCTCAGACCTTGTCACTAAATAATGATGTTATAAGGTTTGGGATCATCCAAGTATAATGTATGACCTCTGACCTTGTCACCAAATAATGATGTTATAAGGTCTGAGGTCATCAAGTAAGATGTTATCCTCATACATTCTATTATTATAGCACAATGAAGCAAGAATTGACATGGAAACTGATCTCTCATTAATAACCTCTTCATAAGATGGTACATTTACATAAATTTTTGCAACATCATATGTAATACTTCTTTTGGTGATCCGCATTCCATGGGTTGGCAAAAGGTTCCCCTTTTAGGTTTTCTAGCCTATAGGTCCCGGGTACAACCTCTTCTGTCACTTTGTAGGGACCATGCCAGTTTAGGTGGAGTTTGTTTATTTTCTGTAACGTCTTCTTCAGTACTAAGTCTCCCATGGTAATGGGTCTTGACTTCACCCTCTTATTGTAGAATTTTATTGTTCGCTGTGGGTAAGCTGCTTGTCTGATTTTTGCGTCTTCCCTTCTCTCTTTAATCATATCTAGGTCTAGTCTCCTTTCCTCCCCATTTTTATTAGGGTCATATGTCTGAACCCTATGAGTAAGGAGTCCCACTTCCGTTGGTATGACGGCCTCTGAACCATGTGCTAGCATGAACGGGGTCTCTCTTGTCGGTGTTCTTATCGTTGTCCTGTAGGCCCACAACACAACATAAACCTCCTCAGTCCATCTCCACTTTGCTTTTTCTAACCTTTTCTTGATTCCGTTGAGGATTGTTATATTTGTGACTTCCGTTTGGCCGTTTGCCTAAGGTCGGCCAGGAGATGAGAAGAACTGCTTTATCCCAACTCTTTTGCAATACTTTTCTAAAGAGGATTTCTTGAACTGAGTTCCATTATCTGAGATGAGAGTGTTTGGGATGCCATGTCTGTATATGATGTTTCTCCAAATAAATTGGAAGATCTTATGTTCTATGATCGTTATCATCGGTTCTGCCTCTACCCACTTTGAGAAGTAGTCAATGGTAACTATCAGAAACTAGTAATTATTGGCAGCTCTTGGTAGGGGTCCTACAAAGTCAATTCCCCATACTGCAATGGCCATGGGGAAGTGATTGACGTCATAAGTTGATGAGGTTAGTGAGGAATAGTGGAGAATCTATGACATTTATCGCACCTCTTCACGTAAGCTGCAGCATCTTTGGCCAACGTTGGCCACCAGTACCCCTGTGTAATAATTATCGTGTCCAAGGGTATTCCTCCAATGTGACTGGAGCAAGAACCCTCATGTACCTCCTATAAAATGCGAGGAACTTCAGTGGGATGGACACATCTGAGGAGAGGCAATAGGAACCCCTTCTTGTATAGGACGTCCCCTATTATGGAAAATTTTGCAGTCCTGTACCTTACTTTCCTCCTCTCTAGCTTAGACACTGGTAGCTCTCCCTCTTTGATATATCTAACGAGGGGGTCCATCCATGAGTCTCCTAGGTTCAAATTGAGACAAGGGTTGCTAACTTCCTCCTCCTCAATGGTCGCTTTTTATAAGACCTCGACCGAACCTGTCCTTTTGATGTCTGTCTTTATTACTGAAGCCAGCCTTGCCAATGCATCTGTGTGGCTGTTATTTTGTCGAGGCACTCTCTTCAATTTTTCTTCTTTGAAATATTCCAACATCATTATCACCCACTTCAGATACTTAGACATACTTTCATCTTTGGCCTCATAGACCCCCAATACTTGATTGACAACTAACCTTGAGTCGCTATGAAGTAGGAGTCGTCTTACTCCTAGAGTCTTTGCCAATGAGAGACCTGCTATCATGGCCTCATATTCTGACTCGTTGTTAGATGCCTTGAAGTTGAACCTCAAAGCGTATTTAATGTTGGCACCATCTGGAGCTGAAAGTATCAGCCCTGCACCACTTCCACTGTCACAGGAAGAACCATCACGAAGGGATTCCAAATGTATGTATCCGATGAGAAGGCCCCTTCTGACATGATTCCTTCCCTGAAGAGGTACCGGTCCTCCTCATTCTCCGCTACTCTGCTCCTGATCTCCTTGGATACGACCTCTTCCAGGCTTCGAAAGACGTTTGGTGCAACCTCTTCCTTTTCTCTGAAGACATTGTTATTTGACCCCTTAGCACCCTCTAGGTCATTTTCTACCTCTGCCTCTTCCCATGTGAACTCAACAACAAAGTCTGCAAGGGCCTGACCTTTGACCGCTGCCCTAGGTTGGTAAGTAAGGTCATACTCCCCCAACTCAATGGCCCAGGTCATCAATCTTCCGGACTTCTCAGGTTTATATAGAACTTGTCTTAGTGGGGAATCGATGAGGACGACCATGATATGGGCTTGGAAGTAGGGCTTCATCTTCCTTGAAGCATGTATCAGGGCATAGGCTAACTTTTCCATATGAGGATAATTTTTCTCAGACCCCTAAAGGGCTTTGCTGTTAAAATACACAGGTCTTTGGAGTCTAACGTCTTCCCGTACTATGGCTAGACTAATGGCCGATTCAGAGACCGCTAGATACCAAATAATTTCTCTCCTACTATGGGTCGAGATAATAATAAGGGAGACCTAAGGTAAGACTTGAGTTGGTGAAAAGCTTCTTCGCACTCTTCATCCCACTGGAAGGCCTTTCTAAGCACTTTAAAGAATGAAAGACACTTGTCCGTTGCTCTGGAAACAAACCTGTTGAGTGCGACCACTCTCCCCATGAGTCTTTGGACGTCCTTGATACTCCTTGGCGTCTTCATGTCAAGCAAAGCCTTGATTTTCTCAGGGTTTGTTTCGATTCCTCTTTTATTGATGATAAATCTAAGAAACTTCCCAGCTCCTACCCCGAAGACACATTTCGCTGGGTTGATTTTCATCTTGTACAAGTCCATAGTATCGAAGGTCTTTTCAAGGTCTGCCACATGAGTGCAGGCCTTTAAGCTTTTCGTCAGCATATCATCTACATACACCTCCATAGTCGTACCTATTTGATCTTTTAACATCTTATTCACAAGACATTGATATGTCTCCCTTGGATTTTTTAGACCGAAGGGCATCACTTTGTAGCAGTACGTCCCTTTGTCGGTAATTAAGGCTGTCTTCTCTGAGTCTTCCGCATTCATGAAGATCTGATTATATCCTGAATACGTGTACATGAAGCTCATGAGCTCATGCCCTGCAGTGGCATCTACCATCTGGTCTATTCGAGGTAAGGGATAACTATCTTTTGGGCAAGACTTGTTCAGGTTAGTGAAATCAACGCACATTCTCCACTTTCCATTGGCTTTGGGCACGATGACTGCATTCGATAACCACTCCGAATATATGACTTCTCAAATAAACTTAGCCTCTTCCAATTTTTTAACCACTTCTCGGATGACATCGTACTTCTCCCTGGAGTAAACTCTCCGTCTTTGTTTGATAGGCCTGGCATCTTTGGTCACGTTAAGCTTGTGACATATAACCTCAGGGTTAATACCGGGCATGTCTGAATAACTCCAAGCGAAGACACTCTGCCTCTTCCTTAAGAAGTTTATTAGCTCTTCCTTGATTTCTGTTTTTAAGGATTTGCCGACCTGGATGGGTTTTTTTGGTTCGTCCTCATTGAGGATGATGGATTATACCTCTTTCGCGGCTTCTCCCCTCTTAAGTTTTGTTTCATCTCTTGGGACAAGTGTATCAATGCTATAAGTGGTGGTTTCCCTCTTATGGGTCTCTCTCTCTTCGGCCGAGTTAAAGTAACATTCTCATGCTATGGTCTGGTCACCTTGCACTTCCCTTACCCCATAGGGGGGCAAAAATTTTAGCATCTGGTGGACCGTCGATGGCATGACCTCAAACTCTTTAAGGGCCACCCTTCCTATGATGAGGTTATAGGCCGAGAAGACATTTTCATCCATCACGAAAAAATTTATCTTCCTGGTCAACCTCTTAGACCACTCATCACCCATTCATGCGTCCATCTCATACATGCCTAATGGGTGGACCTTCTCACCGCTGAAACCCATTAAAGGATGATGATAGGGTACCAGACTAGCTCTACTAAGACCTAGGCTCTTGAAGCAAGGCCAAAACATTACGTCTACTGAACTCCCCTCATCCACGAGGATCCTCTGTACCTCTCATCCATGCACCCTTGTGTTTATTACAAAAGGCTCATCATGTGGGGATAAGATACCTTTGAAGTCGAGTGGGGAGAACCCCCTATAAGGGTGTCCATGTCCACCTTCTTTCTCTTCTGCGGTGTATCGAAAGATGTTAGATTTACAACTTCAAGTTTGGCCACTGACTTGGCCTCTTCCACATGAGCTTTTCTGTCAGCCACTTCAGAGCCACCTCCCGCAAGTCCTCCGCATATAGTGTCAACACCAAAGGAGATTATGCCAACCCTCTTCACCGGTGTGTTGTCATCTTTCGTTGGAAGGTCCGGATCATCTTCATCATCACCCTCCGAATCATTGTCTCTTCTAGCTAGGTCATCGTCACGGCATTTGTCGTTTCTCCTCTTCTTCGGGTCATCTCTTCCACCTTTAGGAGCCTTACCATCAACATACTTCCTCAACTTTCTGGACATTAACATCTTTTCAATCTCATCTCTCAGGGCTAAGCATCTATCTGTAACGTGGCCATCGTCTTGGTGGAACTCGTACCACAAGTTTTTGTTCCTCTTATGTGGAGGGGCCTTCAACTTCTCCGGCCATCTTAGAGTCCTTTCATTCTTGATCTCATTGAGGATATGCTCACAACTCACAGTTAGAGGAGTATAGTGAGCGAATTTGTCATCGGCTGACCTCTTCTTTCCATCCTTCTTTCTTTTGGACTTCCCGCTACCACCACAGTTCTCATCCTCATACTTGGTGGCCATTGCCTCTTCGGCATTCATGACCTTTACTGCAGTTGTCAGTAGTTCTACCATAGATCTCTGAGGGTCTTTCGCGAGTTTCCATAACAACTTTCCTTTTTGAAGACCTATTATGAGGGCGGTCATGGCTATATTCTGTTCGTAATCTTCAACCTCAAGTTTTTTTTGTTTAAACTGGCGATGTAGTCTCTTAGGCTCTCGTCCTTGCCTTGCTTGACATATAGTAGATGAGTGGTCTTCTTTTGAGGTCTTACCCAAAAGCAGAAGTTGTGAATGAATCACTCAGCCAAGACCTTGAAGTTCTCAATTGAATTCTTCGGAAGAGAAGTAAACCAGATGTGTGCTGCTCATGTCAAAGTCCTAGAGAAGGCCCTACACTTCATCTCATCAGGTATTGAGTATATTTCTGCCGCTGACTGATACATCTCAATGTGATGTACAAGTTTGGTGCTACCGTCATACTTGGGAGACACCACGGGTGTTTTGAACTTAGCAGGGCTTATGAAGCTCACTATCCTTGCCTCAAATGGGGATCCCTCCGAGAAACCTCTTTGCAGTGGGTCTCGGCTCTTAATGAGGTCTCCTATCTTCTCCTCAAGATATTGGATAAAGTCGTTCCATGGTCTCCCACCATCAGCCTAGCTGAGGTTGTCCCTGGTCACCTCCAAGGGGTGAACTGAGGGTTCCCCAGCCGTAGTGCAACGTCGACTGTTGACCTCTTCCTGGTCTCTACCTCTTCCTTCTTGAGGTCGGCCTTGGTGAGGCTGACATTGTCCATCTCCTCTTTACCTTGATAACCTTTGTCTTAGGTCATTTACTGGGCCTAACCTTTCAAAGGCTGACCCCCTGCTCAGTCGATCAAAGGTGGATCCTCATCATTGAGCTTCCCCGCCTCTTCTTCCTTCACAACCTGGGCTCTGCTGGATAGGGCTATTAGTATTGTTCAAAACCTCATACGGCTCCCAATAATCTTCTGGGACCTCTTTCGCCTCTAGATCATCATACTTGTCCTCTGGGCAAGGGTTTCCTTGCCTCCCCAAGAGTAAGCGACTAGGGTCAGCAAGGTACCTCCTCCGCTGGGGAGCTAATTGGTTCTTCATTGGTGCTTGGGGTTGTCCCCTGGCGTCAGGATGAGGCTAGACAGCCGCTGGAGTAATCATTTTCGGTGAAACTCCATGTGGCCTCATCATGGTCTGGCTGAGCTGTGCAAACTGCTCCTGCATAGCTTGTTGCGTTGTATCCAAAGACCTCAAGGCTGCAGCAACCTCCGCCATTTTGGACTGAGGCGGTGCCTGGCTGGAACTAGGTCCTCCCGCACCAGGCGGCGAAAGAGGCGGTGGTAATTCTGGTGCCATGTGTTAACACTAAAGAGCTCGTAGAGTAAATGAGCTTTGTATCGTGACGGACCTCTTTCAATGGTGAAGCAGTTCCACACAAGGGGTGAGGCTGGATTCACCACCAGAGCCTCCGGTGAGGGTAAGCAAAAAATGAGGAAGAGATAGCTTCTTGTTCCCACACACGGCGCCAAAATGATGATGCTAGAAATAGCACCACCCTTCAAGGTGTTTGTGAGCTCAATTCAATGTTAACAATGGAATCACGCGTATATAGCAAATATAAGAGAGTGAAGTGAGGAGAAGAGGAATCACACCGGAATATAAATGGTTCAGCCAATTAGGCCTACGTCCATTGTGCAAGTGTATGGTGTGTATCACTGTATGAGGGCTCTAATGGCCATAGATACAAACTCTCAAGCTTTCTCTCTCTACTGTGTATTTGAACAGAGTTTCAGCTAGGGTTGCTAATTTCGGGGCCTTTCTAAGAAGGAGAAGACAAGTATTTATAGTGTTTGGGGGGTGTAGTGTACCCCCATGCATGTAAAGAACATGTGTGTGTTTTTCTAGCCAATATGATGAAGATATCTGTCCCTGTCACATGTAGAGACCGATGATGAAATATTCCCCCCACGTGGGGGAAATGATTTGTTATAACTGATTTGTGTCCACGTGTCCTTATCCACACATATGTCAATAAGTGTTCGGCCTCTGTGCTTGGGCATAACCTCGTCCTGGAAGAGTCTGAGGTTAGTAAGGTATAGTTACCTATCCAATTAGAGATGATCCATCATGGTCTCGGATTAAGTGAAGCCGAGGATAGGTATTAGGGCCGGCCGGGGCCGAGGTTAAGCTGGAATATGCCCGAAACTCCGGTCGATTCACTGATGGGGTTGGCTTTGGTAGAAGTATGGCTCCTTGTAACCTCGGTCTACTCCCGACCGAGGTTATCATTCATGGGTGAACTGTCGAGTTGTTGATCCCCTGATGAGGTTGGTAGTGGTGTCGGCCAGGGCCGACCCTGCTATGGCCAAGGCTGCTGGTCACTGACCCAAGTCCCTTCCAACGTCGGCCTTTTCGTCGGCCGAGGTTAATGTCTCTGAGCCAAGGTGGCACATTTGGGGCATATCAATTACCCCCCAGCCCTTAGTTACATGTGAGAGAAGGTGACTGTGGGGTCTCTACATATCATAGAGCATAAATGAAACAACGAAAAACCCAGTGGATATGGGAATTATTGAAGCACGTATATCATCGTGTTACTCATCTTGTGTTAGGTCTTTATCCTCGCAAAAGGAGCGCCATCCATTCCCAATGTAATCTCAACCATCATATTTGTGACTTAGTCCTACTTGCGACGACCTTTCTGTATCTTAGATAATCATCTCACACTTTCTATTGCTTAGATCATTGGATAATGCAAAGTCTGTGGGAATAGAGTTCATATCAGAAACACTATTCTTTATTCATCCTTACTTTTTTGGTTATTGGGTATAGCGGATAAGAGAGGAAAAATTGTTTGGTGTTAACAGTTATTTTGATGACATGGTCATCACATTATCACATCAAACTCATACATTCACACTTTTCAGAGTTCTGCAGAAATTGCATTGATTTGTGAGACCATGGAACCTAATAACCATTATGCTCAATATGATTTTAAGGAGAGGGTATGAGGGGTCTAAAAAGGAAAGTCAAAGCGTAAAAGGTAATTTAGATACTTACTCTATAGGGCCATGAAAGGCTATATGGATTCAGTGTCAGTTCAACATATGGATGATTGAGTTTCAAGGTTGAGGAGTTTGCTTCCATATGAGCCATGACATGCCTTTTAGTAATCCTTTTTAACCCTGAAAATACAGTCTGGTCATTTCAAAATTAAAATTAAACCTAAATTAACCTTTGAACACCACAAAATTTGCTCATTCCAATTCTTTAGTCATCCATGGGAACCTTAATGTTTCTTAGTTATAATAGATATATGAGTAAAGCTTCCAAGTCTCCGTACCCTTCCCGAATAACCTTTACATTCAGTGTATGCTTACCAAGTGGAAATCATGTCTGTAGCCAGTGGCATTCACCAAAATGGCTTTCCTAGAGGGCAAAGGGGTCAAACTCCTTAGAATAATTAGACATAATTTACATAACTCTTTGATATGTTCAAGCATTCCCTTGGGCCAATACTTATATTTATTTGTCTAAAATGAAAACTAAAAAACATAAAAAAATCGGTCTTTCAATTTTTTGCATTTTGTTGACTTTTTGGCAATATTTTTTAGCGACAAATAACGGATCTTTGTAAGAAAATGAATTTTTCATGGGGGGTTAGAAATAGTTCAGGGATTTTCTCACAAATATTTGAAAGTTCAGGGCACTTTAGCCTATTTATTTTCATAGTCTTAGTTTATGTATAGAGGGCGTTCCTTGATGTGAACAGTATTCATCAGTATCTACCTTTTCAAATCAAGAGTATGCAAAATGGATGTGGGCACATTTTGAACCGGACAACTAAATTCAATTAAACAAATGGCTTTCCTAAGTAATTAAAGAGGACTAATACCTAGTATATAATAAAGCACAATCACTTTTGTACTAGGATGAGCCAATGATGTTTTGACAATATCCTCATCCATCCATTAGAAAATTACATTCCACACATTGTTCGAAAATCTCGAGGCTCAGTTTCAGTTATAAATGTTTTAAAGAACATTATCTTCATACTATATACATTTTTTAACACCCCAATATAAATCAGTTGTCTCCACCTTACATATATATATATATGTGTGTGTGTGTGTGTGTGTGTGTGTGTGTGTGTGTGTGTGTGGATTTTGTGCTTGCACACAAGAGTATTAATATGCAAGTGTTCTGATATCAAAAGAAAATACTCATGATGGAAGAGTGCTAATTTCCCAATA
Source organism: Sambucus nigra (assembly GCA_949130495.1). Taxonomy (NCBI): domain Eukaryota; kingdom Viridiplantae; phylum Streptophyta; class Magnoliopsida; order Dipsacales; family Adoxaceae; genus Sambucus; species Sambucus nigra. The sequence continues at coordinate 569,351,207 of OX422214.1, read as the reverse complement.
GGTCACATTCTTTTGAAAATCAACATAATGGTATAATTGGAAATGGAATATTTGGACAGCAAAAAACTTCATTCAAGTACAAATGGATATTAGAGTGAATGCAAACACTATTTTTATGAAGGTATATTATATTTGAGAAACTTTAAAAATATAATAGAGCACAGTTAAAAATTGCCTTGGGTTAACCCTTAATTTATTAACCGTTATTTATTAAATCTTAAAAATATTTTTAAATTGATCTGTATGGGTTTGGTAATTCCATTTTTAGTAGGTATCACATATTTTTTTTATCACTTAGTTATCAAGCATTTTTTTTGAGTGTCCACCAAGCTATTGTTCTGTTGGTACATATTACAGCTAGTAGCATATGAACAAGAAGGATTGTATGCATTAGATATGACTTTTTGAAATTACTGTAATAAATTTTGTAGAGAAATTTTTTGCATCATTATCGTGTTATTATTCTGGTACTATTGTGTGTTCAATATACCTTTTTTTTGGTGGTTAGGTGGTTGGGGGGGGGGGGGAGGGGAGGGGGGAGGGTGGATGCAAAGGAGGAGGGGGACATTACTACCCTCCGGAGTTTATTAGATATAATTTCGAATAGAAAGCCTTTTCCAAGTGGCTAAAAATAGGAAAGAGGGGGACATACATCCTTACATCTCCAAAAAAATAAGTAAAGGAAAAATAAGTAGGCTTGGCTTTATAAAACGCCAGCTTACAATCAAGGCTGCACAAGAAGAATAAAAATGGCTAAAAAGCACATCCCCAAAATGCTATGATCTAACCTCATTAGAGTAGCAAACTTTAGGTAGAACATCTGCGACAAAATTGGCCTACCTAAAACAATGACCAAAGACTACCTCATTAATACACACAATCTTTTGAATTTCTGCACATACAACTCTAATCTCCCATGATCCAAAAATTTTCTATTCAGCAAATCAATCATAAATGGGGAAGACTACTCCTGGGATGTTGTTTTGGAACAAGTTTCTGGTCGAATTTTTCCTTGAGAACCTCCCCCCCTTCTTTGGCTATGTTAGTGATTTCGTTAGAAGGAAGTGGAAGACTAGAGGTAACTTTAAGGTTTTATCCGATGGCATCTATTTTTTGTTCAAATTTTTAAATGACGAAGATAAAGCTGAGGTTCTGGAGAAAAGGCATACTGAGGTCTCAGGAAAATTAATGCTCATTAGTGACTAGCCAGAAGATTTAGATGGAATTTAGAAGGAAGTGAAAGCTCTTCCTGTTTGGGTTCACATTTACAATCCACCAAAAAAATTGTGGAGCAAGGAGGGAATTACCTACGTCGCCAGTGCCATTGGTAAACCTTTACGTTTTGACAAAGCCACTGAGAACAAGCAGAGACTCACCTTTGACACTGTGCAATTTGAAATTATCCCAGATAAGAATCTTCTAGATTCCTCTTTGGTGGACATAGGATACAAGGATGTTGTCCCTGTGCAAGTAATTTTGAAATACACTTGGAAACCGTTAAATTGGTCTCACTGTAAGATGTTTGGTCATTTGAATAGAGTGTGTAAAGAGATGGTCATTAATATCCCTATCAGTCAAAAACAGTTCCGGAAGCCACCTCCCCAACTTCCATCTAATTGTAAATCAGAAAAATTGGGCATGGACGATTTATGGGTTAAAATTGGGGCTAAAGGAAAGCAAGTTGCTAATTCTGAACCCCTCAGAGCAGCTTTCATCCAATCCCTTGATAAAATTAACCAACCTAATTGGATCCTTCCACCTACCCCTACTCAATATTGGTTCTAACCATTGGAAAAGAGTAGTAATGCTAGTTTGGGACCATGTTCAACCTCTGCTTCTCGATATCAATGTAACCACGCATCTCCTAATAGTATGCTTAAGAATTCCTCAGGGACTGATTCTATGCCAAACGCACTTATGAATACATCAACCAGTGGCATTAGAGGAAAACTCAAAGTGATAACAGAGGTTGAAGAGGAAGAAGTATATCCGAAAGTCGGACTCAGTTTAGTTATGTGATAATGGTTGGGAGGAGACAAATGATGAAACAAAAGAAGATTGGTTGGGTGATCCGATTAATGTAGATGTCTTGACTAATGTGGGGACCAAGTCTAGCTACCTAAAATCTAAAAATGGTAAGAAAAATAATCTTATCCTTGGAAATATTTCATGAAACTCAAAAAGGTTATTCTTCAAAGAAGAAAGGTAAGGGAAAGAAAGGCAATAACCTTGATGGATAGTTGGTGTATATGGAATATAATGGTCTTAAACGATCTAGTGAAGCATAAGGATGTCAAAGAATTAATCTCGTCGAACAACGTCTCCTTTTTATGTCTTATTGAAACTAAAGTTAACAGAAACAAAATCGATAGTGTGCAGAATATCTTAGCCCCTTTATGGAAGAGAAATGATAAGCTTATTCAAGCATCGTATGGGAGAATCATCACTTTGTGGAATCCACAGAAACTGTGTTACTTCTCTGGGTATGAGTGATCGGTGTATTGACTACCAAGTCACTAGAATTAGAATAATGATTGGTGTTATGCGACTCTTGTTTATGGAAGGAATAGAAGAAATCAAAGACATTCCCTATGGGATCTCTGAAATTGTTCTCTGATAATTATAGTGGTCTGTGGGTTGTGTTTGGGGACACTAATACCATGGTTAGTTCGTTAGAGAGATTAGGTGGTCTCCCATCTAAATGGATAGACATTTATATTTTTTCGATTGCATGGACCAGGCAAATCTCCAAGAGATTAAAACCAAAGGGCAGGGAGGAAGTAGACAGTTTACTAAGCCAGACAGATGCCTTATTAACAGTGATTGGCTTGATATTTTCCCATCTTTTGAAGCCGATCTCTTAGTGAATGGTACATATGATCATTATCATATCTTTCTTAGATGGAGTGACGCCATTTATAATAAAAGGTATAATTTTAAATTCTTCAGTTCTTGGTCTGATCATCCGGAGTTCAGGGAACTGGTTAAAACAACTTTGAAGTTTAGTATCAAAGGCAACCCAATGTTTAGACTCCATGAAAAGCTTAAGTTAGTGAAGAGAGATCTATGAGGAAGGAGTAAAATATATTTTTCTCATTTGTCTGAGAAGGCCAGATTACTGAAAGTTGAGATAGGAAAAACCGAATTGCTCATCATTTTTATCACTCAAATTTAGGCCTTGTGCCGAATGAGAGACATCTGTTATTATCTTATAGAAATGCTCTAGTCGCCAAAAATTCCATGGCTAATGAGAGAGCTCGGGAAGTGTGGAGAAGTGAAGGAGATTTTAATACGGCTTACTTCCACAACTGCATAAAGCGCGTAGAGCCTATACCAATATTTTCAGAATTACGTCGAAGGATTATGGTAGGTTGGTCAAGTTGGAAGACATTGAGAAAGAGGTTTTGGATTACTACTTTGGTTTACTAGTAACTTGTCATAATGATACTTTCTCTGAAAGTTTATTGAGTTTGATTGACATCCCAACAAATTATCCAGGGTCCGGATGGTTTTAATGTTGTGTTCTTTAAGAAGTGTTGGAAGGTGGTAGGGGATGATGTCCTTGTTACTATTAAAAAACATTCTGCAAGAATAAGATCCTTACTTACATTAACTCTACCAATTTGGTCTTTATTACCAAAGTTTCTTTGATGTGTATGGGATATATAGCGACACGTAGTTCGTGGTTGGGCCTCCAGGAGAAGACTAGCTTTTTGGGTTTATTATCATTTTCTTTTATTTTTAGTCTTTTATTAATCTCTAAACATGTTTGAGGCTAATTAGTCATTTTTAGTTATTAGTTGTTCTTTTTGGTCTTTTTGAGTATTAGCTTGGCTAGCAATCTAACTTCTCCTATAAATAGGCCCTTGGCCCTGATTTGTAATCACACCTTGAATTTTGAGAATTGAGAATAGAGAGAGGAAAAACTCATTTCACTAGTTTAATTTATATTTTCTTATTGTCGTTGTAGTTGTGTAGTGTAACGCTCCCAAATTTGTAGATTCACATCAAATTGATATCAGAGCTTCTTCTGTTTTTCGTGTTCGTCACGGTGCGTGAAGAGGGTAACGAGTTATGATTCCAATTTCGGCAACCCTTTAATCGATAGATTAATAAATAAATGTCCAAATGAGAATAGGATGGATGGAGACCCTAAATTCCATCACCGCTAAAAGGGGGATATCAACCCTTTTAGCCTTTTTCACCCTCCATATCCACCACCACCCTCCTCCACATCCACCTCCTATCGCCACATAACCCGTTGACATGAATCTCCATCTTCTATCTTACTACCACCCTAACACAAGAAACCCACAACCCCAAATTTAAAACCTAACCCTAATCCTAAAGAACCCGGGAACCTATAAACCCTAACCCTAGAAAACCTACCCAAAAAACCCGGCCCTACCACCTACTGCCAACGAACCCCCAGTAGCCCCCCTAACCACCGTCAACCACCCTTCATCCTAAAACTCTCAAACCTACCCTCCCCCTGCTTCCGACCCAACCCAAAGCCCCTACCACATCTACCCACACCTCTGATCAAACCCTAATCCCTTGGTGGCCCCTTACCTACCGCCAACAGCCTTTGCAAACCGCCATCCTTAATTCCATTCCCCGTTCCATTCCTATGGCCTCCGATCTAACCTCCATATGGGACGTCCAACCCTAATGGTTGCCGACAACCTTATTGTCCCCTACCGACCCCCCCCCCCCCCACCTTCTAAAAAAATGTATTCCGCCCCAAACCCTATCCCTACCCTTATTTCTACCATTATTTCCTCTTTCCCTCACTCTTTAATGCACTCACTCATTAATGCCCACCATAATCAAATCAAACAAAAATGTGTTTCCCTACAATTCAATCCCCTACCCCCTATTTGACCTCAAATCTGGACAAAATTTGTCACCGAATCCTCTTTTAGACACAACATATGACGTCAATGAAAAATGTGTCCCATTTGAGATCCATTTTTTTACTATTTTCCATTTTGGGACCATATTTTCGGAATGTCACTGCTTCAATCCACTTATTTCTCCATAGTACTCGCAAAGTTGTGATCACTGGAGTTCCTATCTGATCAGATTTAAGGATCTACCACTCCATGTAACAACCATGTACTCGTGGTGTCGAGAAGGTGTGTATGGTCATCAATTTTTGTTTGCTCAGATTTTGTAGAGGGACATCGCGCCACGATTTGGGTTTATTAGACCCATTTTTTTACGAGGTTCGTACGCATGGGACTAATTCTATATGGGCAACCAAATTTTTGTTGGTTTTGATTGAGGTGCGAAGCTTTTCTTGCTTCATATCATGTGGCATTGATGATTCACCCTCTAAGCTCGAGGACGAGCTTTTTTTAAGATGGGGAGAATGATGTGTATGGGATATATAGTGACACGTGGCACGTGGTTAGGCCTCCGAGAGAAGACTATCTTTTATTTTCTATTTTTAGTTTAGGGTTTATTATCTTTTTCTTTTAGTTTTAGTCTTTTATTAATCTCGAAGCATGTTTAGGGCTAATGAGTCATTTTTAGTTATTAGTTATCCTTTTTTGTCTTTTGGGGTATTAGCTTGGCTAGTAAGATAACTTCTTTTATAAATGGTCCCTTGTCCCTCATTTGTAATCACATCTTGAATTTTGATATTTGAGAATAGAGAGAGAAAGAAACTCATTTCACTAGTTTAATTTATTTATTGTTGTTATTGTGTAGTGTAACGATTCTGAATTTGTAGGTTCACATCAGTCTTCCCATAAGAGAGTGGGAGATTTTAGACCTGTCGCGTGCTGTAATGTGATTAATTAAGTGTATCTCAGAAGTTCTTGCTCTGAGATTGAAAAAAATTCTACCGAACCTCGTAAGGGATAACCAATCATCTTTTGTGAAATATCTTCATTACTCATGAGCTTCTTTGGGCGTATAGTATAAAGAGTATTATTCCAAGGTGTGCTTTGAAGGTCGATATCAAGAAGGCCTATGATAGTGTTAGATGGGATGCCATAAAGATTCTTTTGAGTAGAATAGAATTTCCATTGAGGTTCATTGGTTTGATTTTTACATGAAATTCCACCGCGAGATACTCAATACTCATTAATGATTCGCCTTTGCTGTATTTTGAAGGCAAGAGAGGGTTTAGGCAAGGGAATCTGTTAACACACCTGTTATTTGTATTGCTCATGGAGGTTTTTAATAAATCTCTTGTTAAAGAGGAGGGAGAGGTTAATCTTGTACCCCACCCGCTATGTGTCAATCTCTTAATTACTAATATTTGTTTCCCAGATGATGTTATGATTTTTACCAAGCCCGTGGAATTTATCTTGGTTTTCATTACTAGATTCCTTGCCTCTTATAAAAAATCTGGTCTTGCTAATAACCCTATTAAAAAAATTCTAATAATAGTAGGGATTGTTGTTAGTACATGCCAATATATTGCTCAGCACATCAGTTTCAACCTTTCTGATCTTTCTTTCAATTATCTTGGACCCCCTTTAATTACATCTAGTTTGAAGAAGAGCGATTGTGATCCTCTTGTGAGTAATGTCATGGCGATAGTCTCTAGTTGGAAGGTGAAACCTTTGTCTTTTACAGGGAGATTAGTTCTTATAAAATTGGTCATTTTCGGCATGAAGTCCTATTGGAGTAGAGCCTTTATTTTATCGCAATGTGTGTTGGACTATTTATCTTATCCATGCTCTAGATTTTTATGGTCAGAGCATATTTTAAATAGGAAATTGATTCCTAAGGCATGGCAGAAGTTGACATTTTCGTACTCTAAAGGGGGTCTGAGGGTGATAAATTTGCACACCCCCAGACAGCTTCTTGTGGCCATATTTTTAGGTTGGATAGTAAAGATAATTACTTGCAGACTCATTGGATGTGGAACCATAAAATCAAGGGATTAATGTGTGGGCTTTGGACATTCTTCAAAGCAGCTCTTGGCTTTGGAGATCTATTCTCTATAGAAGAAAGGATTGTTGGCCTATATTGCATATATTATTGGGAAATGGTAAGGACACTGACTTTTGGAATGACCCGTGGGTGGAGGGTCAGCCTTTTAGATCTAGATTCTCACCTCTCCTTACTAGCAATATTCGAACTCCTTTTAATGCTATTGTTGATGAGGTTATTAGGGATGGTTTGTGGGTGCTTCCGAGAACGTCTAGTCACCAAATTAATTTGGCCACGGACCATATTTCTTCTATTACATGTCGTATGCATACCACAGATACTCTAGTGTGGAAAAGTAATCCTCAAGGTAATTTTACGGTGGAGAATGCGTATGAGGATCTAAGATTGTCGAAAGGGAGATTCATTTAGGACAAGATTATTTGGGACAATAATGAAGACCTAAATTTAACTTTTGGATGTGTTGGGTTCTTTCTAATTTTCTTGTGTCAAAAGATAATCTTGAGCGAAGGAGTGTTTTTGCGGATGGGATTTGTATGGTGTTCTATAGCAGTCTGGAGACCACACATCATTTAGTTTTTTAGTGTTGTTGGACTAGTAGAATGTGGAACACATTATGCCACGCCATGGGGGTCCATAGGAGTAACTCATGTAATGAGGATATGTGGAATTGGTTGAGTTTAGTGTGTAGAGGCCAAAATTTTAGAGCTTGGTGTATTCGGACTATGCTGAAGGTCTCCTTGTATCATATTTGGATTGAGAGGAACAATCGTATTTTCATAAATGATCAGCGACTGTCGGAGGATTTTATTAATTACTCCTGGATTACTTTTGTTTGGGAGATTAAATCTCATATGCTCATAGTCCATGATACATACCTCGGGTAATAAGATCATTTGTGCTAAGATTATAGTGAGTCCAAATTTTGTCAACCCTGCCCCAAAGTTAGTCACTTGGGGAAGACCCGATCAGGGGTGTTTTAAGATGAATTCTGATGGGTCGGTATTTGGTAATATGGGTGGTTATGGTGAGATTATTAGAAACTCTCGTCCTCAAACTTTGATTTTTATTCCGATAAGATTTTGTCCTCGTCAGTTTTGCATATGGAACTCCAGGGGTTTTCTTAGAGTTAGCTACTAGTTTGGGTTTCAAAAATATTCAAGGTGAGTGAGAAAATAAGCAAGTGGTTACCATTCTTAATGTGGAATCTAAGACTTCAAGGATATTGAAATCAATTGTTGAAGATATTATTAGTCTAAGTAGAGGGATGCAGATTTTCACTGTTACTCACATTTATAGAGAGGCTTCCAAGGGAGCTTATTACCTTGCAAGCTTAGGTGGTCCTCTTAGGTTTAACAACTCTCTTTTTTCGTTCGATGAGCACCTAACCAAAATTCTACATGATGACGCAGAGGGGAGAGGTTTCTCGAGAAGAACGTGATGTGCATTCTTCTTTTGTAGGATATGTTTAGGCTCGCTGAGTGTGTATTGTATATTTTTGGTTGTCCTAGCACAATCTCTCTTTACTATCTATTTTGTGGTTGTTTGGTGGCAGGGTATGCCCTGGCCATCTTTGGATGTTTCCTGGTGTCCTTTACCTTTGTAAGCATTCATTTTATTTATATACTTGATTCTGGGGTCCTGCCTAACCCTTGTTTGCTTTGGCAAAAAAAATCATAGTTGGGGATTTATCTATAACTCCCTTGACTCTTCATTTATCTACATTATGGCCATGTTGTATTCTTTTCAGTATCTTAAGGACACAATATTTTTGACTGATTAACGATAAGTCCATTTACTATATAGTTACACTTTTATAAAAGTGCATCTAAGTAAAATCTATAACACCAAAACCTAAAAAACAAGTACATAGTTATGTAAGACATATAAATCATATGAATTTACTTTTTCCCCCTTAATTTGAGCGTTGTAAAACTATGTAAATACATGTAATTAAAGAAACATTTATTGTAATATATATATATATATATATATATATATATATATATATATATATATATATATATAATCACTGAAAGTCACATTTTTTCTCGTAATTTTTATTTAGTGATGGTGTTGTAGTGTTGGAATTTGAATGAGAACTAAATTGTTATACTAGAAGGAGAAGTGAAAATGAAAAACAAAAGTATAGTTTAAGGGAATTCTGCTGCAAATATGGCACAGAATTACAAGACAAAATAGTCCATAAGCTGATCAGATTTCTTCTCTATATAAAATTACAAATAACACACATTAACAAAGAGAGGTTGCTATCATTTACATAGTTGGGAAAACTTTTACATAGTGGGAAACGTTCTAAAAATAGGCTGAGGAATTTAAGGGCCATCTATCCTTTTTCTAACAAAGAAATACTATTAAAATACAAAAACAGATTTCAGAGAAAGTTAACAAAATATTAATTTTAACACTCCCCTTATTGGTTTTGTTGAACACCCATCATTTCTCTAAGGAAATGAAATTTGTTCTTTGGTAGAGCTTTGGTGAAGATAGCTGCAACTTGCTCTTCGGTCTTGATATATTTGAGTTGAATCTCTTCATCCTCCACAACCTATCTAATGAAATGATGTTTGATTGCAATATGCTTGGTGCGGCTATGATAAACGGGATTCTTCGTCATGGAAATCGCGGATTGGTTGTCACAAAGTATTGGAGTAACATCTCCTTGCTTTTCACCAACATCCTCCAAAATTCTTCTTAGCCACATCGCTTGTGAAGTTGCCAATGATGCTGACACATATTCGGCCTCGACAGATGATTGCGCTACCGTTTGTTGCTTCTTTGATGCCCATGAAACTACTTCGGAGCCAAGAGAAAATACATACCCGGAAGTACTTCTCATGTCATCAATAGAACTAGCCCAATCACTATCACAAAACCCAAGTAACTTTATATCAACATTCTTCTTATACATGATGGAAAAATTAAAAGTTCCTCGGATGTACCTCAACACCCTTTTTGTAGCCCCAAAATGAGTTTAACTCGGCTTCTGCATGTATCAAGATAATAAACTAGTATCATACATGATTTCTGGCCTCGTAGACGTCAAGTACAACAAACTTCTATAAATATATGCATCAACCTCTTTGCTCCCATATTTTTTCCATAATTTTTCATTCACCACCAAAGGCGTAGCCACCGATTTACAATTCATCATTTTGAATTTTTCAAGAAGGGTTTTAGCATACTTCTTTTACCAAATAAAAATAGAATCTTTTTGTTGATAAATTTCAATGCCCAAGAAGTAATTTGAAGACCCAAATCACTCATTTCATATTTTTTCATCATGTCACTTTTGAAATCTTCAATTATTTTTTGCATCACTACCGGTAAACACCAAGTCATCAACATAAAGAGAGACAATAAGAATACATATTGCCCCACTTCTTTTGATGTACAAGGTTGGCTCGCTTTTACTTCTTTGATATCCTCTTTCATTTAAGTATGCATCAATCTCACTATACCATGCTCAGGGAGCTTGCTTTAAGCCATACACGGCCTTTTTCAGATAATATACCTTGTTTTCCTCACCTTTCATCACAAATCCTTGAGGTTGGCCAACGTACACCGCTTCATTCAACACACCATTCGAGAATGCAGATTTTACATCAAGTTGATAGAAAAAACAACCTTTTTTAGTGGCCATGGCAATAAGTGCTCTAATTGTGTCAATATTTGCCACGGGTGCAAATGTCTCTTGAAAATCTATTCTGGGTTGTTGAGAATATCCCTTTTCTACAAGTCTTTCTTTGTTCTTTTGGATTGAGACATACAGATTAACCTTGCTTTTGTAAATCCACTTCACATCAATGACCTCTTTATTTTAGTCCTCTCCACCAATTCCTAAGTCTTGTTCTTCTCATTAACTTGAATTTCTTCTTCCATTGCAAGCTTCCAGACTTTTTCATTTTTAGCATCTTGAAAGGTCTCCGATTCAACTACACAAAAATAACGTCTAGCATACACATCATTTAGACTTCTTATTCTTCTTGGAGTTGATCTTGGAGATGAGGAGATTGAGCTTTATGGAGAACTTGAGGATGATTGTGGACTTGCATTTGGACCTGTATTTGAGGAGCTTCTACATCTTCCTTTTCATCTTCTTCAATACTTTGTGATTCTTCAATAAGGGTGATAACTTGATTTTGGGATTTTTTTTCTTTCCAATCCCAAAAGGCTTTCTCATCAAAAATCACATCTCTACAAATAATCACTTTGTTCCTCTTCAAGCTAAAGAGTCTATAGCCCTTTAATTTTGAGTGATACCCCACAAAGATGCATTTTCACTACTTTCATCAAGCTTGTGTATCACTTATTTAGGGACATGAGCAAAGCAAATAAAACCAAACACCCTCAAGTGGTTCACGGATGGTTTTCTTCCACTCCATGCCTCAAATGGAGTTTGGCTTTCTACGGCCTTTACAGGGCATTTGTTCATCAAATAAACTGCCGCATACACTGCTTCAGCCCAAAAATTATATGGCATCCCTTTCTCATGTAACATGGATTTTGCCATTTCCTCAACGATTCTATTCTTCCTTTATGCCACTCCATTTTGTTGTCGAGTATACCCAACCGTTAGTTGTCTTTTCCGACAATCTCGGCCCATCTGGACTCAACCGTACACTCAGAATTGGCATCCGAATTAATTTATAAAAATCTTTATCTCACACCCAAATTAGTCTATACCGAATCCCGACTGATATAAATAAATTCCCCGTCACTTATACTCGTAATGACGTAAATAAATTATTACTATTCACTTAGTAATAAAATTTTCCCTAAATATTAACCATTAACTCTCCGATTAATATTTAAATAAATTTTACCATAATTAATTCAATTAAAATTACGACACACAAGTAATTTAAAATTTCCCAAATTAATTAAATAATAATTTCATAAAATTACGGTGTGTTACATACTCCCCCCTTACAAAGGAATTTCGCCCCCGAAATTAGGTCGTACCTGTCGTGAATAGCTCTGGATATTGTTCTCTCATATCTTCCTCCCGCTACCAGGTAGACTCATCAATGTTGTGATGACCCCAATGTACTCTAACTAGTGGAACAACCATGGATCGTAACTTGCGCTCGATACGGTCTAGAATAGACACCGGTGTCTCCTAATATGAGCTGTCTGGCTATAAGTCAATTTTCTCGAGTGGAATGTGCGAGAAGGCCCTCTTGCTCCTTCGATATTTCTTTAGTGATGCCACATGGAACACGTCATGTATCCGCTGAAGGTGTTCTGGAAATCCTAGTCTATATGCTACCGGTCCCACCCTCTCAGTAATAGGGAAGGGTCCCACGTACCTCGGTGATAATTTAACCTTCTTGCCAAACCTCATCACCCCTTTCATCGGGGACACCCGGACTAATACCTGATCCCCAACCTCTAACTCGACATGTCTCCGCGAAGCATCAGCATAACTCTTCTGCCTATCCTGAGCTATCTGAATCCTCCCTCGAATCAAATCTATCTTGACAGACGTCTCCTGGACAATCTACGGCCCTAATAACTTGTTGTCTCCCACCTCTAACCAACAGGCGGGTGAACGATAAGGTCTCCCTACAATGCCTCGAACAGTGCCTTGCCAATTATGAATTGGTAAGAGTTGTTATACGCGAACTCTACCAAGGGAAGATATCTCTCCCATCCTCCCCCAAAGTCTAAAATGCACATTCTAATTATGTCTTCTAGCATCTGGTTGAACCTCTCAGTCTGCCCGTCGGTTTGTGGGTGATAAGTTATACTCAAACGTCGCTCCGTGCCCATGGCCTCCTGAAAGCTCTGCGAAAACTGAGCCACAAAAATCTTGTCTCTGTCAGATACAATATTTACCAGTAACCCGTGTAGCTTAACAATTTCTGCTATGAATAGCTGCACGTAGTGCATCATCTCAAATCCTGTGCGAACTGGTAGGAAGTGGGCCACCTTGGTCCATCGATCCATAATGACCCATATGGAGTCGTGACGCCTCTACAATGGATATAAACCTATAATGAAGTCCATGGAGATGCTCTCCCACTTCCACACGGGAATCTCTAGAGGCTGTAGCATCCCTGGAGGTCTCTGATGGGCATCTTTCACAAGCTGACATGTAGTGCATTTTGAGATAAACTTTGTTATGTCCCATTTCATTCCTTCCCACCAATACTATCTCCTCATATCCTGGTACATTTTATCGCCGCCGGGATGTACCATAAATCTCGAACCATGGGACTCTGTCATAACGGCGTGCCTCAAATCCTTACCCTATGACACAATTAACTTCCCATTTAGGCGTAAGCCACCTTCCGAACTGATAGAGTAACCCGTTACTCCCTCGGCTAATATCTAGCGTATCCTATCCTGGAAGATATGGTCCTCCGCCTGAGCCCTCACAACTCTCATAATGATCTCTGGTGTGATGGATAAAGCATCATCCTCATATCGAAGTTCTCTCCACTTTGTTTTCCAGACTTATGATATTTCCCCAGTCGGTCTCCGGCTCAATGCGTGTGCCACCACATTAGCCTTTCCAGGATGATAATGAATATTAAACTGGTAGTCTTTCATGAATTCTAGCAACCGCCCCTGCCTCATATTTATATCCTTTTATGTGAAGAGATACTGAAGTGACTTGTGATCCGTGAATAGGGTGAACTGCTCTCCCAGCAGATAATGTCTTCATATCCTTAGGGAAAAAATAACCGTTGCTAGCTCTAGGTCGTGATTGGGGTAATTCCTCTCGTGGGGCTTTAGCTTTCTGGAGGCATAATCTATAGCCCTCTCCTCTTTATGGAGCACACCCCCAAGTCCCTATAAGGAGGTGTCGGTGTAAACTCGATACTCTAGTCCTCCCCTCGGCAAAGAATGTACTGGTGCAGATGTCAACTTTTCCTTTACCTCATCGAAAGCTAATTTACAATGATCACTCCAAATAAAAGGCACCCCTTTTCAAGTCAAAATCGTCAAAGGTCCCGCAATCTTTGAGAATCCCTTAATGAACCGCCTGTAATAGCCTTTCAATCCTAAAAAGTTGCACACCTCGATTGGTGTCATGGGCTATCCCCACTCCCTCACCGTCGACACCTTACTCAGATCCATATCAGTACCCCCGTCTGACACCACATGACCAAGAAACTGTACCTCCTGCGGGCAAAATCCACACTTCCCGAATTTGGCATAAAGCTGGTGATCCCGCAGCGTCTGTAGGACTATACGCAGATGCTCTGCATGCTCCCCCTCAGTGCGTGAGTAGATCAAGATGTCATCAATGAAAATGATGATAAAATGGTTGAGATACTCTCTGAAAACCCTATTCATGACATCCATCAACACTGCTGGCGCATTAGTGATCCCGAATGGCATCACCTTGAACTCGTAAGATCCATACCGTGATAGGAAAGCAGTCTTAGGAACATCCTCCTCTCGATACGCAGCTGCTGATACCCTGAACTCAATCATAGGCAGTACTAGTGCACCTCACGACGATGTACTCTACCTAATAAAAACTTTACCCAGGAGCTACTGAATCTACTTTCTCAACTCACGCATCTCTGAAGGGGCCATATGGTAGGGTGATTGATCAATTGGCATCATCCCCGGTTCTAAATCAATTATAAACCCGATTTACCTGTAAAGTGGCGATCCTGGTACTTCCTGGAACACATCCTCGAAGTCCCTCACTACCGAAATCGAATCCAACGGAACTACCACCTCCTATGAGGTCTCCTCCTTAATATAATATAAGTGTGTGTGCGACCCTCCCTCAGGTAGAGGCATCACTATTAGGAACATCTCCTGTCCAGAAATGGAGAACATGATTGTCCTCTCGTAATAATCTACAGTCGATCGATAACCTTCCAACCAATCCATACCTAGGATGACATCGTACCCCTCCATATCTAACACTAAGAGGTCCACCACCAAACTAAGCCTTCCAATTAAAATGTCTACCTCCCAACAAATTGAGTGAATCAATGCCCCATTGCCTACTGGCGATTCGACACACATATGGAGACTACCTGCGGTCTCTAGTAACCCGTCATGTTTAGTAAATTTAGATTTTATGAATGAATGAGATGCATATGTATAAAAAAGTATCCTGCCCTCATGACCATGGATGAGAAACATACCCTCAACTGCTGGCAGCACCTGCTGTGCTGGAGGATAGGGAATATCCCGAATGTTATACACACGCCCATAGTGCATTTGCCCCTGCTGCTGTTGGGCTAATGGATCCGGTGTTGTTGGTGACATATGTCACTGCTGCCCCTGTTGGGCACCCTATTGTTTGCCTCTGCCCCTCTGCGGGCACTCCCTCTTGAAGTGTCCCATCTGTCCGCAGACAAAACAACGTTTATGACCGTCCCCCTATCCTCGGCCCTGACATGGTTGGCCCTACTAGCCTCCCCTACTATTCCCTTGGCCCCGACGGCCCTAAGGAACATGCTGCTGCTGATTTGGGACCGACTGACCATGCCTAAATCCCTGTCCTCCCGGTCAAAACCCACCAGGCCTAAATTTCTTAGCCTGATTGCCTTCTTGACTGCTAGTCTGCTGCTAGGTACCACTTGTGTCACAACCAACAACTGCCTTGTCCTGCTGGCTCGGCTCTCCTACCCTCTTTCTCCCCTTCGCATGGAAGCGATGATCCTGGCAATGTACGAGAGCGAATTAACGGCATCTGTATACGTCACCAATGCCGGATTACCAATCAAGTGCTGCCTGATCCTCCAGGCCAAGCCATCCATAAACCTCTACTTCTTTTGCTCCTTGCGCTCACCTCATTTGGCACAAAGTTTGCCAAACGGATGAACTCCTCCTCATTATCCACCACTTAATGGTCACCCTGAACTAACTCACTAAACTTCTTCCTCATCTCTGCCTCTACTGCTGGTTGGAAGTATTTGCAGTCAAATCGCACCTAGAATTCGGATATCATCATCAAATCTCTCTCCTCAGCGGTGGTAACTGACTCCCACCACTGTAAGGCTACCCTCGATAGATGGAAGGTATAAAGCATTTATTTATGCACATAGGTACACTCCAGCATTCGCAGATGGCGCTGAATATTATTCTTCCAGTCGCAAGCCTCAACCACATCGGTACTACCCCGAAACTCTGGTGGGTGACCTTTCTGAAAGGTCTCCCTAACTCGTTGCCAAGATGGTGGCCCCATTGGAGCCTTAACTACTGGTGCCACTGGAGGTGGTGCCTGGCGCTGAGGAAAATGGACTACCATAGCCCTCATTGCTATCTCAACTGCCTGGGCCACTATCATGGCCACCTGGGTAGTGGATATCAACTCGGGTGGGGGTGGGGGTGGGGGTACATGTGGCTCCCAATGATCCTCCCTGAACTCATCCCTAGCCTCATCCCTCTCCTCTCTTTGTCTCTTCGGTGGCATCTGAAAATAGATCGAATCGTATAAGTACATAATTTATACAAAAATCTAATAGCAGAAGTACGATATATCAAAAGCGGAAAATGAATCAACAGTCCTAATAATAGGGATCTATAACAAATGAACGCTACACTGAAATGTAGTAAGATGAACAGATCCTAAGGACACTAGAACCTTATGCTCTGATACCATCTGTGACATCCCGCCTAATTAACCTTGGGTGATCAGTCCTAAATTAAATTAGAATAGGTTTCTCAGTTGGTTCATTCTTAACATCACTGTCGCCTTTTTAATTACTAACCACCTAAGTGAGAAAATTAGACTGGTGCCAAATTTTATCTTTCAATAATTTAATGAAATACTTATGCGGAAATAAAATAATTTAAACAATCACAATTAACTAAAATCAACCATTCACAATTGAAATAAACTGACCGAATAAACCATCAGTTCAAAACCAAAAAAGTAAATACATATAAAGATAAATCTCAACAAGTCTGACATAAACTAAATAATGTTGTGAGCGACATGCTCGAGTAACTGATAGGAATTTTTACACTAGAAATGGAAAGAATGAGGCGCCTATCAAACACCCACAACATCCACATATGCTGCAGAAACGAATCCCTGGAATGAATCAAGTCTGGCGTCCCTGTGGCTGGACACCTAAAAGGTTTTTAAAAATGTTTATAGCAAGGGTTAGAACCCAAAACATGTGGAAAACATTTAGCAAATGATTAACTTGCAGTAATAAATATGTATGCATGCTCTTCATATTTTAGTTAGTGTCGCACTCCCTTGAGAATATCCTCACCCCTCCTCTAATGTGCACTACTAACGCCTTAATTAATTTCCTTAGTTATTTATCCCATAGCTAGATAATATAAATAACCCCTTGCAACCATCCTACTCTAATCGAGTATGCCATAACTATGATTTCTAAGTTATTATCAACATTAACTTAATTAATCATTTCCCTTTTTAAATTCATATAAATTTCACACCCGTTATACATATAATACAATTCATGGCATCTATTAATTAACCTGTATATAATTATTTATCTCAGCATATACGTATAGTCATATTACAACATTAACACATATGGTTGACTAATAATTAATAATGAACATCCTCCCGAGCAATAACTCATAGGATTTATATTCTCTAAAGTGCTATCCTACTAGGTGTATTCACACAACCTAGTTATCGCAAGTCAGAATCGCTCACTAACTTGGTGAATCACATAAATATTGGAGGGGGTCATATTCCTTCCCTGAAAGTGAGATGCCCCTCACCCATATAATGAACGTTATGACCTGGGGATATACTCGCCCTACTCCTCAAGCTAGGGGATTCACCCTCTATGCGCAACCTGCCCCTGATAGCAGAAGAATATATATAATAATAATATCTAACCACTGATATTAATGCACATGCCATATATATGTACTATCGCACACCATATATAAATAGAGAGAATTAAAATACCCCGGATTTACCGTGACACAAGCCTATACAATTTATCATGAGTTTATGGTCCAACCCTGATTATTAATGTATTTGCAAATTAATTAATTTAATTACTTTTGGTATCGCCTAACCAATATATTCGGACTCCCTCTTGTGGACGGAAAATAAAATAATACCCGAGTCTACATCCCCGACTCTGAATTAATTAGCTTTCAATCTAAATTAATTTAAGACATTGGTACCGCTCAACCAATATACCCGGACTCGCCCACTCGATCCGTATTTAATTATTTTGGAATGTTTTTCCCCAAAATTTATCATAGGGTGTCACCCATAAATTTCCTCCAAATCCCAATTACTTTCCCGCATAATTGATTAGAATATATGTCCTATATTTATTTCTCATTAAATAAGACGTGGGGGAGAAATTTTAATTAAATTCCCCTTAAATACAAAAACTGGCCCAACTATAAAAAATCCCCGACCATCGATCAATCGATCGAACAGGTCTTCGTCTTCTCCAAAGGCCTGTTTCAACCATGGACGAAAACCTCAAATGTCCAAATCCTTCTACAGTCTAACCCAAGTCCTCTCATCAATATAATACATGAAGAACATCATAAGGAACCCCCATAAAGTCCCCAAACCCCGTTTAATTTCCATTTTCTACTGTTTTTCTAAATTGGGGCAAAACCCCGAGTTATTCTTAAATCATCCACAACACCAGATTTCCAACTCAATTTAATTCATAATTAGTCTGGGTTTATTACCACTAAGGTGAATATCTGTTCAAAATCATGTAACACTATAAATTCCTACACCAATTTCCATTTTATGTTCCAATTACAAAAACCCCATTTTTCTACCCATTTATTCCCAAAATGAATTTTATGTATTCACATCACATAAATATGAATTGAAAACAAAAATAAATGCTACATCAAGTTAACCACTTGCCTTATTGTTTCGTAGGGTCTGATCCGGAGTTGTAATTCTTAAGGTTGATGATGAAATCCCCCCCTTTGGCTCTTTACTTTGTCCCCCAAATTGGTTCCTAGTGCCTTTATTACTACTTAGGGTTTGATCTCCCACTATGTATTTTCTAATCTCAAATAACACGTTCTCCTTTTCCTTTTAATTAAGTAATTAGGCTTAATCCCATTTTTAGCCTAATGGGCCAAGCCCAAGTGACCCAATTACCCCCGTATGGGCCCGGCTATGCCTAAAAACGTCCTGTGATCCATTTACTACCACCGAGTACACTTTTCCGACTATCTTGGCCCATCCGGACTCAATCGTACACTCAGAATTGGCATTGGAGTATCTCACACCAAATTAGTTTATACCGACTTCCGACTGAGATAACTAAATACCCCGTCACTAATACCCGTAATGATGTAAATAAATTATTAATATTCACTTAGTAATAAAATTTTCCCTAAATATTAACCTTTCACTCTCCGATTAATATTAAATAAATTTTACCATAATTAATTCAATTAAAATTACGACAAACAAGTAATTTAAAATTTCTCGAATTAATTCAATATTAAATGCATAAAATTACGGGGTGTTACAAAAAAAATATTAAGATAGAAAGCAATTACACCACCACCCCATCCTGGACTTGACATAATATTACATAAAATACCTGATGCATTGGAACACTTTGAATAACAAAATACCTACATGATGAATATTTGCTAGACTAAGTCAAATTCAGCAGTTGTCTTCAGTTACTATTTATAAGCAAATACGTTTTTGTATTCAGTTGTTATATACATGCCACACCTGTAAGTGAACGTTGGACTCAACGTTGCCTATATTTTGTAAATAGCCAACATGTATGTACATCACATTCATCCGAGATAAACAAACTTCAGTAGTTACATTCAAACAATATAGGTGACGTTAGACTGTGTAGAAAGATATCCTGTAATAGTTGATATGGAAGAGTTTAGAAGATGATAAGGAGGTGTCTTTTGGGGTAGACGAATTGGTGTTAGAAGTTGTATATGCTTTGGAAATTAGAGGGTTGGAAATGAGAGGACATCGTCTTTTGAGTTTTAGTAGATGCATTGGATCATTAATAAACATGATAAATAATGAGATATTAATGCAATACACATGGCACCTCCAGGTTAAAAGTTAGTTTCAGGCTATATATATATACAGTCTTGCTCTTATGCGGACCGGACATGTGTCACCTGGCGGTGAGCCTAGAGAAGAGAGAGAGTGTGCCTATAATTTAGCCAACAATTTCTAGGCTCACCGCATGACCGGTCCACAATCTTAAAATACTAACTAGTCATGACAAAATCATTATTATTATTATTATTATTATTATTATTATTATTATTATTATTATTATTATTATTATTATTATTATTATTATTATTATTATTATTATTATTATTATACACACACACACATAGATTTGTAGTCATTCACATAGTAGTTATTGATCCTATTGTGGCTACTTTGGGACAAGTGTCATTCTCTGCAAAAACGAAAAATGAACGGTTACAAAGTAGTTACAAACAGTTTTGGGTGGCTGTGAGTAGGCCTGTCAATGGATCGGATTTTATCCAAATCCGAATCCGAATCCGAATTCGATCCATTTAAGCGGATATGGATCATGTTTAAAATTCGATTATCCAAATACCCAATTACCCATTTATTAAATGGAGTGTATTTGGATTCATATACTCCGATCTATTAATAATCCGATCCGATTAATATTTTTAATATATATCTATATATAATATTTTTAATTAATATAAATTGTATTGAATAATATTTTAAATATGTATTATAATAGTTCTTTTTTATTATCTATTTTTTTGGAACATTTTCAAAATAAATTTAGGAAATAAGAGTTGAAAATAAAATGTTGCAAATCAAGTTTAACATAAACGGATAATTGGATAAATGGATTGGATCCGAATCCGTTTAACATAAACGGATATGGATTTGGATTTTCCTAATCCAATCCGAATCCGATCCATTTATAGGCCTAGTTGTGAGATTTATTACAAATTTAATTTTATGGGATGAAACCTATCAAATCTTAGAAGATGGGAGTAAAGCCAAAAAAATATATTTTTCGGATGTTTTTATTTAGACCAAGCAACCTATTTACACACCCCAATTGAGAAACAATGAGTTTTACATGATGAAATTTAAAAAAAAAAAGGCATGTCCGTTTTACTACCCACCGAGTAGTTCACAAGGAGAACTGAAGTTATGGAGTTAACCTAAGATTCTACAACTGATTCACTACTTCAATAAAAAGTAATCAACCCATTAAATAAAAAATAATTTGTTCAAGGAAAAAAATTAAAAAAATGTTTATAAAAAAACAAATGTTAATATAGTTATTTTGGCTGGAGTCCTCTTCTATAATTATTTTATGGCTCCCATTTCATGTTTATTTTTTGTTTTGTAACAAGTCCCATTTTTAACATTTACGTAAAAAAGTAGCAAAGTATAGGTCCTTAGCAAACAAATTTTAAACACTAACAAACTTTTAACAAATTTTAAACACTTAGGTTCACTAATTCCATTTTTGTAAAGTACAGGTCAGTGGCATAACAAGTGGACCTAATAGTAAATTATTCCTAAATGTTTAAGAATTTTCAACAATGACCTAATTGTAAATTGCCCTTAGAAAAACTGTTTCTTATGGGGAAATGTGGGATGTGATGTCTTTGTTAGTAGAGGCATTTTTTCTTCAAAAGTGTCATTCTATGAGTCCCAAATAAGTCTCCCAAAACCTCCTAAAAAGCAATATTTTTTTGTACCCTGGTAGGAATCATGCCTCAAGGCAACACTTAATTGGTAAATGAAAGAATAAGTAAATTCAAGTCAAATTGGTGGAGATTTTCATAAAGATTTTGATACTCATATCAAACGTGTTCCACTTTTTGTGTAACCAAGTACAAGGGGGACTTTCGACTAAAAAATCAATTGTAGGGATTGTTCCCTAATAAAATTTACAAAACATGACTAATTGCCATTTCTCCCATGTTAATATGGATTAGAACTGCTAGTTACTATATCTCTGGTCTTCTTTCTTTGGCCCACTATGAAGAGTTAAATGATGTTTTGATCTCCCAAAAACGCAACACATGAAACTTCACAATTGTCTTGCTTCTTCTATCCTAATGAGAGACATTTGATTACAAATTACATTTGATTAAGTGTTATCTTTTGATAATGCTGATTAACTATACCTTGAAATTTAAGTTGGAAAGGAATAAATATCCTTCCAATCGATCCTAACTCTTTTCATCGACTTGGTCAAGAAATTTTTATTTTTTAATTGGATGGTCGAGAAGGGAGTTAATGGTCGTTGTTTTGAGTGTTGTCTAAAGATTTTTTTCTTTATGAAGTAGGCGATTTTGGTAAAACAAAATTCAAACCCGGATTAGTGAGGCGTTTAAATGGGTCTCAACCCATATGTGTGGGCGTAAATAGGATTGGAAGCTTTAAAAAGCAAAAGTTGGTGTATATAAAAGTACTCATTTCTAATGACACCGTATTAGCTAATTAAATTATATTAATCATTTTTTACTCACACATCAATCAATACATTAAACAAATGTCCTCATGAAGCTACTTAGATCAAAATATCCTTATTTTATTTCGTCATGTGCTCTTATTTTATCATTTTCTACACAAATTTCAAAATTAAATATCTCTCAAAATACAAGTTCGTTTGAAATAAAAATTATAGATTTGAAAAGGTTTAGATGAAATCTATCAAAAGAGATCAATAAGGGATATATAATTATGAAATTTGAAACTGTGCAGTGCAATTTTTACGACAAATTTTCTTGTCAAAAAATTTACATATGTGAAATTTCAACATTTCACAGTGAGAAATAATGTGAGAAATTTTGGGCGGTGACAAATTTCACGTTGTGTGTGTGTGTGTGTGTGTGTGTGTGTGTGTATATAGAGAGAGAGAACGACTTTCATACATACTTGCTGACGCAAATCTATTTTTCCAAACTAGTTCAAAATTATTTTTGTGTTTCTTTTTTATGTGATATTTAAACATTTCAAGAAACTTATAAAAAAATTAGCTTAAAATAATGTATTATGTCATTTTACAAAAACCGGTAAAACTTTCAAATCTTTTAAAAGTTAATTTTTTTTAAATTGCCAAAACAAATATTTTTAGATGATTTTTTTATATGAGTACCTTGAAATGTTTTAATACCAACAAAAAAATTCTACTTAAAAATAATCTTTTTACTATTTTAAAAATCGATATGTATGCTTGGTGTGTGCATGAGTATGTCTATGTGCGCGTGTGTGTATGCTTATGCATTTTATACGTATGCTCTTTTTGAATTGCGAATTACAATAAATTCTAATTGCCAAATATGTTAAATCTAAGAGTTAATGACACTTTACTCACCTAAAGTTTGGTCGAATTTGTACTTCAATACCTAAAATTACAAAAGTGACGCATAAAATCCCAACATTTGCTAGTTGATGCACTTTCGTCGTTAGATTTTGGATGAAAAGTCGCATGTGGGTTGCACATGCTTCAAATTTAAAATTACATTAGTTAGTTAAATTCTTTGAAAAATCAAAACATTTTATATAAAATTGAAAAAATTATGAGAAAAATACCGACGGATTCGTGACGTCATGTGGATGATTTTTATAAATAATGTTCTTAAATTTGACATTTTGTGTTAGGGCTCACCATGCATGACACTATTAACCAAGTTTTCCTCTATTTTTTTATACTAACATGTTATAACCAATAAGTACATAAGTTCTATAATAGGGATAATATTAAAAATAAATAATAAAAATTGTGTTTTGGATTCTTTTACTAAAATGAACATATTTGATAAAGGATTTAAGTTTTAACCTTCACAATAAAGTAGTGTAATCAATACAAAATAGAATTAAAATGGTTGTATAGGACTCCTTATTTAAAGTTTTAAATACTATTATATTTTTTCTTGGAAAGAACATCTATTTATTGATTATAACATGTTAGTATAAAAAATGAACCAAATCTTACACACACACACACACACACACACACACACATATATATATATATATATATATATATATATATATAATCCGCATTTTAAAAGTGCATACTGAACTTGTGTCACCTGGAAGTGAGCCCAGAAAAGAGAGAAAGTGTGCCTATAATTTAGTCGATAATTTCTATGCTCACTACTAGGTGACACATGCTCGGTCCGCATTCTTAAAATGCAGACTGATCCGCACAAGAGAATTACTATATATCAGTGTTTTAAAAGGCCCGTCTAGGCTTAAGTATTGGGAGAAATGCCCTGCCTTAAGCTTTAGTCAAACGATATCGCCTTTTAAAGACTTTTTTTACAAGCTGAACCATTATCTCATCCAAATAATCAAATAGTATTTTAATTTACAAATATCCACACATATTTTTATGATATGTATAATTTTAGTATTTTAATAGCCTTGTTATGGTTGAAAAATATTAAAATATATTAAAAAGACCAAAACGCCTTTTTACGCCTAAGGCCCGCCTAGGATTCTAAGGCTTCAGGTTTGGCCTCCATGCCTCGATCATGCCCCGCATTTTTTATAAGCTTGCTATATATATATATATATATATATATATATATATATATATATATATATATATATATATATATATGAGAGAGAGAGAGAGAGAGAGAGAGAGAGAAAGGCAGGCCCTTGTGCAAACTATGTTTGCACACATGCTAGTGCACATCGATTTTTTTAAAATATTAAAAAAAATATTTTTGAGTTTATTTTTTTATGAGATATTTAAACATTTCAAAGGACCCATGTAAAAAAAATAAGCACAAATTTGTTTTTGTTATTTTTAAAAAATAGGTCAAACTTTCACAGATTTTAAAGTGTTTAAAAGCTGCAAAAGTTTGACTGATTTGTGCTCAAGATTAGTTCAACATTACTAGTTATAAACAACAATTTTACTATATATATATATATATATATATATATATATATATATATATATCTATATATATATATAAAGAGCAATTCAGATATGACTACTTTGAAGATAAACAACAATTCAGAGATTAGTTAAACATGATCTCTGAAGATAACTGAGACCTTCCCAGAAGAAATAACGAGCCTGTACGTTAACTAGACATCATCTCTTTTGAATGTAACTTTATTTTAGGAGGTGACGCAAGTACAAGAGACAAAATCGTAACGTGTAAAGTCTGCTTGAATGAATCAAAGAACTATGTATGTACTAAGTAGATCAACCTAACCTCTAATGTAGATATTCGTCTGAGGAAAGTACACAAAGATTCTTTGGTGGTCGGTTTCCCCAAAGATGATCTATTACGAGAGATTTACGCTCATCATGACCCTTTAAATTTCACGATGATGGTATACGAAGAAAAGGTAACTAGAGTTCTGGTTGACAACGGCGGTTCGACCGATGTCTTATTTTATAATTTCTTTAGAAGTTTATCACTATAAGATAGCAAACATGAAGCTTACCATAGGCATTTCATCAATTTCTCAAGAGAGAAGGTTTACCCCTAGGACCAATTAGTCTGGAAATAATGGTTAGTGTATGGACGACCTGTCAAACCGAGAAAATTCATTTCTTTATCCTAAAAAAGAACGTCAACTCAAAGTATGATATTATCTTTAGTAGAGTTAGGTTGAAGATTAACTAAGCAATACCTTCTATCATGCATAAATGTTTAAAGTTCCCCACCCATGGTGGGGTTGCAGTGGTTAAAGGGAATCAAGTTGAACTAGAGGGTGCTACTTTACCTTAACCCAACAGGAGGAACTAAAGATACTAACCACCAACTACTAGATTAAAGCGCTTAATCCATGGGAAGAGGTAGAGAAAATTTATGGACAAGTCATAGAAGTAGTAGAATTGATTATCTTGGATGATGAAAACCCAGAGATCACAGCCCAGATCGGCTCATCCTTAAACCCTACCATTAAGAATGTGTTAATTGATTTTTTCAGAAAATAGAAGAATATGCTTGCTTGGAGTCACGAAGACATGTTGGGTATTGGCAAGAACCTAATGAAAAAATTAAAGGCAATTAAAATAGAAAAATTGCCAAAGACCAACATAGTTTAGATTGTTTGATCTTTCAAAACCAATAGCTTCAAAATAACTATGGAGAGAAAAGAAAAGAAAATTTGATATATATTTATATTTTGAGGGTGTTTAGTTGAGGATTAACGGGTTTTGCCCAATGAACCCTCGTTATGCTTATTTTGTCATGGCACTATTGATTTATAAAATCACCAATATTTTAGTCTTGCGTGCATTGTGCTTATTTGTTTATAAAGTTCACTTTATCTTGCCACTTGAAGCTAAATCTTAGTTTGATAAAAAATTTCAATAAATTAGAACTTTTTAAACATATTTGAATGTTTAGGTACAGTTCACACCCATTTATTACATCTCACATGTTTAGACACGTCGATAGTATGCTATTATATAAAGCTTATGTATTTTATGCCGAGTGTTGTGGTTGCTTATACCTATATATATGTGCCGATTTTTCATTGGTATATTTTTCATATATTATATATGGTATCGTGTTCTTAGTCTTTGCAGTTTGCAATGAATCCACATTTTCCATATGATTTATCTTAGTATTTTATTGGGCATGGTATATGATCATATTGATATCTCTCATTATGTGCATTGAAATTCCTTTGTGCTATCTTTTCTCAAATGAGTAATTTCAAAATTGGTATCATACTTCATTTCATATTCATATTGGTATCGTTTTGCATTGATATTGATATTGGTTGATCATAGTTTGGTTTATTTGTGCTTAAGTTGCCATGTTGTGTTTGTTGTACTTTACACCATAGCATGCTTTATTCATATATCCGTATGTTTACAATGATGATATCAAATTAGTATCTTATGATCACATATTTAAGGAGAGATTTGGTTTTTAGGGGGAGTAATTATTTTATGATATCTTGCTTTGTCTATTTATGAACAAAAAGGGGGAGAAATGGTAAGTTTCCATACATGATTAGGATATCTTTATCTTATGGGGAGATGTCTTACCTAGGTTGATATTATTCTAGACATTATTAGATGTTTATTCATTTATGAATTTATACTTGTTATATTCTCTTTGCATTTGAAGGTGTGTTTAAGTGTTCAGGTTTACAAGTTTACATCATTGCGGGTAAGTTTTTATGCAAAGCATAGCAACTCAAGTTTATGCGTCTATCGAGCATCTATATTTTTTCGTTTTTAAGGTTAGAGAATGAGTCTCTTTAGAAACCTTGACGGCCCATAAGGTTTTTGTTTATGTTTTGTCCTAGAATAGCTAAAGGTGGAGATTTGTAAGGACAACTTTCCAATCGAGTCACAAAACATTTGAGTCATATGTTAGGCTTTGTGTTGTTAATCCCAAAAGCCTATGACATGTTTGATGAAGATTTAGTGGCTAAGCTTCAAAATTAGATACATCATACCGAGTTTAATGCTAAGTTTATCTTCAAATTTACCGAGGATCTCGCAGGTATGAATGCACATTGAATATATTTTAAGGGTGTTTGTTTTTTTTATTTAAAAGGCTTGGAACTATTTTTAAATATTTTTAAGAAAAATATTTTTTGATTTTAATCTCGTTAGAAGAAAAATAACATTTTCGTTGGAACGACTTTGGTCTCGTTAATATGACATTAGGATCTCGTTAGAATGATCATCTAACGACCATCAAAGGAGAATTATTTGCTAAGGTTTTCACATCTCGTTAGAATCTTGTTGGAAGGGCATCTGAATAAGAAAGTTGTTTCATTCGAACGAAATAATTTTTTTGTTAGACTGAAATGCTAATATCATTCGAATGACCTGCTGTTTTCATCTGAACGAGTCGTCGCCTTGAAATTCCTATTTTGATAGTAAAGGAGAACTCTATGTGCATGCTATTTGCGGTGTAGACCGTTGCTGAGCCTCATTGGTGGATACTAAGGCATGCATGGACTTGTGGATTATGGTAGCTTGCGTGGATGGACTACTGCTTTGAACTATAGAGGGGCGGTAGAAGATATAAGATCATTAAGACTTGTGGGGATCGAGTCATTGAGTAAGTCTACTGTTTATGCTTTGTAAAACCATATTATAATGATCTATTGGTTGGGTTGTCCGAGGTTTTTCCCTTTGTGATTTTCCTACTACATCGGCATGTTGTGTTTGATTGATTTATTTTATCTGCTTATCACCAAATGCATGTTTTAGGTTAAAAAGATAAAATTGGATAGATTCGGTTTTCACAACAAATCAATTTTAATTAGTGCTAAATTTGATTGGATTAATTTAGTTTAAAGTTTCAAACTTTAATATATAAAGAAAAAAAACATAAAAATTAGACTTTTTATTTATTTCGACCGTCTTTAATTAAGAACACACCGTTAAGGGGCAATCTCAATATGTGAAATAATAGTGAAATCTACATTCACGAAATTATATTGAAGTAGAATAACTACTTTTTAATTTTGGTCTTGGTTTAGTATGATCCTCTTATTTAAGGATGTAAACCAGGGATTTTTAAAACCGGGCAAATGTTATAAAGCTCAAGGACTTGGTTAAAAGTAATGGTTAAGAAAAATATGTAATTTGGTTTTAAATGGAAAGATAATGGGGTAGTTTTATAATTTTGGAAACAATATCTTTTTACTTTATTTGAATTGTAATTATTTTTGGGATATGAGGTCGGAGATTTATATATTGTATTAGTAGTGTAGGGCTTAGTTTTAACTTGTGGAAGTAAAACTCAAAAGCCAGAAACTCTAGGAGGTTATGTCCAATTTTAAAATATGAAAACATAACTTTTCTTAAGGTTTCTCTGGAAACAAGGTGTTGTAATATACGAATTTGACCAAAAAAATAAAATAAACATTTTGGAAAACAAATCAGGGCCATTTGATTATGGACGCGCTCTCATGCATTAGGTTAAATCCCACATGTGCCTGGTTTGACTTTATGTGCCTCACGTGTGACACTGTTTATTATCTTCCTTCAAATTTTTGACCTAAGGTTTTGAAAACTTTGACTCTGAATAACTCTCTCCGCCAGAACGCCACTTAATTTTATTCCTAAATGAATGTTACCTAATGTTTCGAGAGGAATACAACTAAATAAGTTTTAGACAATGAGGTGTAATTTAGAGAGTTATTGGTTTCCTAAAAAAAATACCTGAATTTTACTGAATATTTGTGAATTTATGTTTAAATTTAAACCACAACATGCTTACATTTGTGTTCTATGATGAAAAAAGAATCAAACTAGGTTGGTTTCAAGAATTATTGTTCAAAATTTGCGCGAATTTTGTTTCTAGAAATTTTATTGCCGGAATTGTAAAGAGTCCATTTAGGATATGAAAGGGGATTATAAGTGAAGGAAAAATATGCACATAGGTTCCTTAGATCCAGAGCAAGAGTTTTCCAACATTGAGACTAGTTAAAAAATAGGAGTACAGATTCCACCATTAAAGCTCAAGCTTTAATGGAGTTTTTTTATATTCAAGCCTTTTCAGTGTCATTCTTATGTTAGAAACTTTATATAAATGCATATATTAAAGCTATAAAGGGGCACAAACTCAACCAAATAAAGAAGAATATATTTTTCACGTGAAATGATAGAAATACAAAAATAACTCAACTTTGCTTTGAGTTTTCAACTTTGAAGAGGTTCATTTTAACTATTATAGTATTATAATATTTAGTGATGAATTAATTGGTGAATGTGGTGGTGGGTGTCAAACAAGATTCGTTTGGTTTTTTTTATTATGGGAACATTTTAATGTATCTGGGTACCATATGAAAACATGTGACATAAGTTGCTTACTGGATACCAGATATCCAAATTTGATAGTGTGTGTGTGTGTATGTGTAAAGTTTGGGGTTTGGGTTTTAATCCTTGGGTAGTTTATGGGGTCATTTTAAGGCTTTTTAATCATATTCTTTTAATGTATAGGCGGGTAATGTTTAATTTCTCAAACTTTTGCGTATGATTTTCTATAAGTTTTTAATTATAAGTACTATGGATGAGTTTAGTTATAAAGATTGGATTATCATGGTGGTTTATAGGTTTGGACATAAGATGTTGAAAATTGTTGGGGTGTTTTGAAAATTTTAAAACATGAAGGTTATTAAGATAAATATTATATTTTCATGGTTTTTTGAGATATTTAACTCATCTTTGAGTTCTTTGAGGTTTTTGTACTGATAGGGCGTGGTTTATGTATTCCCCAGATAAGTTATTAATGTAAGGATTCTTTCCGTAGGTAAGTTTTGAGGTCATAGAGGATAAACAAGGGATACATTAGTTTTATGATTTTTACAAAAATGGTCACCTGTTGCTAACGAACTTTCCTTAGTCTTCAATTCCCTTTTCTCATAAAGGGTCTTACAGTCGAAGAACTACCTAACTAAAGAAAAACCCTGTTTTTCAAAGATTAGTGATACGTCATGTGCAACAACCCTCGATTTTTGGAGACTGAGAAATTAAATTTTGGGAAAATAAAATTTAATTAAATTGGAGAATTTCAAAATTTGGGAACTTAGGCCCGAAAATAGAGAATATTTCAAAGTATTCCGGATGATATTTTTGAGGGTACCATCGATCCCGGGAGGGTCGAGATAGTCAAAATGACTGTCATTGGGTCTTATTTCGGCTCTGGAATGTTTTTAAGTTATTTTGGCTCGAATTGGAGTAAACGAGTCATTTAAAGTGTGTATTAACATTTAAAATTGGGTTTATTGTTTTAAAGGTTTATGTGGCTTACGGATTAAGCCATTATCAATTGAGATAAAGAGAGAAAAAGCCCTAGAGAGAGAGGAAGAAAGGAAAGAAGAAGAAAATAAGAGAGAGAGGAAGAAAAGCTTGGGGATCTCTGGCCCAACCGCGACATCGAGGACGATCCAACCTCTACAAATCTGAGGCAAGTGTTTAATCTTGCTAAATAGCTATTATGTATCTTCATTTCATAATTTGTGGGGCAAAGAAATGGATTTTTGGGTATTAACATCAAAACCTAGATTTTTGGGTTTAAATCTTGAAATCAATGTTATTCAATGGTTTAATCCCATATAAATGGTTGGGATGAGATGTAGGATGGGTTTTCTTGTTAATAACATTATTAGGTTAAAGATTTGGGGGTTTGGTGATGATATTTGGGTATTAAATTCGTGGGGTTTGCTGAAATGGAAAAACGGCCAGCTTAACTGGTATGGCCGGTCGACCGTGGTCTGGGGACCGGTCGACCGCGCCTTAAAGGAAAAGCCTACTGCATTTCTTCGTAGGCAAAATTTGGACCCGCGGTCGACCGGGGGTCTTGGACCGGTCGACCGGTCCCCTGTTTTTAGCCCAAAACTTGGATTTCTTCTTCCCCTTTTCTTTTGGAGTTTATTCTTAGGGGCTTCCTTAATGGGCTGTTTTATGGGTTTCCTAAGATGACTTATAGCCCTTTTTGGTTGGGTTTGTTGATTTGGGGTTCTCTCTTATAAGGTAAGAGATATCTTTCGGTGACTTAGGGGGTCTCTCACTTAGTATTTTATAGTGGGAACTTCTTGGAATAAGTGGATAAGAAATATCCATGTATGTGGTGAAATTTCTAAGCCGACATTTATGTCAAATCCTTATAAGGATAGGATATGGTTAATATATAATTTGGGGCCAATGAAGAGAGTGGTTGCATACTCTTTAAGAGTGAGGGGTCTTATATACTTAGAAAAGTTTAGTCTAAGGGAAATTGATAACTCAATAGGAGTGAGGGTTACTGATTTCGACTCGAGCCATAGGTGACATTGAGAACGCTTTGGGATCGTACTATCGACTAGAATAAGCGGTAGCATAAATTCTAGTAGGATTAGTTTACACGTATTATGGGGATATGACCTGTGAGATTCCAATACTTGAAATGAGGTTGGAATAAATTGAGGTTTTAGACTATTAAGTCATGTGTGTGCCTATGGTTAAATAGTACTAAAGGTAATTATGTACTTTGGTTATGGATGACATGTGTAGTGATGGATTCCTACACATATTCTTGGGTGATAACCCTAATGTTGAATATATATGTATAGATATATACATATGGTTTTGGGAGACTATTCATCATAGGAAAAATGATTGAATATGTTTCAAGTGAGGGATTGTATTCACATATCGAGGTACATTTAATGGAAATTGTGGTGACGGCTTGTATATTGAGGATTATGTATACTTATAGCCGGGTTTATATATCTTATACATAGGAACGGGAATTAGTTTGTATATATATTGATATAGCGATGTGTGAATATATGTGCATATATCTATGTATGAATGTGTATATATAGATATATTTTATGTTGTGAACATACATGGTATGGATATTTAAACCGTATATGATGGTTTATTATATTGGAGCATATGATGGGATCATATGGATGTATGTATATTGCGTATGTGAGCGATATATATACTTATGTGTTTAAGCATACCCCGCTCATGCTATCATTGGGAAGTTTCCGCGCAGAGGGTGAGCATCCTGGCATATAAAGCAGGGTGTGGATATTCCCCAGGTCATAGTCGTCCCTTGTGTTATTATACGATATAGATATATATTTTTGGGATGAGACGTAGTGGGTATGTTTCGTCTCATTGCCGGTTGGAACTATGACCGCTTCCCGGGACGTCGTGTGTGTGTGTTACCACGAGGTGGGTGTCGTTGATCCCCGCCAGGTGGTCCCCAGTTGTTACGTGAGCCGGACTCTGGGAAGATGATAGCATTGATGCAGTTTTATCGGCGCTATATATAGCCGTGTATTATATTTGCATGGCCATTGTACATCATATATGGTATGTGCACTTGGTCATGGGTATATGGATGATTGGTATATGTATATATATGGTGAGCATAAAATACCTATATATATGTATTTATATATCATATATAGGAATGGATATAGAGTTTTGGTAAAGTACATCGTAGATGATTATGGTGTACTAGATTGATGGGGGTTGATGTATCGCACATAAGGTATTATTCGGTTACATCATCCCAAGGATATTACTGGAGATTCTTTTATTTTATTTCTTTTATTTTCTTTTTTTTTTCTTCTTTTCTTTCTTTCTTTCTTTCTTTGATAGTTAGTTTAGCAGTAATGGTAGTACTATATAGTATGTTAAGAATTATGGATCTCTAGGATCGACATTGCCCAGGAGTAGTGTAACGAGGGGGTTCCTTGTTTGGATTTCGCTTTGCGAGACGCCTCACGCACGAAACGCAGTGCTATGTCGAGAGTTGAGAGAAGTAATTCTATTTGTGGCATCTCGGATCTCTGGTCTTGACCTTGTCAGGAGTAGTGTAACGGGGCGGTTCCTTGTTTGGATTTCGCTTTGCGAGACTCCCCACGCATGAAACGTAGTACAAGTTTGAGATTATAGAGAGGTTTTGCCAATATTCCATGTGCATGATATTAGGAATATAAATTCTTACATTTTAGCCTATATATATATATATATATATATATATATAGGGGTAACGTATTAAGCAGTATAATTCATGAAATTATAAATCGGAATCCATAAAGCCTTTTATGGCATAATTGTTGTTATCATAATCTAGTAGGATTAGAAAGGGTGGATCCTTAGATTATGACGGGAAAATAGCTCTCGTGGGTATAGGCTAGGCCTATGATAAGTTAGGTTGTCCTTAAAAATATGGGGGTAATTTAACTAAAACTTGAGGACGCGAATAGGTGCGCGCCTTTAGATGAGAGGTGAGTTGAGGTTTCACGAGAGTGAGGTCTCACTTTAATTATGAAATAAGTGCACCGGTAATTATTATGCACGGTTAACACACTTGCTACATATTTTTCACATTCGGGGCTCTGACTCGTTTACTTTTCTCTCCTCCTTGTATATATATATATTACCACAGGTATCCTACCGCATGGATTCCGGATGACTTTCTATCCAGAGTCTTGGGAGCCGTGACAGGTGCGGACTGTTGCGGGATGTTTCATGTAGTCGCTTCCTACTTCTTTAAAATTCTAGGTAGGATTGATGTTATATATCGGGTTTGTACCCAAGGGATATTTATATACATGTTTATATTTATTCCATTTCAGTTATTGTATGGGCTGTGACCCGACAGCTTATTCGGGTCTACCTTGTGTAGTACATTCGGTTGTATTTATTTAGTTCATTTTATTTCTAGCATTTCATTTATCTTAGTTCTTGTATGCATCTTTCTTTTCTTTAGTAGTGTTAGTTGGTTGGTTGTTGCACATTATATTTAAATTTTTCATACCCCGCTTATATGATTTCGGGTAGTTAGTCCTATATTGTATAGTACCGGCAGTTGATGTTGAGACTGGACTATCGGAAACTCCTGATTTAATATAGTATAGGGCTGGCCACCCGTTATTATTTTAGGCGGGTTGTGACATCATGTTATGGCATATTTGCACCCATTATTCTTATGCATTCTATCATTTTCGTGTTCCTTAATTTTTATTTTACATTCTCTATCTATACAACCTCTTTTATGTATGTTTATATGCTTTGCAAGGCATAATTGAGCTTTCGTAGGTATTGGAATGCTTAGTGTGATGACTCGTTGCATTTCGAGGAAGTTTTATCATTTATTGTAACTTCAAGGGATTTTTCATCATTTCACACGTCATGATATGACCAATGCATCTCCATTAAAGAGGATTTCATTGAGTTAACATCACGTGGACACAAATCAAACCTCATTTCAAGTTCGAATGACGAAATTAGATCCATTTCCATAATGCAAACTTTTCCACTCTTGAAAGACCAAAGTGCCCTAGAAAATAGAGACCTAGTCGACCAATCTAAGGATTGAGGTAGATTGTCCATTCATATCATGCCTAAAAAGGAATGTAGTTCGCCCATTTTAGAACCCCCGATCTACCAGATATTTGGATGCAGTCGACCGAGTGTAATACCCATACTTTTAAAGGTATTTAAATTACACTGTGGACGTAATTTGGTAATTTGAGGAAATGTCTATGAATAGTAATTTTGGAATTTATGAATTACAAAGGTGGGCGTAATTCAATTTGGTTATTTGAGGAATTACCATGAATAGTAATTTTGGAACTTAGGAGTGTAATTGAATAAATTCGGAACATAAAGTAAATAGTAAATATTATTTGGTGTCAGATTAATATTTACTTGGATTATATTTTCTTACGAGGCTAAGTATTTGAGTGGATAATTTTTATTACATGTCGCAGTTGGGTAAAGTGACAAAGAGAAATATTTTAAATTGGAAAACACGCGTATTGAACGTGTTGGGTTTAATTAGTGAATTTTAGTTAAGTGACTCGGATGGAGATTTAAACTGTGCCGTTGGGTTCGGAATGGCCGAGATAGTCAAAATAGAGTATTCGGGGGTAGTTTTTGGGTTCTGGCCATTTTTTGGCTAGTAGGGACTCCTAAATGAGTAGAGGAGTCATTTTACAATTGGGTATATACCCAATTTCGATTTTAATAAGAGACAGCCCTCATTTATTTCCCAAAATCTGCCCTAAAAGAGAGAGAGAGAAGAGAGAAGAGAGAAAGAAGTGAAGAAGAAGAAGAAGAAGAAGAAGAAGAAGAAGAAGAAGAAGAGAAGAGAAGAAGGAAGAAAAGGAATTCCGGGCCAAACTTCGCGAGATTCGACTCGGGGTCGTCGGATTTAATCCACGAGGCAACTGTTTAAATTTCTTTATGATTTAATGTGTTAATTTCTCATATTATAGTTGGTATAAAACTAAAGATTTTTGGGTTGGAATTTCGTGGATCAAACGGGTTTTCGGAAGATTAAAAAGGATATAACGCGATTAATACCAAAATTGGTTTATTATGGAATTTTTGGATTTACTTGAATATTGGAAAAATTTGACCCCCAAATTATGCTAAGAATTGTTCTAGGATGACTTCAAGTAGTTTGGGAACCTTAAACTTGGGTTGGAATGAGTATGGGTTGAATTTGAAGAAGGAAAAATGGGAAAAACGAATTTGGGAAGATGAAGTGTGCATCTGCAGAAATCTCGTTAGAAGTCCAGCCCAGGTCATTTGAACGAGACTTATTTTGAACAATAAGTCTAACGAGGTTCTAGTGCTCCTTATAACGAGTTGGTAGTTCATTCGAAGCAATTCGTTCAAACGAACACTCGTTTGAATGAGCTCATTCGAATGAGCTCGTACGAACGAGAATCCCTGGATCTTCTAACGAGATTCTAGAATGACTCTTAAGGCCCAAATTTTGTTCCGAACTTCTTGTAGGTCTATTTAAACGAGAGTTAGGCCTGTACGAATGTTGAGTAGCTTAAAATTTATAAGTTATCGGAGATTATGTCGACCCTCGAAAGGTGGGAAAATTTATAAAAGTAGAGAGATGCAAAAAACACAAAGGAGAATACATACGAATATAGTACGGCAATAATAGCGGATATATTACGTACTGTGAATATTAGGCTACAGGAAAATGAAGGGATTTATATAAGTTGTGGGTATACTTATTGCTCAAAGTATGGAAATACGTATTGGGGTAGTATTTTAAGTGAGTGACTGCTTATACTATTACAAATGGAAATATTCGAGGCTATTGGATATCTCTATAAGAGTTTGGAAATTATATCCATAGTATATTGAGAAGAGATATATTATATATATATATACGATGTCGGTAGAGTATATATATTGTGAGACGAATAAATGTATCGGTGTTGTTGTTATTATCATTGTGCGGTGAGAAAAGCTCGAAAATAATATATTGAGGATTAGTCCAAATCGATAAATGCATAGGATATTCGAGATATAAATATACTACATAGGGGATTATTATATGGGTAGTGCGTAGGCCCTGATGTTATTATATACATGGGTTAAATAATTACTTATGGGAAATTATGTATAGGTGAGACAAATACCTATCGTTATAATATGGTTGTGTGAATACCTAATTGATGATATATTTATATAGGTGGAATGTGTAGATATATTATTGTTTATTATGTGTATGACATACCTACCATACTTGCTATCACGGGAGGTTGGTGTTCGAAAGAGGACAATCTTATCCTGTGTTACCTTTGGGGGTATTTTAGATTTGGTACCTCTGAGCATGGAACCTTGGTACGGGCTATCTAAGAGAATGATAGTGTTGACGCTCAAATGGGTGCGTTGGTATGTGCGTAAGCCATAGGCTTGGAACTATGTTCCCCTTCAATATGTGTGATTTGTAATGATACAGTTCCTGAGTGATGTGGAACATGTGATCCTTTAGTACGGGATGTACTTGGATTTCATAGCAGAGTATGTGTGCACCGCTATTAAGCCTATGGGTGCCGGATATGGATATATGTATTGCGATTAACATATATGTGTACATGAGATAATCTATGGATTCTTAGTAAATGAGAATGACTAAGCTACTTATATTATAGCTCGGTGGATGGATTATTATACTTATTACGAATAGTATATTCATATATAAGAGATAAGAGATCATATACCATAACCTTGTATAAAAAGGTAAAAGAATGAATAAAGTGTGATACTACTTCCGGTAAATGAATATCCGAATTTATGCGATTATGAATAATAGGTTCTATAGGGAACTAAATGTATATACAGGATAGGTACTCCAAATATTATGAATGAGTACTCCAATTATTATGAATTATTCGGAGACGGGCAAATACATTAGTTATAAAGGGTAGGTTAACTAGGTTGTTTAAAAGATATGCGATATTTGAACACTATTAGAAGATGGGTGAGGTGTATCTCATGGGAGTGAGATACCGGTTTAAATATGAGAAAGATCATATCTTAAAAATATGGATTTTAAGTACTTGCTAAAATGTTTTCAAAACTCGGGCTCTGACCCGTTTCTCTATTTTCCCCTCTCTTGCTATATATATATATATATATATATATATATATATATATATATATATATATATATATATATATATATAGGTGTCCAAACACAAGGATGCCTGGATGATGATTCCTTCGAGTCAGATGATTGTTGTAGCAGTTGTGGATGCAAGCAGGTTTCTTGTAGACGCTTTTATCATTGAGATCTAGATAGGAGGTATTGTAGACATATTCGGGTTGAATGCCCAACTGTACTCATTTATTCTTTTACCGCCTTTTAGTGCGGCATTCAATTTGGTTGTATTATTGTACCGAGTGTTCGGTTAGTTTATTTTATTTTATTTCAGTTGCTGGATATAAACTGTTGTAATTGTTTTATTTGAATGGTTTGGTTAAAAGGATTAGTTAATTGAAATTTTGACACCGGACTAATAGTATATTAGTAATTAAATTTGTTTTCGACCGTGATGCTGAGAATGAACCATATGAGACTTATGTTTTAATTTGATGTAGGGGTGATCGCCCGGTATTTTATTAGGCGGGGTGTCATAGGTGGTATCAGAGCATCAGGTTCTAGTTTGCTTAGGAATTTGTGCAAACATACTACTCTTTCAGCGTTGCTTTTGATTTGATATAGATCCTTATGATTAGGATTGTCGATATCCTCTTGTGAGATTTCATTTTACTACCATTATGTAATATTATAGTAAATCTTTTACGCGCTCATTCGGGATTCGTGTGCTGATCGACGAAGGGCGACGATGGAAGGCCGTTATGAGGGAAGCAGGAGGCGGGGCTTAGTTAGAAGTGTAAGTTGATGTTGGAAATGATGATCGTGGTATAGGTCACTCCCCTTGTAACATTGTCATAGATTGTTGCAACGACTACTAAAGTGTAGTAGTTATAATTATCATGTACTGATATAGTATAGAATGGTGTTAAACTTGAATTACCCGGTGAAGTTAGATGGGGAAAAAGTTTGAAAAGATCCTTAATAAGGACCATAAGTTGAAGTTAAGTTATTCGAAAGTAGTTTAGCTTTATCTACAGGAAGTAGAAGGATCGAAAGATTTGGGCTTAGAGTTGGGTATGGAAATACCCATATGCGAAAATTTGAGGAAAATTTTTTCACTCGTAAGAGAAATGTTGAAATGGTGGGAACGATAAATGAATCTTACGGTTGATTTTAACTGGGAGTTCCTTTGATTTAGTATGAATAAAGAGAATGCAGTTTCTAGGTAATTCACATAAGGATCGGTTAGAGCCCAACGGTGAATAAATAGTGACACGGTTAAGTGAACGTAGTACCAAAGTAAGGGAGGTACAATGGAGATAGAAAGTTCTTCAGTGGAACGATAGACTCACTAGTGATTGGATTTCTGTAGAGTGAGTTACAACTGTTTTACTGCAAGGTGTGAAATCTGCAATAAAAAAATTGAAGTTTTGAGATTTTGAGATCTTATGATTTTTAAGAATCTAATGGGATAAAGACTCTTGGGATTCGAATTAGAATTTCGGATGCAATAGAGATACGAGCTTTTTGTGATAAGCTTAATATTTACTTATATTATAAGTAAGTGAATACTTATGGAATTAAATTGAATTTTATATTTGAGAAATACTGGCTAATTGTAGGAGAGATATACACGATTAGTCAGATTATATTGTGTGTGTCTA
Organism: Sambucus nigra; assembly: GCA_949130495.1. Taxonomy (NCBI): domain Eukaryota; kingdom Viridiplantae; phylum Streptophyta; class Magnoliopsida; order Dipsacales; family Adoxaceae; genus Sambucus; species Sambucus nigra. The sequence goes on along the minus strand of OX422214.1, from coordinate 569,311,818 downwards.
TATATATATATATATATGTGTGTGTGTGTGTGTGTGTGTGTGTGTGTTTGTGTGTGTGTGTGTGTGTGTGTATGTGTGTGTGTGTGATTGATATATTTGTGTGCAACATACCCCTCTAGTGCTATCATGGGAAGTTATGCATTTTCAGTGAGGCCCCTATCTTGAGGAGCAGGGAGCGTATAGTCCCTATATCTTAGTGTCCATTCTATTTTGTGTGATTTTTATCAGGAGTGAGAAATGGTGGTATGTTTCGTTCTCATTTCTGGTGAGGAACTATGATCGCTTCCAATTCGTTGTGATTTGGTTTTTACCAAGTCCGTGTGATAGTTTGACCGCTGGTACCCAGGATGATGTATGAGTAATTACCTGGAAGATGATAGCATTTAGAGATTGCATCCATTGAGTTATAGCTCTGAGGGATGGTTATTATACTCATATAGTGTATGATATTTAAGTATGGGTATACTTGATGTGTATAGTTTATTTTATATATATATATATATATATAATAAAGAATGGAATGCGAGATAGATTCTAGATGAGCTTGACTTGTTTATATGTTTAGATGGAACTTCGATGAGGTGATGTTTCATTGCCATGATTTGAGTACATGGGGACCTTATAGATATAATTTAAGGTATGCAGGATTTATAGTTAAGCTGGGAGTTTAAGCTTGTTATTGTTCGCGCAAAGGACTTAGTATTAGTGGAAGCGCTTCGGGTATGGGTACTTAACAGAATTAAGAGTTATGACCATATTCTGTTGGTAGATGGGATGAGATTATCCCGGTTGCATATTTGAAGCTAACAAGACACTCCACATCCGAACCTTAACGAAGTCGGGAGTGGACAGATGTTATAAAATGCAAGAATGTTGGTTTTGAAAATAAGCCACCTAGTGAAGAGGAAACACTATAGAGTGAGACCCATTTTATGAGTGTATAATTATATAGAGATATAAGTACTATGAAGAAGCACTGAATTTGTTCTCTCACTGCATGTATGTGGGTGAGATATGGAAAAAGGAAATCGATTTGAGACTTATAACTAGGCTTTGAATAAAAGGAAAATTGAGAGGAAATACGTTTGGATATGATGTTCATAATGATTTTGCAGAGAATAGTGCCCAAATTAGTTGGAATTTCCATTTGGACAAGATGGAAGGATTTTGTGGTAAAAGTACATTAGTAGGTTAACGAGGTAAGATTTAGAAAATCCCGTTGGTGTCCCTTAGACCATTATATCTCAATGACCGACAAGGTGAGGGAGTAGTGTATCTAGAAGGTTCCTTGTTTGGATTTTGCTTTGCGAGACGTCCCACGCACGAAACCGATCAAATGTCGGAAGTCGAGAGAAGTCTTGGGCACTAGGGATATAGTTAGAATAGTACTCATTTTATGTGTGTTGAAAACACCTTGATCTTAAGACTACCACGAAGTAAGGGCAATAAGACTATCGGCACTGATATAGGAAGACTATCATGAGTTAACCACAAGAAGATCGATGGGATAATCTTGAGAAGGATTGAATTTCCATGTATCGGGAGAATTAAATTTCGAAATTATTTGGGTTAAAGGTACCCAGGTGTTAGTACCAGGGCGACGAAATGAGGCCCATTATTTAGAAAGAGTGTTATGTATCCAATATTTATAATAGTTGTGAAGAGAGGCACAAGTAAAAAAGATTTATGGGAACCTTGGCAAGTTCATTTTATATACCACCCGAAATAGAAGGGGCGTAGTATACAAAGCTAGGTTTTATGTTACAAGGCAGTTATAAACAAGGTTAAAATGGTATGACAAATTGAATGTCATGTGAGAATGATGATGATTCAAGCATTTATGTGCAACGAGAGCTAGCACACCCGAGATGGGTTGAAAGGCCGGGGAAAATCATTTATAAGGTACCTCTTGATGAAAAGGATACCAAACTATTGTGAGGAAGTGGAGCGGAGTCTTACTCGAACGAATGTTGACGAGTGGCTTGTGCGTGACTTTATTGTTAGCATACTCCACGAAAAGAAGGAGTACATGCAGTACCAAATTTTGGAAGAGTATGTGAGAATTAATACTTTAATTATTCGGTATAAGGAATGTACCTTGGAGATTACAAGAGAGATAGTAATCTGCATATTTATACTAAACGTAGCGGTGAGAATAAAATGCGTATGAGAAGTGTATGATTGGGTTGGGAATATTCCTATGAATCTTAATAGGATATGTGTATGCCTATTATTTGATATTCTTGTAAAGAGAACTAATGGGTGACAACCTGTGGGTGCAAGGTTATGTTATTTTATACATTAAAGGGTGATAACCCGAGGGTGTAAAATTTTATTAAGGGCACTTATGGGTCTTAGACCGGGGATGCAGGATGAGTATAAATATATATAAGGATGATGAGACTATATATATATATGAGCATACGTGGGGAAACTTTTTGGCTTTGTTATTTTTAGAATAATCCTAAGTCTTAGTATCGGTATTGCCCTAATTTCAAGGACACAATTTTGTTGTAAGGGGGGGGGGGGAGGGGGGAGTAAGTAATACCCCGTACTTTTAAAGGTATTTGAATTACACTGTGGACGTAATTTGGTAATTTGAGGAAATTTGGTAATTTGAGTAAATGGCTATGAATAGTAATTTTGGAATTTACAAATTACAAAGGTGGGCGTAATTCAATTTGGTTATTTGAGGAATTACTGTGAATAGTAATTTTGGAACTTAGGAGTGTATTTTCGAAATATAAATTAAATAGTAAATATTATTTGGTGTCAGATTAATATTTACTCGGATTATATTTTCTTATGAGACTAAGTATTTGAGTGGATCATTTTTATTACATGTAGCAGTCGGGTAAAGTGATAAAGAGAAATAGTTTAAATTAGAAAACACGCGTATTGAACGTGTTGGGTCTAATTAGTGAATTTTAGTTAAGTGACTTGAATGGAGATTTCGACCGTGTCGTTGGGTTCGAAGTGGACGAGATAGTCAAAATAGAGTATCCTGGAGTAGTGTTTGGGTTTCGAGCATTTTTATGCTAGTAGGGACTCGTAAATGAGTACACGAGTCATTTTACAATTGGCTATATACTCAATTTCGGGTTTAAAAAGAGGCAGCCCTCATTTATTTACCAAAATATTCCCTAAGAGAGAGAGAGAGAGAAGAGATAAGGAAGAGAAGAATAAGAAGAGAAAAGAAGAAGGAAGAAAAGGAATTTCAGGCCAAACTCCGCGGGATTTAACTCGGGGTCATCAGATTTAATCCAGGAGGAAAATGTTTAACTTGCTTTATGATTGAGTGTGTTAATTTCTCATATTGTAGTTGGTATAAAACTAAATATTTTTGGGTTGAACTTTTATGGATCAAACGAGTTTTCGGAAGATTAAAACTGATAAAATGCAATTAATACCAAAATTGGTTTGTTATGGATTTGTTGGATTTACTTGAATATTGGAGGAATTTGATCCCTAAATTATGCTAAGAATTATTCTAGGATAACTTAGAGTAGTTTGGGAACCTTAAACTTGGGTTGGAAAGAGTATGGGTTGAATTTGAAGAAGGAAAAATGGGAAAAACGAATTTGGGAAGATGAACTATGCATCTGCAAAAATCTCATTAGAAGTCCAACTCAGGTCATTTGAACAAGACTTCGTTCGAACGAGACTTCTAACGAGGTTCCATTGCCCCTTCTAACGAGCTGGTAGTTCGTTCGAAGCAATTCCTTCGAACAAGGTCGTTCGAACGATAATCCCTGGGTCTTCTAACGAGATTCCAGAATGACTCTTAAGGCCCGATTTTTGTTCCGAACTTCTCGTAGGACTATTTAAATGAGAGTTAGGCATGTACGAATGTTGAGTAACTTAAAATTTATAAGTGATCGAAGATTATGTCAACCCTCGGAAGGTGGAAAAATTTATAAAACTAGAGAGATGCGAAAAATACAAAGGAGAATACATACGAATATAGTACGGGAATAATAGCGGATATATTACGTACTGTGAATATTAGGCTGCAGGAAAATGAATGGATTTATATAAGTTATGGGTATACTTATTGCTCAAAGTATGGAAATATGTATTGGGGTAGTATTTTAAGTGAGTGGATGCTTATACAATTACGAATGGAAATATTCGAGGCTATTGGCTATCTCTATAAGAGTTTGGAAATTATAGCCATAGTATATTGAGAAGAGATATTATATATATATACGATGTCGTTAGAGTATATATATTATGAGATGAATAAATGTATCGGTGTTGTTGGTATTATCATTGTGCAGTTAGAAAATCTCGAAAATAATATATTGAGGATTAGTCAAAATTGATAAATGCGTAGGATATTCGAGACATAAATATACTACGTAGGGGATTATTATATAGGTAGTGAGTACGCCTTGATGTTATTATATACATGGGTTAAATTATTACTTATGGGAAATTATGTATAGGTGAGACAAATACCTATCGTTATAATATGGTTGTGTGAATACCTAACTGATGATATATTTATATAGGTGGAATGTGTAGTTATATTATTGTGTATTATGTGTATGACATACCTACCATAGTTTCTATCATGAGAGGTTGGCATTCGAAAGAGGACAATCTTATCTTATGTTGCCTTCAGGAGGATTTTAGATTTGGTACCTCATAGCATGGAACCTAGGTACGAGATATCTGAGAGAATGATAGTGTTGACGGTCATATGGGTGCGTAGGTATGTGCGTAGCTCATATGCTTGGAACAATGTTCGCCTCCAATATGTGTGATTTGTAATGATACAGTTCCTGAGTGATGTGGGACACGTGCTTCTTTAGTACGGGATGTACTTGGATTTGATAGCAGAGTATGTGTGCACCGCTGTTAAGCCTATAGGTGACGAATATGGATATATGTATTAAGATTAACATATATGTGTACTTAAGATAATCCACGGATGCTTAGTAAATGAGAACAACTAAGCTACTTATATTATAGCTCGGTGGATGGATTATTATACTTGTTGTGAATTGTATATTGATATATAAGAGATAAGAGATCATATAACATAACCTTGTATAAAAAGGTAAAAGAATGAATAAAGTGTGATACTACTTCAGGTAAATGAATATCCGAATTTATGAGATTATGAATAATAGGTTCTAATGAGAACTAAATATATATACGGTATAGGTACTCCAAATATTATGAATGAGTACTCCAATTATTATGAATTATTCAGAGATGGTAAAATACATTAGTTAGATAGGATAGCTTAACTAGGTTGTTTACAATATATGCGATAGTTGTGCACTATTAGAAGAGGAGTGAGGTGTATCTCATGGGAGTGCGATACCAGTTTAAATATGAGAAAGATCATATCTTAAAAATATGAATTTTAAGCACTTGCTAAAATGTTTTCAAAACTCGGGCTCTGACCCATTTCTCTATTTTCCCCTCTCTTACTATATTTATATCTATATAGGTGTCCAGACACAGGGATGCCTGGATGATGATTCCTTCGAGTCAGACGATTGCTGCAGCAGCTATGGATGCAAGAAAGTTTATTATAGACGCTTCTATCATTGAGATATAGATAGGAGGTATTGTAGACATATTAGAGCTGAATGCCCAACTGTACTCATTTACTCTTTTACTGCCTTTTAGTGCGGCATTCAATTTGGTTGTATTATTGTACCGAGTGTTCAGTTAGTTTATTTTATTTCATTTCAGTTGCTATATATAAACTGTTGTAATTGTTTTATTTGAATGGTTTGGTTAAAAATATTATTTAATTAAAATTTTGACGCCGGCCTAATAGGATATTCGTAATTAAATTGGTTTTCGACAGTGATGCTGAGAATGAACCATTTGAGACTCTTGTTTTAATTTGATATAGGAGTGATCGCCCGGTATTTTATTAGGCGGGGTGTCACACCGAGCCCATCAGATATTTTGCGATTGTTCATTTCTCTTTTGTTTTTGTTTTTCTTTTATTCCAACTTCCTATATATATGTAAGTTGGTTTATTTAGGAACCTTTTCCAAAGTGTGCTGTAAGGTGATAAAACAATTTTTTCTTTCAAAAATTCTTATTCCAATTTAACACACACCAAGTTTGTGAACTAATTTTACTTAACTTCAATTTTATCTTGTTTAATCCTAGACATGCATCTAGGTGATTAGAGCAATTAAAATAAATAAGTCCACAAAAGCAATGTTGGATGTACGAGGAAACCACTAAGGGAAAAAATCTCGGACGACCCAAGATAGACAATCACTATGATATGGTTTTACAAAGGAAGATAGACAGACTTGCACAATGGCTCAATCTCTACACCCCTTGGCGCTCTTCTTCTCTTTAACCGATCCTCCACAGTGCCCACGTAAAAATACTTCCACGATACTCATTCATAACACATGAGTCCATGAGTGCCTCGGTGTCGACTGATGCAGCTTTGACAATCGCCTATGATTTGAAGCATGGCCTTCACCATTTCTTCACCATAAAACTCCAATAAAGCAACTTGTTCAAAGTGATGAAAAAACTCCAGATAGTGAAAACAAGATCTCTATAGCATATGTATGAAGGCTCAGATCTTCTTAAAACTATAAGGACGGATTTAGTATTTAAAAACCTTAGAAAATAAGTGCAGAAAAATGAAATTTTTCTAAACATAATTTTGGTTATACACACCTCAAAATTTTGAGAGAAAAATGCCTTAAATAATTCATATAAGTCGGCAACTCGTTAGAATGGTATCCCTATGTCATTTGAACGACTTGTCCTTGTCATTTGAACGACTTGCCCATGTTGTTTGAACGATAGTGAAATGTCATTTGAATGACCGTTCATGTCGTTTGAAGTCTCTAAACACAAGGAGAGAATTGATACAACTCTAAACAATACTTATCTCATAATAAATGAGGTTAAAACCTTTTAAAATCATTTTTTACATTTTAAAATCATTTAATTACAAAATACTATCCTTAAAACATTTTTTGAGTCCCATAAACATTATGCGTTCATACCTGAGTGTATCTTCGAATGCAATCTGATATGAAGACATGAAACCTGCACCAATAAACTCAACATGATATATCTTTGAAGCTTATTTACTACGTCTTCAATACAAACACGTAATAGATTATGTGGGAATCGTTACAAATAAAACTCTATCTATGACTCAAACAAGTTTTGTCTGAAAAGTCAATTACATACAAATTAACACATTTTGGAAATTTGTCCTTACAAATCTCCCCATTTGACTATTTTGGGACAAACCCCAAATAGTGAAATGCCCATGTCGGGGCGTCAAGCTGTATGGCACCTAAATCCTATCCTATAAAACCCAAAATAAAAAATTATAGGACAAGGACTAGTATATGTAGGTCCAACAAGCATGAGTTGTCTGAATGTGATGTAGTCTCAAAATCTCAAATCTATGAAGTATGCCTACACACATGAAACAGACAAATACCCAGTGAAGTATGAAGGAACAAATGATATAAAATATTAAGATACCAACGATTAAAATCAAACTATTTATTAAACATGAGACCAAATCATATTACCAATTTGTGTAAGACAATATGATACCAATAGATAAATATATACAAGCATATGTGATCATTATTAAAAAAACCTACATCACATACTATATCTCCCCCTTTTGTCTCGAATAGACAATAAGTGAAAAAGATAAACACATAAATATCTAGCATGAGATAAATCAGATGAAGCATATCTAGATAAGCATGAATTGCGAGCTAAAAATAATCACAAGGTACTAAATCGTACTTAGCAAACAATCACAGATAATGAATCATCAATCTAAGCAAAGATGCGACTATACAAGACCTATGTAATGTAATAATAAAAGCAGGAATAATCAATACCAACTGCATATAAACTATCCAAATAAACCTAGAAGTAACAATACAGTATGAAATCATCACATATATGAAGCAGGTACTGAAACAAAAAAAAAAGGCTCAAAACTCCTCTTCGGTTCGTTCAAACAAATATGCCACGTCGTTCGAACGACATAATCATGTCGTTTTAATGAAGCTAAAAATGATCTAAAACAAGAAGGTGTCATTCGAAGCATCTATCTAACGACCTTAAAAACGACCTTTCTCATGACTATACCTGACATAATTATTACCTCAAAACTCGTGTCGTGCGATCCAGTCTTCAAATGACTTGGACATGTTGTTCGAATGACGTCCAGAAGTCATTTGAACGACTTCAAAAATTTTGTATTCCAGCACTAAAAATGGCAAAGTTTTGCCGAGAGAAAAAAATAGCTATAAACAGGTTATGGAAATACGAAACAGTAGAAAAAGTAATTGAAAATTGAAAAATAATACAAATATGAGTTTCATGCTAACATAGTATCAATGTGCTCAAACATGAATCTGGAATGAATGGGCGTGAACTACAATAAATGAATCACAATTTGAACACATCAAAACGATCATGAAGCTCTAATTGATAGTTAAATGTCATCAAACTTTGTTTGTAGCCATATGTGACAATTAATATAATGAGTTAAATGATCTAAGCAAACAATATTCACACTATGGGTGTTTGGGGTCAGGTCCGATCCAATTTTTAGGATTTTTAAGGATCGGACTGGTTAAACCGGTCCTAAAAAAAGGAACCAAGATCGGACCAATTGTACTGGTCTTCCAAGCATAGTTGGTCGGATTTTTTGTAGGGTCGATCCGATCTAACTTGGAGGTCCTAATATTATTAAAATAATGATTTTAAAAATTAAAATGACCTTTAAAAATGCCCAACCTATGTGCAAAGCAGAGTATATAAAGTAGAGATAATACCATGTCGTAGAATTATATTTGGCGTAATCTCAATGTAATTGCTGAAATTATAAATTCCTCAAGCTCAAATGCTTTTGAAATGGGGAATTTGTGAGAAGTGATGTGTGTATAATCATCTCAGTTATATGCTTATTGTTATTCTACAAAAAATAGCGTCATGATACGATTTTTCAACATTAGGATTCGTGATGCAATCCCGTTGTTATTCCATCTAAACACCCTTATATATTCATATTTATTTTTCAAGCTCTTTTGAGGTTTTTATTTTTCTAAACTTAGAGAAATCCTATTAGACCTATTTTTGGCATATGATTCCTTTGATTGCATTAATTTTTTCATGAGCTCTTTTAAATGGTGGTTTTCATAACGAGATTATTATTCTCTTCCAGCCCTTTCCCGTGAACACTTATCATTTTTTCAATTTAAGCAATATCAATCCTCACGGAAAGAGATTTTTACATGCACCCTTCCTCTTAAATCTAATTACTCATAGATGACAAAATTGAGAGGAGAATGTCTTACTAAACTCAAATATGCATGAGAAGTTAAACATTTATAAAAACTCGTGCATGTGTTCAATGTCATATACACAAAGTCTAATCCAAATACAAAACAACTTCAAAAGAACCCCATTTATGCAATGGTTAAGATCATTCAATGCATCAAAAACTATGACCAAATGTCCTAGCCACAAGGATAATGAAATTATGGGGGTCCAAGCACACTAGTATGACACATTAAACATGTAAACTCATGACAAAAAAATAAACCAAAAATATTTTTGTGTTTTTCAAAAAAATATTCTTTGACTCAAAAATAAAATCTTTTAGTATTTTCTCAGAAATATTTGAAACTAAAAATATTTTTTTATTTTTCAATAAGACTCAACTTATAGGGGGCATCCTTGCCTCTTCAGTCCTTTGAGCCTCTAAGTTTTTTGGCAATAGCTCCCTCTGACTTCCCAAGCGGCGACTTGTCAAGGTCTTCAAATGTCCAATCAGCCAGTTGAATTGAAAGCCATCTCTGCCCAATTCTTTCAAGTTATCTAGGAATTGATTAAGGAGGGCCTAGTAATGTTTGCAGTGAGGGTATTGACAATCTCCGCAATAATGGTTGCTATGACTTGAAACCTATAGCCCATCACCAAATTGTTCGAACGAAGGCAATCCACTGTAAAGGTAGCAGGGTGACTGCTAGCAATTTGTTTAAACACTGAGTGATGGAAAGCAGATATTTGAGGAGAGTAGAAAAGAACCATGAGGTGGAACTCATGAAGGGCTAGTGCGAGCAAGGGAAGCTCATAGCCAAATTCAATATCAGACGAAACGCTAGTCGTGGAACCTTGATCAATAGGACTTGACTCCTCGGAGCCAGCTGGTTCCCGATGAGGTGAGACGACGGGCAAAGGAACTCCTTGGTTTTGATCTTCAGCATGAAGTGATTCCCTATCAACCTGAAATGCGACAAAAAATTAATCTAAACAAGTGTTTTTTTTAAGTCACCATTACCGATGGAGTTTGATGAAAAATCTTAACAAGTGTTTTTTATTGTTAAGTCACCGTTACTGGTGGAGTTTGACGAAAAATCTTAACAAGTGTTTTTCATTGTTAAGTCACCATTACTGGTGGAGTTTGATGAAACATCTTAATAAGTGGTTTTCATTATTAAGTCACCGTTATTGGTGGAGTTTGACGACGAATCCTAATAATTGGTTTTCATTATTAAGTCATCATTACTAGTGGAGTTTGATAAAGAATCTTAACAATTGGTTTTCATTGTTAAGTCACTATTACTGGTGGAGTTTGATGAAAATTTAACAAGTGGTTTTCATTATTAAGTCACAGTTATATTGTTCCCCATTCTTCATTTAATAGGCCTAACAATAGGTTTGGGAAAAATGACCAGAAAAGGAAGAAGTTACCTCAGGGACGATAGCTAAAGGAACAACGAAAAGGTTTACAATAACATCCTCCCTCCGATACTCAGTAGATCCTTCGAACGATGGAACATTACCTGAAGATGAAACACCACCACCTTCAAATGACACTATGCCCAAGACTAGAGACATCCTCTCGGAGGAAGTTTCAACGATAGGTGTGGGACCCTAGAGAAGAGCAGGTCGTATCGAGGCAACACGAACAATGTAACTAGATGTACAAGTTGAAATGGTAGGAACCCAAGGGACCCTAGGCTAAAATAGGGGAGTTAAGAATAGAGCAAGCTGTGAATATAAAGATAAGTGTTAGAAGCAACAGATATCACAGAAAGAAGGGGAAAAGTGAACATCCAACCTACCTCGGTGATGTTGACAAAAGGGGCAACTTAGAGATGGGCCTTAATAAAGGAAGATGAAGAAGGGCATCAACCAGTGATGCAGCTAGTGATGAAGAAAATTAAACCTGAAACACAACAAAACACTTAGAAGATACAACAAAGAAGGAAAGATAGAAGAAATATCTACAATTCACTTAGCACTTATTACCTCGGGAGAGCTTGGCAAAACTAGAATCACCAACCAGAGGAACCCTTGACAAAGAGGGTGAACCAAAATAATCTAGGGGAGTTTTCTCTATAGACCAAATGGGATTAGCATGCCTCCTAGCAGCTTCCTATGCACGATTGGAAGCCAAAATCCGCTAATAAGTAAGACCTATCATGGGATAACGGGGAGGAGATGAATCAATCATAGAAGCACCAAAGTGTCCTACAATGAAAGGACTGGCTGGAGGAGAAGGACTTTCTTCATCAGCCTCCTAATGAAAATAAGAAGGAGGGAACAAGTGTCCAAAATAAAAGAAAAGTAACTCACTAAGCTGTAAATGGCTAAGTGTTAGAAGACTCGCCTCTTATTCAGGTTGGGGAGAATGGGATGATATTACCATTGGTGATAAGGGTTGAGAAGGAACTGAAGAGTCAGGACTATCATCCATAGTTATAGCTTCAGTTAGTAGTTTATTTTGAGTCTTGGTGATTAGAGTCTTCTTTCTAGCACCAGAAGAACCAAGGGCTGAGGGTGCTCTTGTACTCTTTATTAACTTTGATCCCTCCTCTGATGGATCTACCAAAATGTTAGGTAAAGAAATAGAAAGAGAAATAGAAGGAGCGTGCCAGTGAAATTCAGTGTTTATTGATGCCACCTCAGCTTGAACTTTCTTTCTTCATTCATCACTCACTTTGGCAGACATAGGAGGAGGAATGGAGGCAATGGAGAATGAATCCAAGGGATATTAAGGTTGAGGTTGGGACTTATACTTTGAAGAAGGCCCCCTCTTGCACTTATTAGTTTTTTTGGTTGGTGGCTTAGAAGGTCCTTCGCTAGAAGCTTCATCGGTTGGAACACCCTCACCAGAAACACCTTTAGTAAGTTTTTTAGGGCTACAACATTCTTAGGCTTGGGCGTGGAAGTAGGGATAATGGGGAAATAAGGAGGTAGCTCACAGGGAGGATCTTTAGGAGTCTTGTTCAGAGGGAACTCAACCCCAAGAATAGATTTTCCCTTGAGGCCTAATTCCAAGGCAGGGAAAGAGAGAATTGGGGGATACTGAGGAGGACTTTGTAAAAATTCATGAATTCTAGTTAGTTGCATCATCCAAAATTTAGTGGAAAATGAAGTGGACACATACCCTTTCTCAGTGGCACTCGGGATGATAAACCGACCATACATAGTAGAAGTTACCCCAAGAATAACAGTAGTAAGGTAGAAAGTGCAAGACTCAACGAAAGTAGCTCTCTCAGTCGTCAACTAAAATACAGGTCGAGGAGCCCCTTGATCAAAACTAAACTTCCTACTACATCGAATAGGGTTGTAAGGTTCAGATTACATCCCCACTCGGTGAATGAAAGAAGGAACCCATGGGTGAACAGAAGGACCATGACTTGCAAAGGATATCTACAATCGGAACGATAGTGACCATTATAGCTGCAGAAGGGAAAAAATTCCAAGTATGGGCGAATGTTGATTCCCTATATGACCTCATGATGAAGGAGTCCAAATGGTCAAAATGCCCATTATCTCCTTTCGTCTTTATTTTTTGTGAAAGCACAGGAGGTGAGGGGGCTTGATGACTTGGCTAAGTGGATAAAGGATAGACTTGACGGCAATGGAGGGAAAATGGGTATAGAGGAAACCTGTTAAAATAATGGTGTTGGAAAAATTGGCGAGGTTATAACGGCCAAGGGACTGCTCTATGACAAGATGTATCCGATCCAACCAAGTGTAGAAGGACCCCAGAGCAATGGTGGCCAGAGGAATATTGAAACCTCTGTCAAAATGAATGGAGTTTTTATGAGGTTCCTCCTAGACTGGCCTTTTGGATCTCTAGTCAAGAAGAAATGGGAGAGCAAAAAAAGGATGTAGCCTGGTAATTTTGGGGATGTAACTTTACCCTTACCTATGACAGAATTGACATCCTTCACAGTAGGAGTTTCAAAGAAATAACTAATTGGGGAGTGAACATAGCTTTGTTGGAAGACCCAGTGCAACTATGATAAATTCGATCCAACTCAGAACGATCAATGGCTTCCTTAGCATCCAAGGCCTCATCAAGATAAGAAAACTCACCCATGGGTTTAAATCCAAGCATCTCACAGATATCTTATAAATAAATGGTGAACTCCGCCCAGATAGCAAAGAAGGTGTGAGTTATGATGTTTCATCTAGAGATCAACACTTGGAGTGAAGTGTTGTGTTTGGAGAGAGTGAACTTCCCGAACTAGTTGGCTCGGTGAAGACCAACTTTGGTAAGAGCTGCAGCATGGGAGATTTGCATATGTGCTTGCCAGGTGGCCAAGTGAGCTGGAGATCCCCCAGGTGCTTCGAAATCAATCTGGGATCAAGGAAATTCACCACGATCCAATCTGAAGCGTAGAGTCACCTCTAGAGGGAGAAAACCCCATTTGGATGATTCTTCATCTTCATCACCCAACAACAAAGGATCTTAATTGGCTGAAAAATTGAAAGTCTTGCACGCATCATAGAATTCATCATTTTTGCCAAAAAGTATAGATTGACAATATAAACGTAGTTGCTCTTGGGGAGTAACATCTAAGGCAATGGCACCCAGAGTGGGAGTAACAGCAGTGGTAGCGGCGGAAGTTGGCTGAGCACTGGTACTGGGAGCGACGGGAACGCTTGGAGAAGCCGTAGCAAGCGGTGATGAAAGAATCTTAACAGAGAAGAGATAGGGATGAAAACGGAGGAGTATGGCTAGAGGTGGCGATGAAAGAGACTATGAGAGGAAAGACACCAGGGAAAAGCTTGGTAATAATGGCGTTTTGAGGATTTTCTCTCTCTAAGTTTGCTGGGAGTTAAAGAAGACGAAGGAAAAGTAATTGAAAAATGTCTAAGTGTTCGAATAATACCCGTTTAAAATCCTTGGTTCCCCTTTTGAGTTTCCCTCCGCTGCACGTACAAATCCGTCGATAATCATTTCAAGTGGACAAGTGGTGTTCGGGAAGTGTCCTGATAGTTGAAAAGAGAGCACCACATCATTTATGAAGTGACGCATGGGGAATAGGAAGGGTGTGACACCTCGTCTAATTAAATACCGAGTAGGTACTCCTTTATTCAAATTAATACAGAATGTCAAGTTGGTTCATTCCATAGCATCACTGTCGAAAACATTTTAAAACAATTACTAGCCACCTAATATTTAAAAAGTGAGATGTCAAATTTTATTAAATTAAATTAACATGTAACTAAATTATAAGCAAACTATACCACATCCACATCTAAAAAAAAATAGAATGATAACATGAGTCTAGTGTAACACTCCCCTGAATAATACAAATACTGAATGACTAAATAAAACTAAAACTGCTATCTCTAAATGGAAAGGGGTGACATGCCCTAACTGATAGATGACCCTGAATAGAATCAAATGAAGAATGTGGAGGCGTATACTACCGAGATCCTATAACTTCCACAGCAGCTACAGCACATTTATGAAGTGGAACTCTTATGCTTGGCATCCCTGTGGCGGAGCATCTAAAAGGTTTTACAAGAAAAATATATTTGAAAGAAAACGGGTCAGAGCCCGAGGTGAAAACAATTTAAAATATAGCCAGTGTTTAATTACATTAAACAGTAAATATTTGATACATGTTTGTTACGTATTCTCACATAAGTCCTTAACCCCTCAACTAATGTGCACGCTTAACGTATACCCTTAACCCATCCTAGTTATGCCATTAACTAGCTAGTCTCTAATTACTTCCAGTCTTCTTATTATAATATAGGGGTCTATTCGTATTATTCTAATATATTCTGCATGTAACTTACCTTTTCATTTATCAGAATTACTACCTCAATTACGTTATGTATTATCACATTTTTAATCCCATTCAAGTATCTCAAATATTCGTATTCACAATTGAACAATGAGCCAGTTATAATTGCAATTATATTATTCTCATCATAAATATACAAATATGGCACCACTAGGCTAAGGTGTGGTCACACATACTCTGTTATCGAATCCCGATACATCATGTACATAAGGAGAACGTATTTCGAACATTTCAGGAATTGTTTCAATAAGCCAAAATCACATATATTGGAGGTGAACATAGTTCCCATACACACGGGTCACGCACATACCTACGCTCCCATGGTTTGCTGACTTATTAACTCAAAATCAGCCATTCCAAGCCCTATGTCCTTGAGGTACCAATCTAAATCCCCCCATAGGCACACAAAGATTAGATTGCCCTTATTAATAACCCACCTCCGGTGATAGCAAGTATGGTAGGTATGTCATACACATAATAATCCATGTATTAAGATTTCACACAACTTAAATAATAGGTTATATTATGAAGGGTATATTTCAGCATTATACGATTAGTCAAAGTTCATACAATATGATTATTCCGGATGATAAATAATATATTTTGTCGATACGTCTCACGCCGTAAATTTCGAGTAATCCTAACTGAAGAGGTTACTAAGTCTCCAAACTTTCCCAAATATTAATTCATCACCCATAGCGCTTTATTTATATTTCTTATCCTAACTTATCACTCTTAATAATATAAATCATGTTCTATATCGTAAAATAGGAAATTACTTGCCGAACCCGCATAAATTCAATCACTATTTTCCCAATCATTTATAATATTTTACGGGGTTCGATTACGTCCCTACTGGTCTCCCTTAAGTCCTAACGTCTTTAAATAATCCCCTCAATCAACTTTCAAATGGCCAGAATTGGTTAAATCCGAAAAAGTGAAAAAGATCACTGTTTCTGGGGAGGTCGATCGATCGACCTTTGAATGTCGATCGATCGAGCACCATTGATCGATCGACCTATGAATGTCGATCAATCAAGCAGGTGGAGGCTACGGGTTTGCTTCATTTTAAGTCCAATTTTTTTCTCAAATAATTATTTCAAGGTGTTAAATTCTAAAATAAACATATAGGATCATTATACAACCTAACTACACGATTCGAAAGGTTCCATAACTGTCAATTCATCATCAATTTGTCTTTTCTTGGATTAATCATCATAATTTCATAAAAAGTCCTATTTTCTATTTTCTTCAAGAATCATCATAATCTCTTCATAAATCCAAAATTAATTGCACATGGTTTATGATCTAATATGTGAGGTTCTTCCAGAATCAAGATTTGATAAACAACTTAAACATAATTTAGGTTTCATCTCCAAATTTCATGAATTTTTAGATTTTCAAGGATATCATCAAATCCTAATCTAACATAGATAATTTATTTGCTGAATCTTAATGGATTAAATCACTTGCCTTTGTAGAGAAGTTCTGAACCTTTGATGACGACCTAGGTTGGTTCCTTCTCCTCTTTTCGATCACAATTTCGGCAATCACGGCGGCGGGTGGTGGTTGTGGCTTTGGAAAACCCTTAGAACTTCTCCTCTCTTCTCCCTTTGATCAAGGCTTGGTGTGACAATGAATGACCCCAAATGGATCTAATATAGGCTGATTACAAGACCCAATTTTCATGGCACACTATTCCCCTAAAATGGAAATTACCAAAAAAAAAACTCCCGGGTTGATTGTGTAGCCTAAAAATGCCCCGGTACCCAAACTAAACCCCCAACAAGTGTTTTCTGACTATCTCGACCCTTTCGGACACACTGACACATTCACAATGATCATATGGACAATAAATTATATTTTACTTTTAAGTTCAATTAAATTTATTCCTGACGCATATGCACGCATCTCAACTTAATTTCCCGAATTGTCGTATTTATGACTTGCGATAATTTTAATCATATCAATAATCATATATTTTCATATTTACTCAATGATATTCATCCTTGTCATCATACTATAATACCAACTCATATCTCGCTAGTATTTAAATCCGGATTAATTTCCAATTAATTTCCATTTAATTTAGTTAATCCCATTAAATAAAGTCTATAAATTACGGGGTATTACTTCCCCCTAATAACTGAATTTCATCCCGAAATTTGGAATTAAATTATACCTGGAAAAAATAACTCTGGATAACGCTCGCGCATCTCGTCCTCACTCTCCCAGGTAGACTCCTCGATATTATGATGCCGCCACTGAATACGTACTAATGTGCTATCTTTGACCGCAGTTTCCATTAATTATGGTATAGAATAGCAACCAGACCTTTCTCATAGGAGCTATAGGGATGAAGATCAATATCTTCTAAAGTAACGTGAGTATGGGTTAACTCGTCTTGAACATATCTCCTCAGTGAGGAAATATGTAACACGTCATGGACCCTATGCAAGTGTTCTGATAATACAAGTCTTTATGCGACTGGCCCAACTCATTCGATGATAGGAAATGGTCCCATATATCTAGGTGTTAACTTTCCCTTCTTCCTAAAATGCATAATCCCCTACATAGGAGATACTCTGAGAAGCACCTGATCCCCTATGTTGAACTCTCGAACGAACCTTTTGGCATCAGCATAGCTTTTCTAGCAGTCCTGAGCTACTCGTATACGTCTCCGTATCATCTCTATTCACGTTGAAGTATCCTGAATAATCTACGGCCCAAGGAGTTTGTTATCCCCCACCTCTACCCAACATGATGGGGAACGACAAGGTCTATCGTACAACGCCTCGAATGGAGCCATACCAATAGTGAACTGATAGGAGTTATTATAGGAAAACTCCACCAGTGGAAGATACTTCTGCCAACCATCTCGAAAGTCTTGGATACACATGCGCAACATGTCTTCCAACATCTGATTGGTTCGTTAAGTCTACTCGTCAGTCTGCGGCTGATAGGCTGTACTTAATCGTAATTTTGTTCCCATGGCTTCCTGGAAACTTTCCCAAAATTGTGACATAAATATTTTGTCTCTGTTGGACACGATATTAATAGGCACCCCGTGGATTCTTAATATTTCAACTATGAAGATTTGGGCATACTGTCCTGCAGTGTAATCTGTCCATGCTGGCAGAAAGTGAGTAACCTTTGTCAATCGATCTACGATCACCCATATGGAGTCGTAACCTCTCGACGATGTAGGTAATCCCGTAATGAAGACCATATAAATGCTCTCCCATTTCCACATAGGTATCTCTAACGGTTATAAAAGTCCTGTCGGCCTCTAATGGTCCACTTTATTTAGTTGACATGTGGCACATTTCGAAACAAACTCTGCAATATCTCTCTTTATTCCGCTCCACCAGTACTGTCGCCTCATATCTTGGTACATTTTCTCCCCACCAGGATGCACCGTGAATCGCAACCCGTGTGACTCTTTCATTACCTCGTGTCGCAAGTCTTCCCCTTCAGGAACAACTAACCTTTCATTGAAGCGTAAGCTCATGTCTGAACTAACTGAATAAGGCTTCGCTCCTTATGCTAACAGTTGTATTATCTACTCCAGACAAAATGGGTCCGTTAGTTGGACCTATATCACCCTCGTAATAATTTGGGGTGTAACTGTCATTATAGACATGAATGATAAGGCCACTGCGTCCTGGTGCCCCAACTCCTTCCACTTTTCTTTCCACACCTCGGACACCTCACCTACTGGCCTACGGCACAACTCGTCTTCTACCACGCTAGCCTTCCCTGGGTGGTATTGGATATCGAACTGATAATCCTTCACAAACTCTAGCCAACGGCGTTGACACATATTCAGCTCCTTCTGGGTGAAGAGTTACTGAAGCGACTTGTGGTCTGTGAATAAACACAATTTCTCCCCAATGAGATAATGTCTCCAAATACGAAGAGCAAAGACGACTGCCGCTAGCTCCAAGTCATGGGTGGGGTAATTCCTCTCGTGAGGCTTATGCTTACGGTAAGCATAAGATATGTCCTGACTTTCCTACTTCAGTACTCCCCCAAGTCCTAGTAAGAATGCATCAGTGTAGACTAGGTACTTCATTTCTGGCTTGGGTAATGCTAGCACTGGTGCTGAGATCCACTTGTCCTTGAACTCGTTGAATGCTAATTGACAGGCATTGCTCCAGATAAATGGCACACCCTTGCGAGTTAGATGTGTCAAAGGACACGCTATTTTTGAGAACCCTCGAATAAACCTCCTGTAGTATCATGCTAAGCCCAAGAAACTACGTATTTCTGTTGGTGTCATGGGTTATCCCCAACCCTCATCACGGATACATTCCATGGATCAACAGATAATCCCATTTTCAAGACGATATGGCCTAAAAACTGGACCTCCTTTAGACAAAACCCACACTTCTCATATTTTTCATACAACTCGTTTTGACGTAGTGTCTGCAAAATCTGTCTTAAGTGGTTCGCATGCTCTTCCTCGGTCTGGGAGTAAACCAAAATGTCATCAATAAAGGCGATGACAAACAGGTCCAAAAATTCTTTGAACACCTTATTCATCAAGTCCATAAACATAGCTGGGGCGTTGGTCAGGCCAAAAGGCATAACCCTGAACTCGTAGAAACTGTATCTTATCAAGAAAGCAGTCTTTAATACATGCTTCTCCCTAATTCACAACTGATGGTACCCTGATTTCAAGTCAATCTTTGGGGAGAAGGCAGCTCCTCTCAACTGGTCAAAAAAATCATCGATTCGAGGCAAGGATATTTATTGCGTATCGTGACTTTATTCAGTTCTCGATAATCGATACACAACCTCAGAGATCCATACCTTTTATTAACAAACATCACAGGAGCACCCCATGGTGAAGTACTCCTCCGGATAAACCCATGGCCCAATAGCTGCTCTATCTGGTCCCGTAGCTCCCTCATCTCCACTGGAGCCATACGGTAAGGTGAGGGGGCTATTGGCTGAGTGCCCGGTGCCAAATCTATAACGAAGTCTATTTCTCTACTAGGTGGAAATCCAGGAATATCCCGGAATACATCAGTGAATTCCTTAACAACTACAATCGAATCAAGTGGTATAACCACCTCCTTAAAGGTCTCCTCCTCTATATAATACAAGTGTGTGGATGATCCTCCCTGAGGATTTGGCATCGCCACTAAAAACATCTCTTGCCCAGGTATGGAAAAAGTAATACTCCTACTGTAACAATCAATCATGGCTCGATACGCAATCAGCCAATCCATACCAATAATAGCATTATACTCAGTCATATCTAATACTAACATATCGCCAGGTAAAGTAAGCCTCCATATCTCTATACCCACACCTCTACATATAAGAGAAATTATGAAACCCCTACTCAACGGTGAATCTACACAAGTAACGGTGCTCTCTACAGTCTCTAATAATCCCATAGCATACACAAATCTCATGGAAATAAAATAGTGTGTATCCCTCATGTCAAATAAAATGTGCCCCGTAGTCCCTTGAATAAAAAACATACCCTGAATCTTTGATGGATCTCGTGGGACTGCGGCCTGCTGGAATTGGTAAACCCAACTGTACTGAAGTTGTCTCTGGTGGATTGGGATGGATGGGATCGGTGGCAATGCCGGCATCTGCCATGGCTCTGGGAGGGCGACGAGAAAAATGGATCTTTAGGGCTCATTTCGAGCACCCTGCTGCTGCTGCTGCGGGGCCCTGCCCCTTTCAAAATAGTTCTTATCGTTTGTATCCAATCTTTTGACATAGGAAACATCTCCCCTGGAAGTTTCCCCCCCTTTGACCTTGCTGCTCGCAGCCCTCATGGCCATTACCACCCCTTCCCTGGACATGTTGTCCATGCTAAAACTCCTGATGGCCTTGATGATCATGTTGGCCTTACTGGTCATGCCTAAAACCTTCTTAACCATGCCTAAATCCCCCTAATCGAAATCTCTTAAAATCCCCCTGCTGGGGACCCTGGTCACCCTGACTATTATGTCCCTGAATTAACTGTGCCCCGTTGGCACCATTTCCCTTATCCTGCCCTACTGGCTGGACCCTCCTTCTTGCTTACCTTCTGATAAGTGAAAGCGATGGTCCTGTCATTGCAATAGTGCTACGTTGACCATATTTGAATAAGTGGCCAATGAGAAATTTCCCAGCAAGTGCTGACGAATCCTTCATGTCAACCCATCTGTGAGCCTATAGATTTTCCTCTCTTCTGTGGGGATCTCATCAGGGACGATATTCAGGAAATTAGTGAATTTCGTCTCATATTCTGCCACTATCTTTCCCTCCTGTTTAAGGTTTATTAATTTTTGCCTCATTTCGGTGTGAACCATCAAGGAAAAATATTTGTGGTCAAACCGCACCCAGAACTCTTGTATTGCAAGAACGTCTCTCCCTTCTGTAGTGGTAATTAACTCCCACCACTGTAGTGCTTATCCTACTAGAATGAAAGTATCCAGTACCTGCCTCTTCATGTCTATACACTCATACATCCTTAAGTGCCTTTGGATGTCCTTTTTCCACTATCTCGACGTAACAACATGAGATGTTCGTACAAATTCCCGAGGGTGTGCTTTCTGAAAAGCATCCTGGACGCGTTCCCAATAAGACGGGAATGCCTGAGTCTGAATTGGGGCTACCACTGGTGCTTGTGGTTGTGTTTTCTACATGACTGTTAATGCAGCATTTACTACCTAGGTTACGATGGCGGAAACTTCAACGACATTCATTGAACCCTGAGCTGGTGCGGGCTGAAGTTTAGGTTGGGCATCCCTGGGAACTCAGTTTGTACGTCTAGGAGGCATCTGAAATGAGAGAAGTTTTATAAGTACACAATTAATATCTTCAAAATTGCTGAAGAACGTAGGATACATAATAGAGTAAAACAATCCTAAAATATAGAGCTCTATATCAAAGGACGTTACGCGAAAACATAACAAGCCGTACATATCCTAAGGACACTAGAACCTGATGCTCTGATACCACATGTGACACCCCGTCTAATTAAATACCAGGTAACTACTCATTTATTCAAATTAATACAAAATGTCAAGTTGGTTCAGTCCATAGCATCACTGTTGAAAATATTTTTAAACAATTACTAGCCACCTAATGTTTAAAAAGTCAGATGTCAAATTTTATTAAATTAAATTAACATGCAACCAAATTATAAGCTAACTATACCACATCCACATCTAAAAAAAATATAATGATAATGAAATGATAACGTGAGTCTGGAGTAACACTCCGTTGAATAATACAAATACTGAATGACTAAATAAAATAAAAACTGGTATAAACTGGTAGTTTGAGAACAGTATTCCTAAATGGAAAGGGGCGACATGCCCTAATTGATAGATGACCCTGAACAGAATCAATTGAAGAATGTGGAGGCGTCTACTTCTGAAATCCTGTAACTTCCATAGAAGCTACAACACTTCTATGAAGTGTAAGTCTTATGCTTGGCGTCCTTGTGGTGGGGCACCTAAAAGGTTTTATAAGAACAATATATTTGAAAGAAAACGGGTCAGATCCCAAGGGAGAAACAATATAAAATACAACAAGTGTTTAATTACATTAAACAGTAAATATTTTATACATGTTTGTTATGTATGCTCACATGAGTCATTAACACCTCTACTAATGGGCACACTTAACGTATACCCTTCACCCATCCTAGTTATGCCACTAACTAGCTAGCCTTTAATTACTTTTTGTCTTCTTATTATAATATAGGGGTCTATTCGTATCATTCTAATATATTCTTCATGTAACTTACCTTTTCATTTATCAGAATTATTACATCAATTACGATGTGTAGTATCACATTTTTAATCCCATTCAAGTATCTCAAATATTCGTATTCACAATTGAACAATGAACCAGTTATAAGTGCAATTATATCATTCTCATCGCAAATATACAAATATGGGACCACCAAGGTAAGGTGTGGTGCACACATACTCTGCTATCGAATCCCGGTACATCATGTACATAAGGTCTACGTATTCCGAACGTCTCAGGAATCGTTTCAATAAGCCAAAATCACACATTGGAGGTGAACATAGTTCCCATACACACGAGTCACGCACATACCTATGCTCCCATGGTTTGCTAAGTTATTAACTCAAAATAAGCCATTCCAAGCCCTATGTCCTTGACGTACCAATCTCAATCCCCCCGTAGGCACACAAAAATTAGATGACCCTTATTAACAACCCACCTCCCGTGATAGCTAGTAGGGTAGGTATGTCATACACATAATAATCCATATTTTAAGCATTCACGTAACTTAAAAAATAGGTTATATTATTAAGGGTATATTTCAGCCTTATACCATTAGTCAAAGTTCATACAATATGATTATTCCGGATGATATATAATATATTTTTTCGATACGTCTCACGTCGTAAATTTTGAGTACTTAATCCTATCCGAAGAGGTTACTAATTCTCCAAACTTTCCCAAATATTAATTCAGTACCCTTAGCTTTTTATTTATATTTCATATCCTAACTTATCGCTACTAATAATATAAATCATGTTCTCGTGTAAAATAGGAAACTACCTGTTGAACCCTCGTAAATTCAATCATTATTTTCCTAATCAATTCTAATATGTTATGGGGTTCTATTACGTCCCTACTGGTCTCCCTTAAGTCCTAACGTCTTTATATAATTCCCTCGTTCAACTTTCAAATGGCCAGAATCGGTTAAATCTGAAAAAAGGAAAAAGATCACTATTTCTGGCTAGGTCGATCGATCGACCTATGAATGTCGATCGATCGATCAAGCATGTGCATGCTACGGGTTTGCTTCATTTTAAGTCCAATTTTTGTCTCAAATCATTATTTCAAGGTTTTAAATTCTAAAGTAAACATCTAGGATCATTATACAACCTAACTACATGATTCTATAGGTTCCATAACTTTCAATTCATCATCAATTGGTCTTTTCTTGGATTAATCATCATAATTTCATAAAAAGTCCTATTTTCTATTTACTTCAAGAATCATCATAATATCTTCATAAATTCGAAATTAATTGCATATGGTTTATGATCTAATATGTGAGGTTCTTCCAGAATCAAGATTTTATGAACAACCTAATCATAATTTAGGTTTCATCTCCACATTTCATGAATTTTTAGATTTTCAAGGATATCACCAAATCCAATTCTAACATGGATAATTTATTTGCTGAATCTTAATGGATTAAATAATTTGCCTTTGTAAAGAAGTTCTGAACCTTTGATGACGATCTAGGTTGGTTTCTTCTTCTCTTTCCGGTGACAATTTCGGCGATCGCGGCGACGGGTGGTGGTTGTGGCTTTGGAAACCCCTTAGAACTTCTCCTCTCTTCTCTCTTTGATCAAGGCTTGGTGTGACAATGAATGACCCCAAAGGGCTCTAATATAGGCTGATTTCAAGATCCAATTTTCACGGGTCCCTATTCCCCAAAAATGGAAATTACCAAAAAAAACTCCTGGGCTGTCAGTGTGGCCTAAAAATGCCCCGGGAGCCAAACTAAACCCCTGACTAGTGTTTTCTGACTATCTCGACCCTTTCGGACACACTGGTGCACTCAAAAGGATCATATGGATGATAAATTTGTATTTTACTCTTAAGTTCAATTAAATTAATTCTTGACGCGTATGCACGCATCTCAACTTAATTTCTCGAATTGTCGTATTTATGACTTGCGACAATTTTAATCATTTCAATAATCATATATTATCATATTTACTCAATGATATTTATCCTTATCATCATAATCAAATACCAACTCATATCTCGCTAGTATTTAAATTCGGATTAATTCCAGTTAATTTTCATTTAATTTAATTAATCCCATTAAATAAAATCTATAAAATTACGAGGTATTACATACTTCCTCCATAATAACTGAATTTTGTCCCAAAATTCGGAATTAAATTATACCTGGAAAAAATAACTCTAGATAACACTCGCGCATCTCATCCTCACGCTCCCAGGCAGACTAATTGGTATAATGATGCCGCCACTGAACACATATTAATGGTACTATCTTTGACCGCAGTTTCCTTTCGCTATGGTTTAGAATAGCAACCGTCCCTTACTCATAGGAGATATCGGGATGAAGATCAATATCTTCTAAAGTAATGTGAGTATGGGACAACTCGTCTCGAAGATATCTCCCCAATGAGGAAATATGTAACACGTTGTGGACCCTATGCAAGTGTTCCGATAATCCAAGGTTGTACGCGACTGTCCCAACTCATTCAATGATAGGGAATGGTCCCACATATCTAGGCGTTAACTTTCTCTTTTTCCCAAAATGCATAATCCCTTCAGAGGAGATTCTCTGAGCAGCACCTGATCCCCTATATTGAACTCTCGAAATAACCTTTTAGCATCAGCATAGCTTTTCATGCGGTCCTAAGCTACTCGTATACGGCTCCGTATCATCTCTATTCTCATCGAAGTATCCTGAATCATCTACGACCCAAGGAGTTTGTTATCCCACACCTCTAGCCAACAAGATGGGGAACGACAAGGTCTATCGTACAACGCCTCGAATGGAGCCATACCAATAGTGAACTGGTAGGAGTAATTATAGGCAAACTGCACCAGTGGAAGATACTGATCCCAACCACCTCCAAAGTCTAGGATACACATGTGTAGCATGTCTTCCAACATCTGATTGATCCGTTCAGTTTGCTCATCAGTCTGCGAGTGATAAGCAGTACTTAATCGCAATTCTGTTCCCATGGCTTCCCGAAAACTTTCCCAAAACCTTGACACAAATATTTTGTCTCTGTTAGACACGATATTGAGAGGCAACCCGTGGAGTCTTACTATTTCAACTATTAAGATTCGGGCATACTGTCCCGCACTGTAATCTGTCCGTGCTGGAAGAAAGTGAGCAAACTTTGTCAACCGATCTACGATTACCCTTATGGAGTCATGACCTTTCGGTGATGTAGGTAATCTCGTAATGAATCCCATGGAAATGATCTCCCATTTCCACATAGGTATATCTAACGGTTGTAAAAGTCCTGATGACCTTTGATGGTCCACTTTTACTAGTTTACACGTGGCACATTTCGAAACAAACTCAGTAATATGTCTCTTCATTCTGCTCCACCAGTACTGTCGCCTCATATCTTGGTACATTTTATCCCCACCAGGATGCACCGCAAATCACGACCCGTGCGACTCTTTCATTACCTTGGGTCACAAGTCTTCCCCCTTAGGAACAACTAACCTTTTATTGAAGCGTAAGCCCCCGTCTGAACTAACGGAATAAGACTTGGCTATTTATGCTAACAGTTGTATTATCTTTTCCTGACAAAATGGGTCTATTGCCTCGGCCTGTATCACCCTCATAATAATTTGGGGTGTAACTATCATTACAAATAGAAATGATCGGTCCACTGCGTCCTGGTGCCCCAACTCCTTCCACTTTGCTTTCCACACCTCGTCCACCTCACCTACTGGCCTATGGCTCAACGCATCTACTACCATGTTCGCCTTCCCTGGGTGGTATTGGATATCGAACTGATAATCCTTCAAAAACTCTAGCCAATGGCATTGACGCATATTCAACTCCTTCTGGGTGAAGTGGTACTAAAGTGACTCGTGGTTTGTGAATAAACAGAATTTCTACCCAAGGATATAATGTCTCTAAATACGAAAAGCAAAGACGACTACCACTATCTCCAAGTCATGGGTGGGGTAATTCCTCTCGTGAGGCTTAAGCTTGCAGGAAGCATAAGATATGGCCTGACTTTCCTGCTGCAGTACTCCCCCATGTCCTAGTAAGGATGCATCAGTGTAGACTAGGTACTCCACTCCCGGCCTGGGTAATGCTAACACTGGTGCTGAGCTCAACTTCTCTGTCAACTCGTCGAATGTCAATTGACAGGCATCGCTTCAGATAAATGGCACACCCTTGCGAGTTAGATGTGTCAAAGGACCCGCTATTTTTGAGAACCCTCGAATAAACCTCCTCTAGTATCCTGCTAAGCCCAAGAAACTACGTATTTCTATTGGTGTCGTGGGTTGTCCCCACTCCCTCACCATGGATACCTTCCCTGGGTCAACAGATAATCCCCTGTCTGAGACGATATGGCCCGAAAAATGGACCTTCTTCAGCCAAAACCCACACTTCTCATATTTTGCATACAACTCTTTCTGACGTAGTGTCTGCAAAACCTATCTTAAGTGGTTGGCATTCTCTTCCTTGGTCTGGGAGTAAACCAAATTGTCATCAATAAAGACAATGACGAACTGGTCCAGAAATTCTTTTAACACCATATTCATCAAGTCCATAAATACAGCTGGGGCGTTGGTCAGGCTAAAGGCATAACCCTAAACTCATAGGAACAATATATTGTCAGGAAAGTAGTCTTCGAGACATCATGCTACCTAATTCGCAACTGATGGTACCCTAATTTCAAGTCAATCTTTGAGAAGAAGGCATCTCCTCTCAACTGGTCTAATAAGTCATCGATTCAGGTCAACGGATATTTATTCCGTATAGTGACTTTATTCAGTTCTCAGTAATCGATACACAACCTTAGAGATCCATCCATTTTATTAATAAACAGCACAGGAGAACCCCATGGCGAAGTACTCCTCCGAATAAACCCAACAGCTACTCTATCTGGTCCCGTAGCTCCCTCATCTCCACTGGAGCCATACGGTAAGGTGTAGGGGCTATTAGCTGAATGTCTGGTGCTAAATCTATAACGAAGTCTATTTCTCTACTAGGTGGAAATCTAGGAATATAACGGAATACATTAGCGAATTCCCTAAAAAGTTGGATCGAATCAAGTGGTATTACCACCTCCTTATAGGTCTCCTCCTCTATATTATACAAGTGTGTGGATGATCCTCCCTCGGGAGGAGGCAAAACCACTAAAAACATCTCTTGCCCAGGTATGGCAAAAATAATTCTCCTACTGTAACAATCAATCATGGCTCGATACGCAATAATCCAATCCATACAAATAATAGCATCATACTAAAGCACCATCGATCGATTGATCTATGAATGTCGATCGATCGATCAAGCAGGTGCCGACTACGAGTTTGCTTCATTTTAAGTCCAATTTTTGTCTCAAATCATTATTTCAAGGTTTTAAATTCTAAAGTAAATATCTAGGATCGTTATACAACCTAACTACATGATCTAAAGGTTCCATAACCGTCAATTCATCATCAATTGGTCTTTTCTTTAATTAATCATCATAATTTCATAAAAAGTCCTATTTTTTATTTTCTTCAAGAATCATTATAATCTCTTCATAAATCCGAAATTAATTACACATGGTTTATGATCTAATATGTGAGGTTATTCCAGAATGAATATTTCATAAACAACCTAATCATAATTTAGGTCTCATTTCCAAATTTCATGAATTTTTAGATTTTCAAGGATATCACCAAATCCTACTCTAACATGGATAATTTATATGCTGAATCTCAATGGACTAAATCAACTGCCTTTGTAGAGAAATTATGAACCTTTAATAATGATCTAGGTTGGTTTCTTCTTCTCTTTTCGGTCACAATTTCGGCGATCACGGCGGCGAGTGGTGGTTGTGGCTTTGGAAACCCCTTAGAACTTCTCCTCTCTTCTCTCTTTGATCAAGGCTTGGTGTGACAATGAATGACCCCAAAGGTCTCTGATATAGTCTGATTGCAAGACCCAATTTTCGTGGGTCACTATTCCCCAAAAATGGGAATTACCAAAATACCCTCCCCAGTTTGCCAGTATGGCCTAAAAATGCCCCGGGACCCAAACTAAATCCCCGACTAGTGTTTTCTGACTATATCGACCCTTCTGGACATACTGGTGTACTCAAAATGATCATATGGATGATAAAATTATATTTTACTTTTAATTTCAATTAAATTAATTCGTGACGCGTATGCACGCATCTCAACTTAATTTCCCGAATTATCGTATTTATGACTTGCGACAATTTTAATCATTTCCATAATCATATATTATCATATTTACTCAATGATCTTCATCCTTATCATCATAATCAAATACCAACTTATATCTCGCTAGTATTTAAATTCGGATTAATGTCCAATTAATTTCCATTTAATTTAATTAATCCCATTAAATAAAATCTATAAAATTACGGGGTATTACAAAGGGTTTCTTCCAAAACAAGTTTTGGGTTTGGCGCCAGAATTTTTTGTTAGACATATCCGATATCCCACAACACAGAAGTTGTTACCACGGTTCAAAAAGCTAGGATTTCCCCTCGCCACAAGTCCAAATGGAGTTTAAGTGTGACTCAGGTACATCGGGGGGAATTTTTTTTTTGAACAAGACAAAATGAAGAGGAATAGCCAAAGCATGAAACTGGGGAGAATTTTATAGTTCAGCAGTTACTTTGAGGAGAATTCCACAAGTTTAAATGCTAGGAATGCCTAGGAGGGATATTTCATACCGCTAGGGGCAGTCCTAACGCAAATACCAACTCGTTATAGTTATGCTGCACAATAGCACGAAACAACATAGACAGCGGAGAATTTCACTTCCTAAGAGTTAGAATGGATAGTTGACAGGTTCCTCAGGCATTTCGGGAAAATTCCAATAGCTAAGGAAGGAGAGACAGAACGATTGAAGCTCAACGACAGGAGAAAGTTGCGATGTCTCTTCTCTAATCATTGACAGGTCACATAGCTTTGGTTTTGATACATCATGGAGAATTTTACTTTTTCCTGGAGGTGATAACGACAGAAGTTGTAACGAAGACAAAAATGCTAGAATTATTTTTCACAAATAAATTTTTCATCGGATTGAAAAGTTTTTCATGCAGACATTTCTTATACCCACAATAAATCTCTACACGAAGGGGAAAATATAGGGGGTGAAGATAATCACAAGATTATAGATAATCCCCCTCATAACTAAAATAACAGATTCAAGAGATTAAGGCAGTGAGGCAACTCAGCATGGTAGCTCAAGCAAAGCAGCTCAGCGAGGCATCACAACGAGGCAGCTTACTATGGTAGCTCAAGCAAGGCAGCTCACCGTGGCAGCGTAGGGAGATGTTCTAGCAAAGAAACTGGCCGAGAGTGTTCATCCTTTAGCTTTATTATCTTACTTAGTTATGTTGTATATTTTGTTTATATTTACTACGAGCTATAATGATTATAATAATTATTGAGTGTAAGGTCAAACGGTACTCATGAGAGACCAGGCTTGGTAAGGCGTATGAGAGATTTCATGCTTTATCGAATGACCTCGCTGTTGGAACTTGAGAGGGAATTAACTTGGAGGATTGAGAAGTGAGTTAGTGTTGGGTCTTGTCCTGACCATCATAGATACACTTTGTAAAACACCAAAAGACTTTTGATCGTGGAACCTTAGGCGGAGCAGCCTTGAGTTCCATCGCGCGTTGAGTTGTGAACCAAACAACCCTCTACTTAATATCACATCTACTTTAAGTGATGTCACTAGCCAGCTAAGCAATGTCAAATCCGCACTTGAGTAAACCACCGTGGTATTTGGGACTTTCAGATAGTTGGTAAGCCACCTCTGTATAACAACCCCCTAACACACAGTGGTTAGGCAAAAGGCATGTGTTGGCATTTAATATTTATGATGTGGAGCTCACTATTCCATCAGGCATTTAATGTTTGTGACATAAAGTATGAGGGGTGTCTTTCACAACTGTCAAAGACCGAGGCACCTCGAGAGTGGTGTGGGCGGCTATTTATGGGCCTCAACCACTTCTGAGGGAAGTATTATGCTTTCAGAGTCCTTCTCTAGAGAGATTATGATTAGCGAGAAAGATGTTATTGCAAACCAGAGCCCTTGCTCACCCACTATTGTCATTTATTGTGAAGCTTTTGATAGCTAACCAGAGATTTCTCGAGGTTGTTAGTGTGTTTGGCTACCTACCAAGGTGTATCTAGGGTGCTTGCTCCTCTCTCCCTTTGACTGATTTACTTTTGAGTTCCCTCTATTATTGCTTGAGTTATACATGAGTGTATTGTGAGTCCAATCTGAGTGTTGATCAAATATAATATTGTGTGTTTATTTGTGTTCATTAAAGAGTTTTGGGTTATCATCTATCACCATACCTATAGGGGTTACACCTCAGCTAGTATTACCATACTCCCAGGCTACAAGGGGTCTACCCTCTTACACAACTAAATGAAAAATATAATACAAAGATATAATCATGTCATAACACATAGCAAGATATATATCATGAAGCAAAGACAAGCATATGATAAACATGGAAACATAATCATCCTTTAGCGTTGGCATGGGGAGAATCAAGTGAAAACAAATAAGAACCATTAAGTTTAATTCGTAAAGCCTCTAAGTTCGATTTACTAACCCAACTAGGTGTGTAACGATGCATGGGGTTTTGGGGAACTGAAACGACTTTATTCCTAAACTTGGCTTTGGGAATGGGAGAAATATGATCATTGAAGTCGATACCACACATATCATCCTTGATTTGGACGGTGCCTAAAATCCTATCCCACTTTTTCAACCTCGCCTCCAAATCAAAATTCACTTTACTCGAGTCTCTCAATCTCTCCACAAGCTCACTAATCCTAGACTCAATCAAACTGCTAGACTCCTCAAATTCTATAATCTCTTTCTCCATAGCCTCCACTAAATCATAAAGTACATATCTCTCATCCTCAACTTATTCTAGTTTCAATCGAAGGGTCTCCTCCGGTGGCCTAAGATCTTCAATCAATGCATCATTATTTTTGAACGACACACTCATTCAACTTAACTTTCAACTTTAAGTTTGCCTTTTTCACCTTTATCACTTCCTTATACACATCATTAAAGGAAACTTGCAATTCTACCACATCTATCTCCTCCTCCTCACTAGCTTCACCCTCACTCACTTGGGATTCACACTCAATGGCCTCGGAAGTGTCATTCAAATGAAAATCTTCATGAGAAGATTTATCATCATCGCTCACATGACATGCCATGAATGCTACAAATTTGTGCTCGACTGGGGAACTCTCTCCCTCTTCCGATTAACTATCACTTAAGGTCGCATTATATGCGATCGATTTATTTTCCTACTTCTAAATTCTAGCGTGAACTCCACTAAAGACATATCTTACTCATCCCTCATAAAATTCTCACTTCTATTCTTAGGGACTTGATCCAGCTTGTTGTTCTTGAATTTCTCAAGTCTATTTTCATCTTTCAATTGCTTTTGGAACTTAAGAAACTTTTTAAACTTCTTTGCCAATAAGGCTACATCCTTAAAATTGGAGTCAAAATCATCATCTAAAACATTAATCTCCTCCTTTTGGAATTTAAAAGCAACTCCCTTTTCTTTTTGTGGCATGTGCTTGGAGGTAAATATGTCAAGCTCATTGACCAAGGGTAAATTCTTCCGAATTTATCCCCTTAAGTTAGTGATTTTAATATCTCGAACAAGGTAATTGAACCATTTTTATTCCATATTGTTCCATTGACTGTTTCTAACAATTTTCCCAAGTTTTCGTGTATTTCTGATAGATTTTTCAAGAATGGAATGAAATAAAGGAGAGAAAGAAACCAGAAGAAAGGAGAAGATGAAAGGAAGAAAAGTCAAAGGGCAAAAGTGTAAAGTTCTACTCAGAATTCGAACTCGACACCAAAAGGGAAGTTGAAGAGCTTGAGTTCATAAGAGCATCAGAAGAAACGACACTCAAATCGGAGTTCAAGATCAAAAGTTATGGCCAGTCAAAGATGAAAGGAAAAAGTCAAAATGGAAGAAAATCGAACCGATCCGGTGGGAACCGGATCGATCCGAAATGTCCCAATTCCAGTAGACCCCGGATGGATGACAAACCGATGGCAGCAGAACCGATCCGGTGGATACCAGACCGGTCCGGTAGTATAAAAAAAGAACCGATCCGGTGGCTGAAAACGGACCGATCCGAGGGTAATCCGGACCGGTCCGGTCATGCGAAATCCTGGCATTTATTGTGAAGATTTTGGCGTGCATAGCTGGTGAAACTTGCGCAACAAGCGATTATGGCTGTCAAACTCGTGTTAATTTGTGCTATAAAATCCCATGCCCTACATCATTTTGAGAGGTCGAATTCTAGGGTTAGTTTTTTAGAGAGAAAATCAGAAGTTAGAAATTTTCAATTTCTTTAGGAGTTTTTCATGAACCCTAGTTTGTAAGAATTTCTGGATTTCAATTCCTTTCCTGCTGCTGAATTCAAGTAAAACAATTTCATTCTCTTATTTGATTATTTGGAAATTATTTCCAATGTCTTGTAGGTCTATAATCATGTGTATGAATTTGTTCTTTAATCAAATCATGTCTAGCTAAATTCCTAAGGGCTGGGGTACATGAACTCAATCCGAGGCAAATTATTTATGTAGAAAATAAAGGATAAATTTAAATACTGATCGAATCGTGAATGAAAATTATACAAACTTAGTCAATCTTTTAATCTCTCTTGCCCTAGGTACTTAAGATGTTTAAGAACGCTTTGCGAGTAAAATTTACCATTCACCGCTTTATATCTACCTTTGATTTCATATGATGACGGCTAGATCCTTCATATATGTAATGCTTAGGATTTATAAAGATTGGATTTAGTCAAGAATTTTAATTTTCAATTCTAGCATTCTATATGGTAATTTGTTGAGGTTTGAGGGATTGTACCCTACCCTATTCTCTCCCATTTGTCAAATCTAAGTTCTTCATAATTTTTAGTTCGTTTTCCTTGAGTAAAATTTTTAGAAATTTCCCAATCATTAATCATCTTTTTATATTTCTTTTGAGAAATCATTTCAAGATTTAATAACTTTCCCTATTAATATTTGCCAATTTTTTATCCCTGTGGATATGATCCCGACTTACCGGGTTTATTACTTGAGCGACAGGCTTGCACTTGAGACTAGAGAAAACGCACTTTTGAGACAAATTCTTAGTCGCGTCATGTTTTTGGTGCCATTGCCGGGGATCATTAATTGTTATAGTTTTAGGAAAGTTCTTTTAATCTACAAGTGATTTCGAAAAGAAAAAATAATTTACATCTCATCTCTTATGTGCTTATATGCAGAATTCATCTTCCACCCAAGTTCACGAAAATCCTATTGCCGAAGAAAATTCTGAAAATTCTCATACCACTGAGTCTCCTCATTTTTGGGTTCCACCTCCTTCGCCTAATAATTCAATCACAAGTCGTTCATTTAGTCAAACACTGAGGGAGAATTCTGAATGTTTCGGTAGCGATATGTCGGAACATGGTAGTGTTGGTGCTGGAGAGGATGAGATACCATACCTTCCCATGAAAGATTTGTTATTTCCAGAGAGAACTGTTACCCCTGGTTGCATTTTACTCCCGTATAATGTCGGTCAGTTCCACTTTCGGAATGGTATGATCCAAATTCTTCCTACATTTCACGGGATGGATTCTCAAAAACCATATCTCCATCTTAGAGAGTTCGAGGAAACGTGTGAGACGTTTGGTGACCAAGATTGCCCATAAGATGTAATCCGATTAAAGCTTTTCCCTTTTTCCTTAAAGGATAAAGCTAAAACTTGGTTATGGTCCCTACCCCCAAATTCTGTGTTATCTTGGAGAGATATGCAAACCAAGTTTCTCTCCAAATTCTTTCCACAACACAAAACCAATTATGTTAAAGCCCAAATTCAAGCTTTTCGACAAAATGAGAATGAGGCTTTTGACAGATGTTGGGAGAGATTTCAGGAGTTAGTTAGTGCTTGCCCACATCAAGGATTTGAAAAGCATCATCTGATTTCATTTTTCCATCAAGGCCTTACCTTATCATCCAAACAACTTGTTCAAACCATGTGTGAAAGACTTTTTTGGGAGTTAGATTCAAGCGATGCTGAGGCTCATCTGAAATATGTAGCAGAGACTACCCAAGCATGGGATATTTCTGATCCCAATAGTCAAAATCGAAATCGACACGTGCCTAACTTTCCTGCTGCGTCCGGTATTTATCACTTGGACAAGGACACTTTGTTGGATCAAAAATTTGACCAATTGGAGAAGAATTTCAGAGATATGCTTGAAGTGCATTTCAGAGAAGTAGCTGGACCCGTACAAGCCGAAAAGGATAAAATGTGTGCCATTTGTAATGCGGGTCATTCTACCAAAGGATGTCCTACTATCCCTGCATACAAGGCAATGTACACTGAACAAGTTGAGGCAATAGGGGGGTTTCGAGGAAATTATAATACACAGCAACGGAATGCATATAATCAATCATGGAGGAATAATCCTGGGTTCAATTATGGACAACCCCAAGTGGGGATGGTTCCTAACCCACATATGATTCTACCACCACCTCCTCAATTTCAGCAAGTGGCTCCTCCAATGCCAAATCCTATGCAGGTACCACCTCCTAGTCTGTATGTCGCTCCACCTAGGCGATCTCTTGAAGATAATCTCAATCAATTCATCCAATCTCAAAAAGAGAGCAATGCTAAATATGATCGAATGTTCACTGAAACTCATACTAGCATCTCTAGGTTGCAATCTGCAGTGAATACTCAGGAGAAGGGTAAACTCCCCACCCAAGGCCAAAGACCTCCTCTTCAAGGACAACCCACTATTAGCTCCACATCATCGGATTTGTAAGAACAATGTCAAGCTGTTACTACTCTTCGTAGTGGCCGTGTAATTGATCTAGCACCAAAACGTCCAAAGGAGAGAGATGATGGAGTTGAACCCGAAATTCCTAAGGAATCTAAAACTTTTGAGTCTGCAGAGACTCCGTTAGAAACGGAATACAAAGATGAGGGAGTTGAAACTAAAATTGAAGTCAAGTTTCCCATTACTGCTCCATTTCCTCAACGCTTAGTACCACCTAAAAATGGGGCTTCGCGTACAGAGGTGTTGGATGTTTTGAAGCAAGTAAAATTGAACTTGCCGTTTCTTGATGCTATTCAACAAATTCCAGCATATGCTAAGGTCATCAAAGATATTTTGAATGTCAAACGACGGCTCAAGGTGAAGAAGAATGTTTTCTTGGCACAAACTGTGAGCTCGGTCCTTCTCAATGATCTTCCACCAAAATTCAAGGATCCAGGTGCACCTACAATTTCGTGCGTCATAGGAGAAAAAAGAGTGGAAAAAGCATTGCTTAACTTAGGTGAGAGTGTAAACATCCTTCCATACTCCATTTATAAGCATCTTGATTTAGGTGATTTAAAACCTACCCGAATCACTCTACAGTTAGCGGATCGAACAGTGAAAGTGCCTCGTGGGGTTGTAGAAGACGTGATAGTTCAAGTGGACACGTTCTACTATCCTGTTGATTTTGTCATTTGGGACACTAAGCCTGCTCCCCATGCGAGAAATCATGTACCAATAATATTGGGCCGTCCATTCTTAGCTACTGCTAATGCTTTGATCAATACACGGAATGGCCAAATGCAACTCACTTTTGGAAACATGACTCTCGAGACCAATATTTTCAATGTCGCTAACCAAATGGGTGATGAGGATGAAATTCTTGAGGTTGACCTTATTAAAGAAGTGGTGGATGAGAACATCGAGAAAATTATAGGAGGAGATGCATTGGAAGTGTGTTTAGTGCAAAGTGGTGAGAAAAAGAGTCCTTATACTGAGTTTGAGCGTGAGGTGGAAGATTTGGAAACTTGGTTACAAGAGGAAGAGAGTTTTGAGAGTTTAAGAGATGTTGACTGGATTTCTAGGTTTAAAGAATTTCCTCCGAGGGAGACAACCATGAGTCCCTCTGAAAATAGATTTCCTAGTCTTGAGTTGAAGAAACTACCCTCACATGTCAAATATGCTTTTCTGGGAGAGAATGATACATTTCCTATTTTTGTGTCTTCCTGTTTAGAAAAAGGGCAAGAGGTTATGTTGTTGGATGTGTTGCGGAAGCATAGAAGTGAATTTGGTTGGACTATAGTATATTTGAAAGGTATAAGTCCATTGATTTGTACCCATAAAATCCATCTTGAGGAAGAGGTGAAGCCCTCGCGTGAGATACAAAGGTGATTAAACCCAACCATGAAAGATGTAGTAAGAGCGGCAATCATCAAATTACTAGATGCTGGGATTATATATCCCATTTCGGATAGTAAATGGGTGAGCCCAATTCAGTTCGTTCCAAAAAAATCAGGGATGACCGTGGTTGAAAATGCTAAGGGAGAATTAATACCTCAACGCACCACCACCGGGTGGCGTGTTTGCATTGACTACCGAAAGCCCAATGCCGGAACTCGAAAATATCATTTTCCCTTACCGTTCATCGATCAAGTGATTGAACGAGTGGTGGGCCATCCTTACTACTATTTCCTAGATGGGTATTCTGGTTATAATTAGATTGAAGTGGATGTACTTGATCAAGAAAAGATGACTTTTACATGTCCGTTTAGTACGTTTGCCTATAAACGTATGCCATTTGGGTTATGTAATGCGCTAGCTACTTTTCAAAGGTGCATGCTAAGTCTTTTTAGCGACATGATTGAAAAAGGTCTTGAGGTGTTCATGGACGATTTCAGCATTTTTGGTCCATCTTTTGACCAATGTTTAGCTAATCTTGAAAGAGTTCTATTCCGTTGTGTGGAAAAAGACTTAGTCCTCAATTGGGAAAAATGCCATTTTATAGTTACCGAGGGCATAGTTTTAGTCCCCATAGTCTCATCTAGGGGGATTGAAGTTGATCGAGCAATAATTGAAGTAATAGCTGAGTTACCCCCGCAAAAATCACTTAAAGATGTGAGGTCCTTTCTAGGCCATGCTGGATTTTATAGGAGATTTATCAAAGACTTTAGCGCCATCGCTAGACCTTTGATTAATCTTCTCATGAAAGACACTCCATTTGAGTGGAATAAAGCATGTCAAGAAGCTTTTGATAAACTTAAAAGCATGCTTATTCCCGCACCGATCATGCAAGCTCCGGATTGGTCGCTCCCATTTTAGCTTATGTGTGATGCAAGTGATTACGCGATTGGGGTTGTTCTTGGATAGAGGAAAGACAAGAAAGCTCATGTTATTTACTATGCTAGCAGAACATTATCTGGCCCTCATATTAACTACTCTACTACAGAGAAAGAGTTATTAGCAGTCGTTTTTGCCCTTGACAAATTATGCTCTTACATTGTTGGGTCGCCTATCATTTGCTTCACTGATCATTCGGCCCTTAAATATCTTTTGAGCAAGAAAGATGCCAAACCCCGTCTAATCAGGTGGATCCTACTCTTACAAGAGTTTAATCTCTCGATTCAAGATAAGAAAGGAGTAGAAAACGTCGTTGTTGACCACTTATCACGACTCTCGTCCGACGTACCTATTGATCCCATTCCCATAGACGAGTATTTTCTGGATTAAAATCTATTTGCTACTTCTTCTCCCCTGGTTTGCGGATATAGTCAATTACCTTGTCACTGGAATTGTTCCATCTAACTGGAATCTGCAAGAGAGAAGGAAGTTCATTATATGGTCACGCATGTTCTTTTACGATGATCCATATTTGTTTAAGTATTGTGCTGATCAAATCATCCAGAGATGTGTACCCGATGAAGAAATCCAAGGGGTAATTCGATTATGTCATTCGGAAGCATGTGGAGGTCATTTTTCCAAAAATAAAATTGCTGCAAAAATCCTTCAAAGTGGTCTCTACTGGCCTACAATCTT
Source organism: Sambucus nigra (assembly GCA_949130495.1). Classification (NCBI taxonomy): domain Eukaryota; kingdom Viridiplantae; phylum Streptophyta; class Magnoliopsida; order Dipsacales; family Adoxaceae; genus Sambucus; species Sambucus nigra. The sequence goes on along the minus strand of OX422214.1, from coordinate 569,273,086 downwards.
CCGGGATGTGAATACTTTTTCTAAATCATGCGATAGATGCCAAAGAATGGGAGCTATTACTCGCCGTGACATGATGCCATTAACCCAAATTCTAGTATTGGAGTTGTTTGATTGTTGGGGTATTGACTTCATGGACCCCTTTCCACCTTCTTTTGGTTTTCCATACATCCTCGTTGCTGTAGATTACATCTCAAAATGGGTAGAGGCGATAGCTACAAGGACGAATGACAACAAGGTGGTGATAAAATTCATTCAAGAAAACATAATTTCTCATTTTGGAATGCCTAAGGCCATAATCAGTGATAATGGAACCCGTTTTTGCAATAGGCCTATGGAAAAACTAATGCGGAAGTATGGAATTGTCCATAAAGTTGGAACAACTTATCACCCTCAATCGAATGGCCAAGCCGAGCTCGCCAATTGGGAAATCAAAAATATCTTGGAAAAGACAATCGAACCTAATAGGAAAGACTGGTCTCTCAGATTGAATGATGCGCTCTGGGCATATAGAACCGCATATAAAAATCCCCTTGGGATGTCCCCATTTCGATTTGTGTATGCCAAGCCTTGTCATCTTCCGATTGAAATCGAATACAAAGCGTATTGGGCTATCAAAAGGGTGAACTTCCATATGGACAAAGCAGGTGAAACATGTAAACTTTAGTTGAATGAGTTGGAAGAAATACGCAATGATGCGTATGAAAGTGCTAAAATATCCAAGGAACAAATGAAACGAGATCATGACAGAATCATTCGTAAGAAAGAGTCTCATTCGGGACAAAAAGTACTTCTCTACAACTCGAGGTTGCACTTGTTTCCCAAAAAATTGCGGTCAAGATGGTCGGGTCCATTCATTGTCAAAGAGGTATTTTCCCATGGAGCTGTTAAACTCAAAGATGAGAAAGGGGGAAACACATTTAAAGTTAATGGGAATCGTCTCAAGCCGTATTTGGAAGCGATTGTCAAGGAAACCGACACAATCTGGTTGTCGGACCCCATTTATGGGGATTGACTGAAAAAGGAAGGTGAGGTCATCGTACCCCTGACATGTATGGGGTGATGGTTGTACATATGAGTCTTAGAAGTAGGAGTCGTAAGTTTATGTCAGTCCCGGGGTTGGGAATCCGATGTCTGAGGGGTGTTAAGGTTTCGATGAGCATTGCGGGTATTTTGAAGTGCGAGGTGTTGTAAAGTAATCAGTGCAATAGAGAAAGGATCATAAATGGTGAAAAGAAGAGAGAGAAGGAAATTCTAAAAATTCAGCAGACCGGATCGGTCAGGTCATGAATTAAAAGAATCGATCCGGTTAAGGTGGATCGGTCCGGGTGAAAATAAAAAGAACCGATCCGGTTAAGCCGGATCTGTCCGGTCTTAAAACCATATTGGTCTGATCATCTACAGAATTTTATTTCCCGAGGTTCACACCTCTTCAATCCACACCAAATTCATTCCCCCAATCCCTTCGTTTCCCCATAAAAATTCGTCCCCCCATTTCCCACCCATTCATTCCCCCCTATTTCATCATCCCTCATATAAATACATCCATCCCCCCACCCATTTTCTTCACACCTCCATCTCTTCTCTCTTCCCTCTCACTTGCTGTCTCCTTCCTCCATATCAATGGCTGCTCCCCAGAAATATACATCCATTGAAGTCCTCCCCGAAGGCAATGGAGAATACCGTTCTCGCCATGAAGCAAATTGGTGCCATTAGTTTTTCAGTCCGACCCGCAAAATTCACATTGAACGTCAAGTGTTGTGGGATCAACTGCCCAATGTTGTCACAGCCATGTTCATGTCAAGAGGCTGGTGCCGATTTTTCAATGATCCCTATGAAGCTGTTTGGGAGAATGAGGTCCGTCAATTTTACGGTTCGCTTGTCCGTACCGCTGAATTTGAATCCCAGGCCTTTGTGGATTCCACACCTATACCGTTCTCACTTGAAATTTTGGCCCAGAAACTCGAGTCTGACGGTGTGACCACTCCGGCTCAATTTGACTATCCAAGTCCTGATCCCGTTCTCACCAAAGAAGTTTGCATCTCAAGAATCGAGCCCGGTGCGGTTTGGACTACCGAGACCTTTCCCGTTGGTCGGTTATCCGACAAGGCACGGTTCAATTTTCACATCGTTTGTACCAATATTTTGCAAACCTCCAATAATTCAGCAATGAGGCCGGGTCAAGCTACAATGATGTATCATTTGTTTGACCATGCAAGTGTTATCAATTTGTCCTGTACCTTTTACACCGATATCCTCTTTGTGGCCTAAGACAAAAAGGGTCTGGCACCTCTTCCATATGGCCGCCTCATTACATCCTTTCTTAAGGATGTCGGGATTGAGCCTCCACAAGATCTTATCAACTTTCCTAAGCCTTTAGGACAAGAGTCCCGCACTCGAAGTGAAAGGAAAATTCAGCTAATCCGTGCAAGGCGCTGCGACGATTCGAGTGACGAGGAGACCGATGAGGAAGAGGATGTTGCTGATGAGGATGTTGAGATGGAGGAAGGAGAGGAGGAAGAAGATGATGAAACTGCTTATCCGGATTATGTTCCGGTTAGTACGGGCTTGACTGAGCACGTTTTCTCTCTTGAAACGCGTTTCGACGGGTTTGTCACGTCCTACGAGAGGGAGATGAGTTTGGTCCTACGTATGCAGGCGAACTTGTACCGTCTTCAGTTGGGTCCCGAGGCCCCCCTTCCTCCTTACTACTACAATCCTTATGATCCTGCTGCCCCAGGACCTTCCCCCACCCGCCCCTTATGATGCCCAGCTACCCCTTTAGGTTTTCACATTTATGTTTGTACTATTTGCTTACACAGTTGGTTTGTAATATACAGTTTTAATATGCTATTTTCTTGTTTTATTTATCGCACTCTTACTGTTGTCTTCTTTATCTCTCTCGTTCATTTGATTGAGGACAATGCAAATCACTAAGTTAGGGGGGATGACAGGTGCGTATTCATAAAACTTCGCATATATGTGTAAAAAAAATATGAATTTTTTTTTAAAAAGCCAAAAATATTTTTCTTCAAACTAAATAAAGATTGGAATTTGAATTTTCAAAAATATCACCTTTATTCTATTTAAAGTCTCAAATTGTTAATAATCAAAATGCACTAAGCCAAAATTGACCAAAGATGGAAATTGAAAGAAAATTGACGACTTTACGAATACGTGTGGAGATTGATCAAACCCGGTGATGTTAATAAGTCGTTGATGATTAACTCAACGTTCTTTTCAAATCAATCCGAGTTTATGATTAACTCAAAGTTCTTTTCAGCGTGTTAATAAGTCGTTGATGATCTCAATCCTTTGTTTTGATTAGTTATGGGAAATGTGTGAAATGTTATCTCGAAATTTGTGCTAAATATATCTCTAAACTTAATTAATCTCGAGATGCATATGGTAATGTGATTAGCAATTCGGACAATGAAGTAGGCCCTCGTTTGTTTAACCCAAAAATATTAGCCATAAAAAACGTTGTGAAAAACAAAATTATCCATTTGAAACCCAAGTTGAGCCAAATAAAATTTATCTTTTCGTTTGATAACCCGAAAAACCCAAATAACCCGGAATTGTGAAAATTGAGAAAATTCATCAAGTAAGTCCAAATTGTGCAATAAAAAGGGGCAAAAGAATAAAAAAATGAAAAAAAATGAAAAAAGAAAAAGAAAGAGAAAAATGAGCAAATGCCCGAAAAAGCACTAATGGACATCATAAGAAAATTTTCCAATTCCGAACATTCCATCCATTTCCATTTTTACCCTTTACACTTTTAACCCGAAAAGTCCTAACCGAGTCCGAATGGCGAAATTAATTACTGCATGGAGAGCTAAGACATGAAAAGATAATATGAGAGATTAAATGGTGTGCACTAGAGGTGATGTTCCAATTTCCTAATAACTGTATTCTGATGATGAGATCTTTTCACCATATATTTCCTTCTTTTCAATTTTGTATGCATGAATTTGTGTCCATTATATTTACTCTTTATATCATGCATACCGAGAGAAAATAACCACAATCCGAGTGATTCGCTTGTGAGTGCATCCGTAAGAATTTACATCAAAACGAATTTTCGGAAAGTAATGTAATGCTCAATCGGTGGAAATTTGAGGTTGAATTTTTGGCTTTGCACACACACACTATGGTTTGAGACATTTGAATATGAATTTATGGTGTTTATTTTTCGAAAAGTTTAAATTGTACAATTTTTACGTATTTTGATATTTATTTGAGTCAATAAAGAATTTTGTGGGTATATTCACTGCAAACCCTCACGAGACAAAAATAGTCCTACTAGGGTAACCTAGGGGTTTAAAGGCTTGTTGCATACGCTAAATGGAATAGCATGCCTGCCAAAGTGGAATTTTATTTTAATAAAGGAATTTTCAAGAGTAGAATTTTGGTTAGACTCAGTTACATTGCCCGGGACGTGCAAAGTCCTAAGTTAGGGGGATTTGACCAAGCGTAAATTCTTCTGAATTTAGCCCCTTAAGTTAGAGATTTTAATATCTCGAACAAGGTAATTGAACCATTTTCATTCCATATCGTTCCATTGACTGTTTCTAACAATTTTCCTAAGTTTTCGTGTATTTCTGATAGATTTTTCAAGAATGGAATGCAATAAAGGAGAGAAAGAAACCAGAAGAAAGGAGAAGATGAAACGAAGAAAAGTCAAAGGGCAAAAGTGTAAAGTTCTACTCAGAATTCGAACTCGACACCAAAAGGAAGTTGAAGAGCTTGAGTTCACAAGAGCATCGAAAGAAACGACACTCAAATCGGAGTTCAAGATCAAAAGTTATGGCTAGTCAAAGATGAAAGGAAAAAGTCAAAATGGAAGAAAATCGAACCGATCCGGTGGGAATCGGACCGATCCAAAATGTCCCAAGTCCAGTAGACCCCGGATGGATGACAAACCGATGGCAGCAGAATCGATCCGGTGGGTACCGGACCGGTCCAGTAGAATAAAAAAAGAACCGATCCGGTAGCTGAAAACGGACCGATCCGAGGGTAATCCGGACCGGTCCGGTCATGCGAAATCCTGGCATTTATTGTGAAGATTTTGGCGTGCATAGCTGGTGAAACTTGCGCAACAAGCGATTATGGCTGTCAAACTCGTGTTAATTTGTGCTATAAAAGCCCATGTCGTACATCATTTTGAGAGGTCGAATTCTAGGGTTAGTTTTTTAGAGAGAAAATCAGAAGTTAGAAATTTTCAATTTCTTTAGGAGTTTTTCATGAACCCTAGTTTGTAAGAATTTCTGGATTTCAATTCATTTACTACTGCTAAATTCGAGTAAAACAATTTCATTCTCTTGTTTGATTATTTGCAAATTATTTCCAATGTCTTGTAGATCTATAATTATGTGTATGAATTTGTTCTTTAATCAAATCATGTCTAGCTAAATTCCCAAGGGCTGGGGTACATGAACTCAATCCGAGCCAAATTATTTATGTAGAAAATAGAGGATAAATTAAAATACTGATCGAATCGTGAATGAAAATTATACAAACTTAGTCAATCTTTTAATCTCTCTTGCCCTAGGTACTTGAGATGTTTAAGAACGCTTTGCGAGTATAATTTACCATTCACCGCTTTATATCTACCTTTGATTTCATATGATGACGGCTAGATCCTTCATATATGTAATGCTTAGGATTTATAAAGATTGGATTTAGTCAAGAATTTTAATTTTCAATTCTAGCATTCTATATGGTAATTTGTTAAGGTTTGAGGTATTGTACCCTACCCTATTTTCTCTCATTTGTCAAATCTAAGTTCTTCATAATTTTTAGTTCGTTTTCCTTGAGTAAAATTTTTAGAAATTTCCCAATCATTAATCATCTTTTTATATTTCTTTTCAGAAATCATTTCAAGATTTAATAACTTTCCCTATTAATATTTGCCAATTTTTTTATCCCTGTGGATAGGATCCCGACTTACCGGGTTTATTACTTGACCGACAGGCTTGCACTTGAGCCTAGAGAAAACGCACTTTTAAGACAAATTCTTAGTCGCGTAACTCATAAGTTTATAAGTCACCTACAAGCTTTTCTAGTTTCATTGATTCAAGCATACCTAAGGTGTTTAAAACGGTCACTTTGGGATCAAATACACTAGGCAATGACCTTAAGATTTTATTTATGACTCGGTTGTTGGGTATTTTCTCTCCCAAGTTAAACGACGAGTTGACAATATTGGACAATATAGCGTAAAACTTATCAAACGACTCACTCCCTATCATCTTAATCGTCTCAAATGGATAGTGAGGTTTTGAAGTTTAAACGCCCTAACCATACTAATTCCCAGGTAAGTAAGTCAAAGAATATCCTAAGCTTCTTTTGAGATTTCACACGTCACGATACGATTATACTCTTCTGGGGTGACATATGAGTAAATAGCATGTAAACCTTTAGAATTATAAAGTGCAATTCTATGTTTGGTTTTAATCCATAACTCAACGGGCTTTAAAGTAGTGGCCTCAAACTCTCTCGTGACTGATGGTGACCACCCTTTTTGATCGCTAACCACACAAGCTCATCAATTAATTTTAAAACACTTCGCATTCACATTTTTTAATAAGCCTAATTTCTACCACAAAAAATAGGATTTCTAAAACCATCAAAACTTTCAAAATTCATCCCTCAAAGCACAAGGGATCAACACACAATGAAAAATGTTTCTAGCTTTGATACCAATTTCTAGGCCCCTTTTTCAAAGTGTGTTTAAAGGTGACAAAACAATTTTTCCTTTCAAAAATTCTTTTTCTAATTTTAACATGCACCAAGTTTGTGAACCAATTTTACTTATGTTCAATTTTACATTCTTTAATCCAAAACATGCATCTTGGTTATTAAAGCAAGTAAAATAAATAAGTTCGCAAAAACAACTCTGGATGTACGAGAAAACCAATAATGAAAAAAAAAACTCGGATGGACCAAGCCAAGCAATCACTATGATACAGTTTTATAAAGGAAGATGGACAGACTTACACAATGACTCAATCCCCACAAGCCTTGACACACTTCTTCTCTTTAACCCCCCCAAGCAATCACTATGATACAGTTTGATAAAGGAAGATGGACAGACTTACACAATGACTCAATCCCCACAAGCCTTGACACACTTCTTCTCTTTAACCGCTCCTCCACAGTAGCCACATAGAAATATTTCCATGATACTCGTCCACAGCACATGAGTCTAAGAGTGACTCGGTGTCCACCGATGCATCTTTGGAAACAACTTATAATTTAGAACACATCTTTCACCATTTCTTCATCGCAAAACATCAACGAAACAACTTGTTCAAAGTGATGAAAAAAATACAGATGATTCAAATAATATCTCTATAGAATATGCATGAAAGCTCGCATTTTTTTAAAACTATAAGGATGTTTTTAGTCTTTGAAAACCTTAGAAAATAAATGTAGAAAATGTAATTGTTGAAAACTACATTTTAGTTCTACACACCTCGAAATTCTGAGATAAAAACACCTTAAATAATTAATTTAAGTTGGCAGCTCATTAGACTGATATCCCTATGTCGTTTGAATGACTTGTCCATATCATTTGAACGACTTCGATAGTGAGATGTCATTTGAATGACTGTTCATGTCGTTTGAAGTCTCTAAATAGAAGGAGAGAATTCACACGACTCTCAATAATACTTATCTTAGAATAAACGAAGTTAAAACCTTTTAAAATCATTTTTGACGTTTTAAAATCATTTATAAAAAAATATTCATCCTTAAAACATTTTTCGAGTCCCACAAACATTATGCGTTCATACCTATGAATATCTCAGAATGCAATCTGATATGAAGACATGAAACGTGCACCAATTAACTCAGCATGATATATCATTAAAGCTTGGCCGCTGCATCCTTTACACAAACACTTCATAGACTATATGAGAATCATGACAAATAAAAATCTAATTATGACTCAAATAAATTTTGTCCGAAAATAAGTCAATTACGTACAAATTGACACACTTTGAAAATTTGTCCTTACAGTTTATTTAGAGAGATGAACTAGTTTAAGATCAGATTAGTGATTTTGATAAAGTAATTGCAATAGCTTTAAAAATTCTTATCATATTTATTTTGATATTAGTTCCGAGGATAGTTTCCAAACTTCTGATTTTCGAGAATTCGCGCCCCCACCTATGTTATTGCGTGACGGCTTGAGCATTCTTGAAAATGAAAACCGTTATCGGGAAGAAAATCAATGTTGGGAACAAAATTTGGATGTATTCGAATTTAACAAAGATTTTTCTTTTGAGATTTTTAAAATTGAAGAATGTTTTGAACCAAATGAGGAATCGATGCCTACAATAGTAGAGAACGAAAATAAGGAATAAATGGATGTAGTATCCATTTGCAATGAAATTTCTTCTTTAAAAAACAAATAGGAGGTTGAGACATATGTTTCACCTCAAGCAAGTCCTCACCAAAGGTTGGTTAGATGAGTTGCTCTTTCACTTAACAGAATACTAATTGAAGAAGAAGAAGAAGGATGAAGACTTCTCCAAAGACCTACCATGAAGAACCTCCACATAGACGTCTCGAAGGACTTCTCACGAAGACCAAAATTGTTCGTGTGACAATATTTTTTAGTAGGAAACATAACGTATTTTAAATTATATTTTAATTTTTGAACAAATTTCCTTTTTACTATAGGCGATGATGTTTGGTACCCTCGAGGGACCATGCCTGGCAGGGCATGGGAGGGCTCATATTCTCTATCGAATAACCTCGTCTGAGGAACCTCGCATGGATTTTATTTGTAGGATTGAGAGCAAGGCAATGTTGGGAAAGTAATAGTCAAACCTCTTGTCACACTTGCACAAAACTTCATTTAAACATAAACTAGTACTTGAGCCACTTCCACCTCAAGTCACTTCGATCAACACATACTCGGGGGGGGGGGGGGGGGGGACCTCCTCGAGGTACTCCAATCTCATATTCATTGCCTAGAGATAACTCCCTACTAATAAACAACACACTTAAATGTTCGAACCATTTCCAGTTAAGGAAATTTACCTCCATATATTATCTCATTTGATTGATGTGACCACATGTTTCGTGGGGGTCACTCTTCATCTACTTTAAGATGTCATAATATCTGGCATATAGGGGCTCAAGATAACAACACTCAAGTGAGTTTTATCCTTAGGATAGTAGATATAGTTGATCAAATCTAAATTCATATCCGTTATAAGGTAACCCCTTGAGCAACCACGTTGTATCCCCTATTAATGCCACCACGCTTCTAATTGGTTGGGTAGTTTTTGGCCAAAAACACAACATCTTATGCATTTAATGCAATATTTTTGACATTAAGGCCATTACAGGGTCACACTTATGTGACACCCCGACTAATTAAATACCGGGTAGCTACTCCTTTATAAAATTAATTCAAAATGCCAAGTTGGCTCAGTTAATAGCATCACTGTCGAAAACATTTTATTATTACGAACCACCTAGTATTTAAAAAAAAACAAGTTGCCAAATTTTAATTTAAGTCTGATTAACATGCAACAAATGTAATGAAGAAATAAATAACACCATTCACCATACTGAAGTAAAATGAATAATCATCACATAGCGTAAATAAAGTCTGGAGGAAACCTCTCACTACAATCCCATAACTGAAATAAATAAACTGAAACAATACATGCTAAATTCTGAAAACTGAAATGTAAAAGATGTCTCTAAAGAAATGGGCAACATGCCCTGCAACTGATAGATAGTGACTCTGGAATCCAAAGAGATAGAAGAGTCTACATGCAAATCCCTGTAGCTTCCACAAGCAGCTACAGCTCATCACCTGAATGAGTACCTATGCTTGGTGTCCTTGTGGCTGGGCACCTAAAATGGTTTTACAAAGAAAAAGATTTGAAAAGCAAACGGGTCAGAGCCCGAATGTGGAGTTATATTTTAAAAACCTGCAAGTGCTTTAAAAACATTTAAAACATTAAATGCAAAGTACATGTTAGGACGTGCACTCACATTATATTCTCACCCCTCGTCTAACTGTGCACTCCTAACGCAAGTACCCATCTATATCTATCCATACAACTAGCTAAGTGACTACATAACCAGCTAGACTGCCAAAGGTTCTACCCATATTACTCAGTTCCATTTAACATAACAACGCTCGTAATTAAATAGGGGTTTAACGTGAACTCAGTTACTAAATATACCATTGATATAACTATCAGTTAACTCATTATATAACTCGAAATAATACCGTAATATTTTTACAACATTAACATGAGGATTCCCATTAATTTAATGTATATTATTCACATCATAAATATACGATACAAGCACCCCGCAATCTAAGCTATGGTGCACACATACTCTGCTATCCATCCCGGTACATCACGTACATAAGGATTACATATTCCGAATCTTTCAGGAATAGTTTACCGATAACAACATCACAAATAATGGAGGCGAACACAGTCACCATCACATGGGTCACGCACATACCTACGCTCCCATGGTCAGCGAACTTATTAATATCACAATAAGTCTTTCTATGACCTACGTTCATCAAGGTACCAGTCTATATCCCCCCCGTAGGCACACAAGGATTAGAGGGTCCTAAGCGAATGCAAACCTCCCGTGATAGCAAGTATGGTAGGTATGTCATACACACAATCCGTATACCAATACTAAGTAAACACATGTCTTAGTAATACCGTATTTTAATCGTAGTACATATCGCATTCTCGTACTAACTATAATTATCACAATTCGTACTATACCGGTTTGTAATTATACGCGCCATAATTCATCCTCACATCGTAGTAGACACTCACGTCTCAACCCAAATGGTTCATTGAATATAGCTCTAGTGTATAATACTCCTCTCAATAACCCAAAAGTCCCAAATCTATCCTCACATCAATAAAGGAAGGTCTTCTATATCCTCGAACAAGTTTACGGGACTCTAAAAATCAAAACAGTCCAAAAAGGATCAAACTGTCAACTCGTTAGAAGTCTCGTTCGAACGAGACTTCGAACGAGTTTGGACTGTCAGGTCGTTAGAAGTCTCGTTCGAACGAGGCTGTTCGAACGAGATCCCAGTTCGTTCGAACGAACTGACCCTTCTAACGATATCTCGTTCGAACGAGATATCGAATGAAAATCCCTACTCGTTAATAACGACTGGTCAACTCGTTAGAAGCTCGTTCGAACGAGTTCGTTCGAACGACCTGGGGGCTGCTTCTAACGAGCTACCAGTTTCGGCCCAGATTTTTCCCCAATTCGTTTTTCACCATTTTTACTCCTCAAACCTCTTCTAAAATTCGTTCCTACAATATATTGAGTTCTCTAATCATCCTCAAACATGCCAAGGTGCTATACTAACATCATTAAAGGGGTTTAATACCTTCTAAACATCATTAAATCACAAGGTTTCTACATAAATTCCCAATTTTCTTCAAGAACATAAACCCTAGATTCTTCTCATCAAAATTTCCCAGATTTTAATCCGTTTATACATTACATAGATATGAAATCTCTTAATCAAATCTTCAAACAATGTTTCTACATGCAAACCTATCCCAAAATTTAAACAACAATCTTCCAATTTCATGGGTTTTCTTTTAACTCTTATATAAGATTGATTAACAATGTTTCTAACATGGAAAAAGCATTCAGTGCATAAGGAATGTAATTTAAATCACTTGCCTTGGTTTGATTCCGGATTTAGTGTTGATTTGATGAAGAATTTCTGCCGAATTTCTTCTCTCCAAGCTTCCTCTCTAATGGTGGCTTAAGGTGGCTAGGGCTTTGATTTGGGGAAACTTAGAAAACCTAAATGACAACCTACGTAGCCTTCTAGGTTAATATGGTTGGTTAATGGGCTTAATGGGTTTAATCCACATCAGATTTACATCTCTAATTTTCGTCACTTTTAATTCCTAAAAATGTAAAATTACCAAAATACCCTTTAAGTTACCGGTATGGCCTAAAAATACCCCGGGATCCAAACTATACCCCCGGCTAGTGTTTTCTGACTATCTCGACCCTTCCGGACGCGTTGGCGCACTCAAAAATGACCATACGAATTATAGATTTTAAATTCACTTTTATTATCAAAACATTATACCGTGACGCGGCGGTCCCACGCGTCTCAACAAAATTTCTAAAATGCCGTATCTAAATCTCACGTCAAATTTTATAATACCAAGTACATATATAATCATATATGCACATAATCAAATACCAATTCGCATCACATTAGTATTTATAACCCGGATTAATTATCAATTAATACGCTTTTTATTAATTATTCCCAAAAATAAATATAGTCAAAAGTACGGGGTATTACATACTTCCCCCCTAATAACTGAATTTCGTCCCGAAATTCGAAAGTAGAAAGTACCTGCTAAAAACAGCTCTGGATAACGTTCGCGCATCTCATCCTCACGCTCCCATGTGGACTCCTCGACATTGTGATGTCGCCACTGAACACGCACTAACGGGACTATCTTTGACCGCAGTTTCCTCTCGCTTCGGTCCAAAATAGCAATTGGCCCCTCCTCGTAGGAGCTATCCGGCTGGAGATCGATGTCCTCCATAGCAATGTGAGAATGAGCCAAATCATCTCTAAGGTATTTCCTCAGCGAGGAAATATGGAACACGTCGTGAATCCGATGCAAGTGCTCCGGTAGTCCAAGTTTATACGCAACCGGTCCGATCCGCTCAATAATAGGAAACGGCCCCACATACCTCGGTGCCAATTTCCCCTTCTTCCCGAATCGCATAATCCCCTTCATTGGAGATACCCTGAGCAAAACTTGGTCCCCCACTTGGAACTCCCTGAAAAACCTCTTCGCATCAGCATAACTCTTCTGCCTGTCTTGAGCTACCCGAATGCGACTCCGAATCAACTCAATCCTTGCCGAAGTATCCTGAATCACTTCCGGTCCAAGTAGTTTGTTGTCCCCCACCTCCAACCAACATGCTGGGGAACGACAAGGCCTACCGTACAATGCCTCAAACGGAGCCATTCCAATCGTGAACTGATAGGAGTTGTTGTAAGCAAACTCCACCAGGGGAAGGTACTGCTCCCATCCACCCCCGAAGTCAATAATGCACATGCGTAGCATGTCCTCCAACATCTGATTGGTGCGCTCTGTCTGCCCATCGGTCTGCGGATGATAAGCTGTACTCAACCGCAATTCCGTGCCCATTGCCTCTTGGAAACTCTCCCAGAACCTCGAAACAAATATCTTGTCTCTGTCAGACACGATATTCAGGGGCACACCGTGAAGTCTCACAATCTCTGAAATGAAGAGCTAGGCATACTGTCCCGTAGTGTAGTCAGTCCTTACGGGTAAGAAGTGAGCGACCTTGGACAACCTGTCCACAATTACCCAAACGGAGTCGTGACCCCTCGGCGACGTAGGCAACCCCGTGACAAAATCCATGGATATGCTCTCCCACATCCACATCGGAACCTCCAACGGCTGTAGCAATCCTGCTGGTCTCTGATGATCCACTTTTACGAGCTGACAAGTGGCGCATTTCGAGACAAACTCAGCGATATCTCTTTTCATACCGCTCCACAAATATTGCTGTCTCATATCTTGGTACATTTTGTCCCCTCCGGGATGTACCGCGAACCGTGAGCCGTGCGACTCTGCCATAACATCGTGCCGCAATTCTTCCCCTTCTGGAACTACCAATCTCCCATTGAAGCGCAATCCCCCGTCTGAGCTAACGGTATAGGATTCGGCTCCCTCTACCAGCAATCGAACTATCTGCTCCTGACAGAACGGGTCATTAGCCTGTGCCCGTACTATCCTCGTGATAATCTGCGGTGTAACGGTCATTACAGACATGAAAGATCGGGCCACTGCATCCTAGTGTCCCAATTCCTTCCACTTAGCCTTCCACATCTCTGCCACCTCATCTGCTGGCCTGCGGCTCAACGCGTCTGCTACCACGTTAGCCTTACCCGGGTGGTACTGGATGTCGAACTGGTAGTCCTTCACAAATTCAAGCCACCTACGCTGCCGCATATTCAATTCCTTTTGCGTGAACAGATACTGTAGTGACTTGTGGTCCGTGAACAGCTGAAAACTTCTCCCCCAAAAGATTGTGCCTCCAAATTCGTAAGGCAAATACTACCGCTGCCAATTCCAAATCATGCGTGGGGTAATTCTTCTCATGAGGCTTAAGCTTACGGGAAGCATAAGCTATGGCCTGTCTCTCCTGCTGCAATACACCTCCCAGCCCTTGCAAAGACGCGTCGGTGTAAACCAAATACTTAACTCCCGGTCTCGGCAATGCTAACACAGGTGCTGAGGTCAACTTGTCCTTCAATTCATAGAATGCCAACTGACAGGCATCACTCCAAATGAACGGCACACCTTTACGAGTAAGTTGTGTCAAAGGACCTGCTATCTCTGAGAAACCCCGAATAAACCTCCTGTAGTATCCTGCTAGACCCAAGAAACTACGAATCTCTGTTGGTGTCGTGGGCTGTCCCCACTCTCTCACCGCTGATACCTTCCCCGGATGAACTGATATTCCCTGGTCGAAAATAATGTGACCCAAGAACTGGACTTCCTTCAACCAAAACCCGCACTTCTCATATTTTGCATACAGCTCGTTCTGACGAAGTGTCTGCAAAACCTGCCTCAAATGCTCGGCGTGCTCCTCCTCTGTCTGAGAGTAAACCAGAATGTCATCAATGAAGACAATGACAAACTGATCTAGGAAATATCTGAACACCCTGTTCATCAAGTCCATAAACACTGCTGGAGCGTTGGTCAAGCCGAAAGGCATAACCCAAAACTCATAAGAACCATATCTCGACAAGAACGCAGTCTTCGAGACATCCTCCTCCCTGATACGCAACTGATGGTATCCCGACCTCAAGTCAATCTTCGAGAAGAAAGAGGCTCCCCTCAACTGGTCGAATAAGTCATCGATTCGAGGCAACGGATACTTATTCCGTATCGTGACCTTATTCAACTCTCGGTAGTCCACGCACAATCTCAGTGAACCATCCCTCTTCTTCACAAACAAAACTGGAGCGCCCCAAGGTGAGGTACTCCTGCGAATAAAGCCCTGCCCTAACAGCTGCTCTATCTGATCCCGTAGCTCTCGCATCTCAGCTGGAGCCATACGGTACGGTGCACGTGCTATAGGTCTCGTACCTGGTAGCAAATCTATAACGAAGTCTATCTCACGACTGGGCGGTAAGCCTGGTATCTCCTGAAACACATCTGAATACTCCCTGACAACCGGGATCGAATCTAAAGGAATCACAACCTCCTTAGAGGTATCCTCCTCAATGTAATACAGATGAGCGGTCGATCCTCCCTCTGAGCGAGGCATCGCCACTATAAACATCTCTTGCCCCGGAATGGCAAAATCAATGCTCCCGCTGAAGCAATCAATCATGGACCTATATGCTATGAGCTAATCCATACCGATGATCACATCGTGAACATGCATATCTAACACTAACATGTCTGCAGGAAATACCAAACCACCGATCTCTACCCCCACTCCCCGGCATATAAAGAAAATAAGTGACCCACTCCCTAATGGTGAGTCGACACACGTCACTGTGCTCTCTGCCGTAGCTAACAATCCTAAATCTTTCGCGAAGTGTGTAGCTATGAAATAATGTGTAGCACCCGTATCAAATAACACCCGACCCATAGTGCCATGGATAGGAAACGTACCCTCGATCGCGGGCGGTGCCTGTGGAACTGCAGCCTGGTGAACGTTGTAGACACGTCCATACTGTAGCTGCCCCTGCTGAGCTGGGACTGCTGGAATGGGTGGCAATGCTGCCATCTGTGGCGGTGCGGGAAGAGCGGCGGGAAATATAGGTCTCTGTGGCTCCTGGCGAGCACCCTGCTGCTGCTGCTGTGGGGCCCTGCCCCTATCAGGACAATCCTGCTTCTTATGGCCAGTCTTGCCACAAGTAAAGCACTTCCCTGGGAAGTTCCCTCCCCTCTACCCCTGCTGTCCCTGGCCCTGGTGGCCGTTACCATTCCTCCCTTGGCCCTGCTGGCCCTGATGAAACTGTTGCCCATGCTGGCCCTGCTGGCCGTTTGGACCCTGATGGCCCTGACGGAAACCTCCCTGTCCCTGCCTGTAGTTCCCTGACCGGAACCTCTTATTATCCCCCTGCTGGGTACCCTGCTCATTCTGTCTCTGCCCCTGACCCGATTGTGCCCCGCTGGCACTATGTCCTCCAGTCCTGCCCTAATGGCTAGACTCCCCCGACCGCTTGCCCTCGGCCATATGAAAACGATGGTCATGGCAGTGCAATAATGCAGCATTAACCACATCAGAATACGTGGCCAACGATAGATTCCCTAGCAGATGTTGACGGATCCTCCAATTCAACCCATCGGTGAACTTCTCTATTTTCTTCTTCTCTGTTGGAATCTCGTCTGGAACGATATTCAACAGGTTAGTGAACTCGGCCTCATACTCAGCCACTGTCTTGCCCTCCTGCTTCAAACTCATCAGCTTCCTCCTCATCTCTGTATGAACTGCGGACGGAAAGTACTTGCGGTCGAACCGCACCCAGAACTCCTGAATCGTGAGGGTATCCCTCTCCTCCGCGGTGGTGATAGACTCCCACCACTGTAGTGCAGATCCCACTAGCTTGAAAGTAGCTAGCACCTGTTTCTGAACATCAGTGCACTCATGCATCCTCAAATGCCTCTGTATGTCCTTCCTCCATTGGCTCGAGACTACCACGTCTGAGCTACCTGCAAACTCTGGCGGATGCGCTTTCTGAAAAGCTTCACGTACAGGCTCCCAAGCAGACGGGAATGCATTAACCTGTATTGGCGCGGCAACCGGCGCCTGAGGTGGTGCCTGCTGAATCACGGCAATCGCGGCATTTACCGCTTGGGCTACTATAGCAGCAACCTCAGTGGCGTTCATCATGCCCTGAACTGGAGCGGGCTGGGGTTCGGGCATTGCATTCCTGGGAACTCGTCGTGCACGTCGTGGAGTCATCTGAAATAAGAACAAAGTTTATAAGTCCGCAGTTTATAAACTTAAAATAGCTGAAGAACAAAGCATACACAAAAAGAGTACAACAATCCTAAAATATAGGGCTCTATATCAAAGAAAACGTAGTTGAAACATAATAGCCGTACAGATCCTAAAGGACACTAGAACCTGATGCTCTGATACCACCTGTGACACCCCAACTAATTAAATACCGGGTAGCTACTCCTTTATAAAATTAATTCAAAATGCCAAGTTGGCTCAGTTAATAGCATCACTGTCGAAAACATTTTATTATTACTAACCACCTAGTATTTAAAAAAAAAACAAGTTGCCAAATTTTAATTTAAGTCTGATTAACATGCAACAAATGTAATGAAGAAATAAATAACACCATTCACCATACTGAAGTAAAATGAATAATCATCACATAGCGTAAATAAAGTCTGGAGGAAACCCCTCACTACAATCCCATAACTGAAATAAATAAACTGAAACAATACATGCTAAAGTCTGAAAACTGAAATGTAAAAGATGTCTCTAAAGAAATGGGCAACATGACCTACAACTGATAGATAGTGACTCTGGAATCCAAAGAGATAGAAGCGTCTACATGCAAATCCCTGTAGCTTCCACAAGAAGCTACAGCTCGTCACTTGAATGAGTACCTATGCTTAGTGTCCTTGTGGCTGGGCACCTAAAATGGTTTTACAAAGAAAAAGATTTGAAAAGCAAACGGGTCAGAGCCCGAATGTGGAGTTATATTTTAAAAACCTGCAAGTGCTTTAAAAACATTTAAAACATTAAATGCAAAGTACATGTTAGGACGTGCACTCACATTATATTCTCACCCCTCGTCTAACTGTGCACTCCTAATGCAAGTACCCATCTATATCTATCCATACAACTAGCTAAGTGACTACATAACCAGCTAGACTGCCAAAGGTTCTACCCATATTACTCAGTTCCATTTAACATAACAACGCTCGTAATTAAATAGGGGTTTAATGTGAACTCAGTTACTAAATATACCATTGATATAACTATCAGTTAACTCATTATATAACTCGAAATAATACCGTAATATTTTTACAACATTAACATGAGGATTCCCATTAATTTAATGTATATTATTCACATCATAAATATACGATACAAGCACCCCGCAATCTAAGCTATGGTGCACACATACTCTGCTATCCATCCCGGTACATCACGTACATAAGGATTACATATTCCGAATCTCTCAGGAATAGTTTACCGATAACAACATCACAAATAATGGAGGCGAACACAGTCACCATCACATGGGTCACGCACATACCTACGCTCCCATGGTCAGCGGACTTATTAATATCACAATAAGTCTTTCTATGACCTACGTTCATCAAGGTACCAGTCTATATCCCCCCCGTAGGCACACAAGGATTAGAGGGTCCTAAGCGAACGCAAACCTCCCGTGATAGCAAGTATGGTAGGTATGTCATACACACAATCCATATACCAATACTAAGTAAACACAAGTCTTAGTAATACCGTATTTTAATCGTAGTACATATCGCATTCTCGTACTAACTATAATTATCACAATTCGTACTATACCGGTTTGTAATTATACGCGCCATAATTCATCCTCACATCATAGTAGACACTCACGTCTCAACCCAAATGGTTCATTGAATATAGCTCTAGTGTATAATACTCCTCTGAATAACCCAAATGTCCCAAATCTATCCTCACATCAATAAAGGAAGGTCTTCTATAACCTCGAACAAGTTTACGGGACTCTAAAAATCAAAACAGTCCAAAAAGGATCAAACTGTCAACTCGTTAGAAGTCTCGTTCGAACGAGACTTCGAACGAGTTTGGACTGTCAGGTCGTTAGAAGTCTCGTTCGAACGAGGCTGTTCGAACGAGATCCCAGTTCGTTCGAACGAACTGACCCTTCTAACGATATCTCGTTCGAACGAGATATCGAACGAAAATCCCTACTCGTTAATAACGACTGGTCAACTCGTTAGAAGCTCGTTCGAACGAGTTCGTTCGAACGACCTGGGGGCTGCTTCTAACGAGCTACCAGTTTCGGCCCAGATTTTTCCCCAATTCGTTTTTCACCATTTTTACTCCTCAAACCTCTTCTAAAATTCGTTCCTACAATATATTGAGTTCTCTAATCATCCTCAAACATGCCAAGGTGCTATACTAACATCATTAAAGGGGTTTAATACCTTTTAAACATCATTAAATCACAAGGTTTCTACATAAATTCCCAATTTTCTTCAAGAACATAAACCCTAGATTCTTCTCATCAAAATTTCCCAGATTTTAATCCGTTTATACATTACATAGATATGAAATCTCTTAATCAAATCTTCAAACAATGTTTCTACATGCAAACCTATCCCAAAATTTAAACAACAATCTTCCAATTTCATGGGTTTTCTTTTAACTCTTATATAAGATTGATTAACAATGTTTCTAACATGGAAAAAGCATTCACTGCATAAGGAATGTAATTTTAATCACTTGCCTTGGTTTGATTCCGGATTTAGTGTTGATTTGATGAAGAATTTCTGCAGAATTTCTTCTCTCCAAGCTTCCTCTCTAATGGTGGCTTAAGGTGGCTAGGGCTTTGATTTGGGGAAACTTAGAAAACCTAAATGACAACCTACGTAGCCTTCTAGGTTAATATGGGTTGGTTAATGGGCTTAATGGGTTTAATCCACATCAGATTTACATCTCTAATTTTCGTCACTTTTAATTCCTAAAAATGTAAAATTACCAAAATACCCTTTAAGTTACCGGTATGGCCTAAAAATACCCCGGGATCCAAACTATACCCCCGGCTAGTGTTTTCTGACTATCTCGACCCTTACGGACGCGTTGGCGCACTCAAAAATGACCATACGAATTATAGATTTTAAATTCACTTTTATTATCAAAACATTATACCGTGACGCGGCGGTCCCACGCGTCTCAACAAAATTTCTAAAATGCCGTATCTAAATCTCACGACAAATTTTATAATACCAAGTACATATATAATCATATATGCACATAATCAAATACCAATTCGCATCACATTAGTATTTATAACCCGGATTAATTATCAATTAATACGCATTTTATTAATTATTCCCAAAAATAAATATAGTCAAAAGTACGGGGCATTACAACTTAATGCCCATCAATCATATTTAATGTTAGTAAGATTACTCGAGTAAACTTGCCTTCATATAAATATACCAACCAAACAGTTCATGAGGGTGGCAATTTGAACCTAGAATTGTTATTGGATTTCCTCATACATGAGAGCCTCTGCGAGAACATTTATTAGCCAACATTCCATTTGGATTCCATTGATACCACTATCATTGAGCATTAACTGAGTCTGAAGTTCTTACATTGCCTCTATTATGACAAGAGTGATTGCTCTCTCCCCCTCTAACTAAATTACATGTTTGTTCCACTTATTTATTGTATTCACAATGCATTTATTATATAAAAGGCCTCACTTAATACCATCTTGGGTGTTGAATACTACTCTCTCTTTCTCTCATGCATTGCCATTATTAAACATAGTCTTGGGCATTAATCGTGGACTTGATAAGGGGTTATGTCTCGCTTGATACTAATCGTATTCCAAGAACCCGCATCTTGCAGAAGAACATTTCATTGCAAGTGAATCCTTATCCTTTGGAGTTTAATCTTCAAGAGATGACGAGTCATCTCTTGAGATTGAATTTATTTCCTCCCCGTCTTTATTCTATATTATCAAACTGTTATAAGTATCCCATGAATCAGTTCAAAACTTTAAAACATTCAACCTTTCACCGATGAGGATTACTTTCTTGAGTCAATTTTCCATGAACACAATCTTGCCTCCATGTGTGGCACCTCCCATTCTAAATGCAAAATATTTTGGAGGAAATTCTATTTATTATCCCGTGTGTATTTGTCACTCGTTCAATCCAAACTCCTCGTTATCCCTAAAAACGTTTAAATGGTGATGGTTCATTTCTTCCACTTTACATATACCTTCTGTTGTTCAAACGAAATTCTTATTTTCTGGAAGGTATGAACTCAAATGAGTGTACATCATTTCCCCCCCAAACTAATTTGTATTTAGGGTAGACCTTTAAAAAATTTAACGTCTAGCGTATAGTTAGTTAGAATGCCAAATAATAGGTTGTACATAATAGGTTGATTTTTTCTTTTTACTTATTTTCTAATTTAATTAGTTAAAGTTCTAGTTCTTTACTTTTTGTTATGCTTGGTGCTCACATATTTTTTAGAATCATTGGACTTATACTATTTGGAAATCGCTCCATTTTGGGTAATGTCACTCTTTTTCTCTCTTTAACTTGGTTCTTGGTTCACATTGAGGACAATATAAGGTTTAAGTTAGGCGGTGTGGGATATTCTTCCCGTCTCTTTTTGATTACATAATTTCATTATATGTTCTTTCCAATAACGCTTTTGTTGTAAAAATTCAAAAATTCAAAAACAATTTTCTTCCTTTTTTGGGCATTTTTCTTTTATTTTCGATGATAAAATTTAAAAAATTCATGAATTAAGCTTTAAACCCGTGAGCACATGCATTTTTTTTTTGTTTTAATGATTTGGCTGATGATTTTCATAACACAATAATCTCTTGTTGCTTTGTATATTCTTACACCTAGTGAGCTTAGTGATTTTTTTCGTTTGTGATTGTTTATACATTACTCTTTCCTCCTTGGAAACGTTAAAGTCATCGCTAATTTCACTATTCTAATTGACTTCATCTTTTGAAATGTGTTATTTGGGCAAACTTTTAAAAGTTGTTTTGACTTGAGAATTGCGTAAACTTTAGGGAAGGATCATAGGCCATCTTTGTTATATTACCCATATTAACCTTGACATCACCTTATAAGTTTTTCCTTATTAACCCCTTTGAGCCTTAATATAGTCGTTCGTTTCAAAACTCAAAATTCCATAACCAACTCTACATTGGAGTTATAAACCATATATATCACTTTCCATACCTTTGTTTGGGATGATACTTGGGATTGAATGATGTTATTGTTATGTTATTTCAATTAAGCATGTCAGAGTGTGAAAGAAAATAAAATGTGAAGCAAAAAAAACAAAAGAAAAAGAAAAACATGAGCAAAAGAATAAAACAAAAAAAAGATAAACTATTTCCATTTTGTACATAGTGTTCAAGAAACTTTGTCAATGTCCAATGTTATATCCAATGCTTGTTATGGAAACCATATTCCAATTTTGAAATTTCCCACAATTTTTCATTTTTTGAAGTGTTACATCCCTAAACACCTTTGAATCCATACATATTCCCTTCATTTCATAACTCGAGCCTAGCCTACATTGCGATCCTATAAAATTCCTATATGATCCTAAAAAGGTAATTCAAAAGTTTAAATAATTGTGATAATCTGTGAAAATGAATCTCACCTCACTTAATGATAATATCCTTTCATTGAGATTGCAATATTTTTCATTTTATATATCGCGTTCTTCATTTATGGCATGTGCGCATCCTAGTATCCATTTATATTTACTCTTTATTCCCGCATGTCCCATGTGTGTTACTCCCCTTTTTATAGTGATTTATTTGTTGAATGTATACACCGTTGAGGATTGATATATGCATACTTTAATGCTTATTAGATTTATAAAAGTTTTTCCAATTTGTACTTTGCATGTGCTCTATATTCCTCCCACCTTTAAGATTTAAACTTGATGAAGTTCATTCTATGATGTTAATAACTTAGTACTTTTGTATGAATTCATTCACTATTCTAATAACATGTTGAAATCCTTTTCATTATTGTTGAACTTCTCTTATATTGTTGATTGGGAATATTTTGAGGGAACTGGATACTTGTGTGTTTCATCCTTGAAAATCCTCAGAGACAACACCCATCCACTAGGATAACCTTGGAGTTTAATGGCTTATTGCATATACTAAATGAAATCATTATACTGCAAAAGTTACTTATATCTTTTTATACATTTTGTATCGCGAGTTGTTGGACTATTTTTGTTTTATTTCATCACCATGAACTAACAATGTCTAAGTTAGGGGGTATGATACGTCCCGAATATTTAATATTTCATTATTGTTATGCATTCTATCATTTTTGTGTTCCATAAGTCTTATTCTAATCTTGTTAACCAAACAACCTCATTTATTTATATTTATATGTTTTGAAGATATAATTGAGCTTCTGTAGGTATTGTAATGCTTAGCATGATGATTGGTTGCGTTTTGAGAAAGATTCATCATTTATTATATCTTTAAGAAATTTTAATCTTTTCATACTTCATGGTTTGTCCAGTGGATCTTTATGGAAGCGTAGTTCATTGAGTTATCTTCGTGTGGCCATAAATCGTGACTCATTCTGAGTCTGGATGATAAAGTTGGAGACATTTCCAAAATACAAATGTTTCCCCTCTTGATAAACCAAAGTGCCCCAGAAAATAGAGCCACGATGGACCGTCCATTCATATTATGCCTAAGAAGGAAGGCAGTTGGCCTATTTAAGAATCTCGAGTTGATATCTTCCTTGGCCACGGTCAACCGAGCCCATCAGATATTTGACGATTGTTCCTTTTCTTTTATTTTTCCTTTTATTTTATTCCAACTTACTATATATATGTAAGTTGATTTATTTAAATACAAGAGCTAGTTTTTAGATAAAATTAGCTTAGGTTTTGGGGAGCTTCTCTCTCCTAGGGTTCCATCCCATTTTTGTATTTAAGTTATACTATTCATCTTCTTCATCATTTGTTCAAGCTTTGATTTCTTATTTTCTTGATTTGTTAACCTAGATTATTATTTTGTTACTTTGTTTATTAACTTTCTTTCATTTAATTCATGTCATTTACAATGCTTTGTATCTAAATTAGTTTAGGTTGAGATAATGAACTCACCTTGGATTAATGGGTATGCTTTGCTTTGGTGATGCGTTGTATGAGTTTAAATGGGTTAGGTTGTTCTTGTTTTTACGTCTAGGAGATTTAATGGTGTATATCATGTATGCATCATATTTACGACCATATGTGCGTAATTTCAAAGATATTTTTTGAGTTAAAATAATAGTAGGCTTTTATGAGAATTTAGGGGGTTAAAACTCTAGATTTAATGAACTAATGAAAAGCGATTTAAGCTTACTAAACATGTCTTCTAATGTAACCATTTATACTAATTAACTAAAGGTGAGGGATATTATTCTCAATCTATAGTTTTTACTCATTTTGTTTATCTTATTTTAAATACATGCTATAACTTTCATCTTTTACACTTTAATTGAGAAGTAACAAATCAATTAATGCCTAGCAACTAAATGATGAAGAAACAGTGCTTTTCAAGGGATGTTTTCTAAGGAGAATTTCATTTCGTTTTGTTCGAGGTTATCAATATGGAACCTCTATAGGAGTTATTTGGAGTATGTTTTGGATACTTTTAGAGAGTTTCGCTTATAAGAGATTATTGGAGTCATATTGACTAAATTTGAAGAATACCGATTAAAGATTTTGGTATATTCTAAGTGGGGAATCCCACCTTAATTGGAGATTCGATTTGGAGATGATAATTATAATTAGATGAAAGAATGAGATAAGTTTAGAGACATTGGATCTTAGGATCAAATCCAAAATGGGATAACTTTAAAGGTTCATAAAATGAATTGAACCCTATTAGGTATGGAGAATTATAAATGCTAATTAATGTGCATACGGATATAGAAATATCCTTATTGATGATTGAGTTGGGAGGTATCTCACACAATGAGAAATTCTAAATGAGAGCATTAGGATAAAAGAATATCCTTAACATGAACTGAATTTAGAAACAATTCATAAATAAAAGTGACATGTGAGCTTCAAGTGAGAAATAGTATCGTGTATACTAAGTGGGGAAGATGTGTGAGAAATGAAGAATAGTATATCAAGAGAGAGAAATGTACTAAACAATGATATCAATTGAATTGCGCCTAAGAATGTATAATGAAAATGAAAATGAAAATGAAATATGAAAATGATGTTGCAGGTATACCTTATATGATGGTATATCTTTATTATGTGGGATGTATGTATACCTTATATGATGTTATATATATATATATATGTTAGGCATACCCTCTCCTTGCTATCATTGGGAAGTTTCGTGCGTAGAGGGTGAGCATCCTGGATCAAAGAGCATGATGTGGATATTCCCCAGGTCATAGTCGTCCATGGTGGTCAGCAAATGACATATATACATTTATTTATTTTGGGGGTGAGAGGTCATGGGTATGTGTCGCTCTCACGTTCCGGTTAGGAGCTATGACCGCTTCCCAGACGTTGTGTGCATGAGTTGATCACGAGGTGGGTGTCGTTGAGCCCCACCAGGTGACCCCAGTTTGCTACGTATATGGGTTGTTGGAAGATGATACCATATGAGTCTGCGTCTTTCGAGTTATAGCTCGGTTGGATGGTTATTATTGCTTATGTTTGTACTTGGGTATCAAGGGCATAATGGACCTCAATGACCTACATTGCCAGGATTAGTGTATCGGGGGGTTCCTTATTTGGATTTTGCCTCGGTGAGACGTCCCACGCAAGAACTGCAGTGTAATGTTGGAAATTATGGATAAGTTAGTCCTCAATGCTCATACTTATATATATATCACTTATCCCACAGTGCCAGGAGTAGTGTAACGGTGGGGTTCCTTGTTTGGATTTCACTTCGGCGAGACGTCCCACGCATGAAACGCCATGTACTGTTGAGAATTGTGAATATTAATTAATTAAAATTTGGATAATAAATTGGGTTACATGCATCTTGCATTGAGGGCATAGTGAACCTCAAGGATCGATATGGTCAAGAGTAGTGTAAAGGGGGGTTCCTTGTTTGGATTTCGCCTCGGCGAGACGTCCCACGCACGAAATACAGTGCCGTGTTGAGAATCGGGAGGAGTTTAGTCCTTAACTTTTGAGGCTAATAACTCATATATAATAATTAAATATATATATTGTTTCCATGCCAAATGAGGGCATAACTAGAATATATGAAATTCTAGTAAATGAGAATGTTGATGTATTGTGATGATGTGGTTATGAGATGGATCATGTAACTTTATATGTTCAACAAATGAACATTATAAAGATAACTATAACTATTACATTAAAGTTAATGTATATAATTTATAGATTATATAAATAAAAGGTAGATTGGGAGATAGGTTAGATGGTTTCACTTAAATGCTTCAATTGGGTTTAAGTTAGAATCCTCTTACCTAAATTAGAATTGGGCATCCATTTGGAGACCACGTGCATACGCTTAGTGCGCACTTTAGATGAGAGGTGAGTTGAATTATTATGGAGAGTTCGATTCCACCTTAATCATGTAATAATGCATTTATAATTATCATGCATTTTAATACACTTGCTATAAAATGTTTTTCAACTCGATCTCTGACCCGTTTATATCTTCTCCTCTATGTATATATATTGTATTACTTTAGGTGTTCCCCCGCAAGGACGCCATTGATGTTCATCCATCCAGTATTCGTGGAGCTGTGGCATTGCGGACTGTCTCAGCACTTTGTTTTAGTCGATTCCTATCTTTGTATATCTAGATTAGGATTCAGTTTGTATATTGAGTTAGTATTCAAGTGTTGTAGATTAACATTTTCATATTTCAATTATCAGATTGTTGCATTGTCTGTTACACGACAGCATATTCGGGTATTTTATTGTTGAGATTTTGTTGCACATTGTATGGTACTCTTGTATATATTATTGGAGTTTGCACATTTCACTCATCATAGTTAGATGTATATTGTCGGTTATGTGCATTATTGGTTTTGTTGTTGTTGTTAAATAAAATGTTTTAAATTTTTGACAATTCGCTTTAAATAGTTTCGGGTAGTTAGCCTTATATTATTAGCATTGTCAGTTGATGTTGAGACTTGGCCATTTGGGATACCTGATTTATTGTAGTATAGGGATGGTCACCCATTATTATTTTGAGCTGGTTGTGACATCTTCTATGTGATTTGAAATGTATTCCATATCGACTAACTCCCACTAACGCTCACTCCATTTCTTTTATATTTATTTTATAAAAATTGGGTAAAATCTATATATTTATCTTTTTATTTTTTCTAACCTTCTGTTCAAATCTGCGGTTGAGTGGTAGGTGGATTTATCTATTAAACCAAGGTTTGAGTGTTATTATGGAGATTTAGATCTGATTTAGTAACAAACACATCAAATTTAATTTAGTTTTTTTAGAGTTATGCATCATTCTGATTTGTTTCGTACCGAAAAAGGGTCTTATGAATCTGAGGCTTCCTTTATAAAGATTAGGTTTCTCCTTATCTACTAGGAAAATTTCTTGGGCGTTTTATGATTGGGCATACATTACTTTTTCTCTTCAATTTCTTTATGATTGGGTTTGTTGAATTGAAATTTTCAAGTTCCTATGTGCATATTTTATTGTAGATCATGAAAGATATTTTCACACTTCTAATTTTAGCTACTAATTTTTGTTTTGTTTCAGATTTGGGATTTTGTAATATTTATATCCTGATTTTCAAATGATAAGGTGAGTTTAGATGTGTAAATGGCCTATATTTTTTTTGCTATACTTAAATGCTTGAAACCCTCTTTTTGGTTTATTTGTGGGTCTCTTTAAGGGTTTTAGTTTAGGGACTTCATTTTAATAAGTAATTTATGGGTTCTCAAGTGTTTTTTTTCTTTTTTAATGGTTTCGTTAAAATTTCAGGGCCTTCGTATTTGTTGTTACTAAGTTGAACTCTTAACTCTTAGGTTTAATTTATTTGTTAACAAACAAAGTGGGTGGGTTTGAACTTGTTGACGGGTTTTGAAGCTGAGGTATTTATTGTTGGTGAAGTTAAGTAACATATTTTAAATTAAGTAACATGTTATTAATTATTTGTTAATGAAATGGTGAAATGGAGTTCATGATCATCTGAGGAAGGTACCACATGGTGTTAAATTGTTTTGAAATAATGTGAAACATATAATATTTTATTTTTACTTTTGCATCTTTTATTAAATTTGAGTTATTATATTTTAGGTATATTAAATGTATGAGATCCATGTGGATTATTTTTTATTTTAATATGGCATATCATATTTTATATTACTCAGTGTGTCTGAAATGAGGTGGCTATAAAGAAGAAATGGTATTATTAAGGTATTTTTCTCCCATAACATCCAATACCTCCACTTATCCTATTTTACTTTAGGTTCGAACTTTGAGATTTATGTTTTAAGTCAATGAAATTAGGTTTTGTACTTATGTTAAGTCGGTGAAATTAGGACTTTTAACTATGCTAGTCAAATAATATTACCAATGAGTATTGCAATTTTGAGTCTTCATGGACATTATTTACGGTTCTTGATTTTACTCAAATCTAAAGTATATTTGACCATTAAATATAAGTTTCATCAAAACTCATGACCTTAAAGATGTGTTTCTTTTATGATTTATCTGAAAACTTTTAAATACTTGCATTCTTATTTTCAAAGCTATTTGTGACATCCCACTTGTAAAATTAATGGGTGGCCGCCCCTCTACTAAAATAAAACATGATTTTTAGCTGACTCATTCTTAGCATCACTGTCGAAAGTTGAATTAATTGCTAATAACCTATAAAGCCCGGTGCCAAATTTTAAACTTATTAAATTACTAAATGAAAATTTGTTCTACACAACCCATTTAAAATAAATAATTACTAATAATATAAATGACTAAATAAACTATTAGTATAGTTCCAATACAAATATCCATCACTACTGAAATAGAATAAAGACTGGCTAAATGTCTAACAAATGGGAAACATGACCGAATAATACCTCGAGAACTCCTATATAAGATCTCAGGAATAGAAGCATATAATGAGGTCCTGTAAGCATCCACACCTGGAGCTTCTCCGTTAACTTGGAAGGAAATATCATGCCTAGCGTCCTTGTAGCTGGACACCTAAAAGTTTTGAAAATATTTTGACACGGATCAGAGTCCAAAACCTTTTGAAAATATTTTGCAAGTGTTTGAAATGCAATAATAAACATGAAATGTAATCTTTCATGTTTAAAATAGTATCGTGCTCCCATGGGATAGTCCTCTCCCCTCATCTATAGTATGCACCTAATGCATGTATTTTAAATACCCTAGTTATGCTACCTCGTCTAACTAGTACCAACATTTATCTGAGCCCATATGTTAACCTTTTAATCAAACTGTATCACATGAATTTATTCTTGGCATTAATTCCTACTTAGCTATATATATGATAAATCATTTTAATTCCCATCGTTAGCCGATACCAATAAATTCATGCCATTTATTAATTTAATATTCACACGTTTATTGTATTCACCCGTATATATTTATCACACTTATATACGTATATACATATCACATCCAATACCCATGCATATATATCGCTCGCTATATACGTATAACAGTAGTCCCCAGAGTATTACCTAGTGAATGAAATATCTAGCATGACATGAGGCTCTAGGGACAATACCTCAACCTGGGCCACTGGGTCAGAATCTCACCACCGAACCCAAATCGTAAGGGTAAAATCGAAGCAATCATAATCATACATTCATGGAACATAATCATACCACATTATCCCACTAGATTCAAAACTCACATACGGTGGTTCTATGATAAACCTATGACCTGGGAATTGATCAACGCTAGAGTGGACTGCACACTACGCGCAACTTCCACCGATAGCATCCATAGAATAGGTATGTTTTACATATATCACACACACACACACACACACACACACACACACACACATACATATATATATATATATATATATATATATATATATATATATATATATATATATATATATATATATATATATATATATATATATGTATATAGATATTTGTCTTATCGTCCATATATCACTCATAGCACTAGCCCAGAATCCTCGAGTCTAATCCCAACTCCCAAATCTACAAGTAATCCCTTACTTAATTAATTCACGAATGTAATGTTTAATCTAGATACTAAGTTATTCACATCCAACCCGTATCTCAATTCTAATGGAATTTTCAAACTGAATTCGTTAAATAATTTTTTAGTGTCGTTTATCCTCATAATTTTACCCCCTAAAATTTACCCTGACTATCCCAAGGTGTTTACTGATATTTCTACATAATTTCTGAAAAACCCTATGCGATACTGATTTAAATAGTTGCGCACATTCCAATCATAAAAGTATTTAATTAGTGCAATTTATGATTCAAATCAAAACAACCGTTAAACTAAAAAAACTATATGCGTGCGTGTGTCAAACCAATATAAGTAAAATATGCGACACTAATTTCAGGAAAATCCCCCAAGGGCAAAACCTTTTTATTTCTAGAACTTTGACAAGTTTACAAGACCATTGACTTACATACAACTTGATAATCTCTCACAAGTGTAACGCATGATGTCATCGTCAAATTTTCAAAGCTAAGAGAGACAGCGAAATACCCTCTAGGTGTCGATTTGTCGTCTTCGGCTCATCCACATGCTAAATAACTACGCTCGGTATCCACTGATTAGATATGGAGATGCCTTATCCGCAAAGGTCGAATAATAGCACGGTTTTTCTTCGGGTTCCAAAATAATTCACATAAAGATATCGGGATTTTGTGAATTGAAAACATAAAGGTGTTTAAACCTTAAAAGAAGGATCCAAAAGCTTTCTGCTGATATGCAATGTTTGCAGAACGAAAAATGTGAAAGACTTCTTGATAAAAACGGAGTTAGAAAGTCAAATTTATAGAAGACTTAAGGAGGTGGTGTCGTTCAAATGAGAGACGATGTCGATTGAAGTATCGTGTGACATCATGTCTGGTTTGAGCGAAAAACGATGTTGTTCTAACAACAACTATATCTTAAAATATTTTCATTGTTTATCCTTTCCATAAATGCACCACCTTAAACTCCGAAAATATATTTTTGACGAAAAATAATTTAAAGCTCCGCTCTAACACTTAGAAAATATTTTGTAAAAAATATCCCAATACTCTAAGTGTATTATTAAGGTACTCTAAAACGTAACCTTACCAAAGCTAACCTTATGGAGGCTGTTTGTTGAATAACCTTGATTATTCGGATCCGTCTTGATGTGAATGTAATCTTACTCTACTTCGAAGGTGTAGCGGTATACGACATACAAATTGATAACGGACAAAAATGTCCTTACAACTTCTGAAGTATTATTTTCATCTATGGACATTCCGAAACTACCCGAAACCTATCCGGTTAAAAAAATTCTTTAAATAAGCAGGCTTGGCTAAATAGGGTTGCTGAACTGATTCGGCTAAAGGGGCGAATTGATTCACCCCTGGGCACGGGACTGTTGTAATAGTTACAAAGTTTTCCTCAATTTCACAACCCAAATCAGTCCTAAAACTCATCCTAACACCATTTAACCCTTTCATATCAATATCAATTATAAGGGTACATATTTTATGAAAAGAATCATCCAAAACCCATTCTAAATCATGGTATTTACTCATCAAATATTCCAAAATTAATTCACACCTTAACTCTAATATGAACTATACTATTTTCCAGATTTGTAAATTAAGATCACATATATTCTCATCATGAATCAACATATGATTTTTAGATCAGGATTCTAACTTTTATGTGGGATTAAATCTCATATTTTAATTGATAAACTACTCTAATCAATATATATAAGTTTTGTCCCACAAACCCTTTTTTTATCACATATGAATCCCACTCAAAAATCATATGTTTTCTACCAACTATAATAGGAACTTAGAACATTCATAAACTATTAAAGAAAGTACATACACTTTCCTTTTATCACTTAAGGGTCTGAATTCTTTATGTGATGATCCTAGCTCAAAAAATTATTCTCGAAATCCTTCCTGAATTGTCATTTCTGGATCTCCCTTAATCCCTCCCTTTTCTTTTCTCATCTTTCTCTCTTGGACTCTTCGAATGGTGTTGTGGTTTCCTCCTACCATGTTGTGGTTTCCTCCTACCATGTTGTGGTTTCCTCCTACCATCCACCTTCCACTATTTTTAGGTTAATTCTGAAATTAGGTTATTTCCTAAGTGTAAAATGACTCATATATCCCTATGCGAGCCCCGGCTAGTCTAAAAAACCTCTAGATCCCAATTACCACCCTCGGGTACTTAATTTTTACCATTTAAACCCATTTTGGATCATCTCTGCACTCAAAATCACCATATCATCCCTAACACGACCCCACATGCGCATTTCGAATGAGATACCATCAAAGCTCGTCATTTTTACTCATTTACGACGTAACACCATTTGATAAAACTTTATTTACTTATTTCACTAGTAAATATATTTTCACATAAATATTAATATTTTTCTCACTAATTAATATTTATTAAATTCTCGTGATTTTTTATTTTATTTAAATTATGTGAATGCGTGTAATTTAAAATGCTAAAATTTGAACAATAAAAAATATGGGGTGTTACACATTATTTATTTTTATGTTTATTTTTTGAAAATTTATCAATGAGTTTAGCTATGCATATTCTCACGAGTCACATGTATTGTTATCTTCACAAGCTCACATTAGCTTCAATTAGAAGTCTTTATGTCCAATACAAACATTTTTCATTTTTTTACTTAGACGTATTCTAATAACTATGTTTTTTAACTAGATGTATTGTTATTGTTCAAAAACTTTAGGTGGTATCGCAATATATAATCGATGCATTACATTTTTTGGATGGAAGGCGTTGTATACTCAGTTTTATGGGTTTTATTTGAATTAATTATTATTTGTATCTTTGTTTTATTTCTAGCAGGAATCGTGATGATTTTTTTTATGTTTGAGAGTGCATAAGCTAAAATTTCATTCTAAGTATGAATTTGTTGATGATGAAACAAAGAAACATATATATAATTTTATCCCTTACTGATGTGTTAGATCTACTATGATTGTGACTTTTTTGTTGCCATGAACTTGTAGGTATGGATGTGACTTTAATTGATTTGGAGGAAAATAAAATTTTGGATTTAATAACTGTTAAGATTTCAACTCGGTTTTGCAAATAAAATTTCAATCGAGAATTAACACGGGTCTTTTATAAAAAGGTATTAAGGTTTTATTTAAACTTTTAACTTGCAGATACGTATTTGATTCAGCTAAAATATTTTTATTGGATAATTAAATCGGATTTTAAAAAGATTCTTATTCTTGGAAGTGGGTCGTTCAAACGACAGCGCATGTCGTTCAAATGACATAGCATCTCATTCGAACGACATCGAACTTCATTCGAACGACGCTGAGGTAGTGTCTTGGTTTGACTCCTAATCTGGTTTTAACTTTTAAACCCTTTATATACTAAACTGTTGCAGGGCTGGGATTTCGAAAATCACTTTTCTCTCAAACTTTATCCAGAAAGCTTTTTCAAAACATATTCCTCTCATCTTCAACACCAAGCCCCTACTTTTCAAGTTTTGAAGATTCAATTGGTGCTTCCTCAAGAGGACATAAACCTTCTATTCCGATTTTGATTCGAACTAATCACATGCATAAATACTCTATTATTTTCCTTTAGTATTATGCGTTTTAAGTGTTGCCAAAATCTTAATTCAATATTTTCTTAAAATCAATTAGAAATCTAATTAGAGAAAGAGAACACTAAAGTTTGGGGTTATTTTTATGAAATCTTTCAATATGAATAATATTCATAACCCATGGGTACGTAGGATTTATGAGAGAGTTTTGAGTTTCGTTGGTGTAGGTTGCATGTATAAAAACCCTAGTTTTGGAATCAATGGATTTCGAGGCGTATAACTCACGTATATTGTTGAGATAATGAAATTGGAATTTTGATGTATAAATAATGAAATCTCGGTGTACTTAAGTTAAAATAAGTAAATGGGACTAACTGGGTGTTTTTTATGAAGTGATAATTAAATTAACATTTAATTGAATTGGACTATCCTGCATAGTTTGGTACATTGATTATTGTGCTTATTTGTGTTACTTGTGGGTATTATTAAATTTCTTTTGTGACGACGGGATGTTGGGTATTTTTTCTATCCCTATATTTTTAGGATGCCTTCTAGGTATGGGACTAGTGAGGTTAGATTATTATAACTTTATTATGGCAGGGTGGGATATTTTTGTCACATTACCGTCATTGCGCTAGTCTAGGCATGAGATTAGGTAGAGGTTTATATTAGAAATTCATCCTATACATAGGGTAAAATGTATTGATAACTTGAGGACCCTTAGGTATGCGGCTAAGGGGTGTTTTGAGAATCTCGCGGCGATTAAAAGGGTGGGATAATTTATACATAGTGAAATTGAGAAATTGAGAATTAATTCCTAAGATAAAAACGGGTATTAAAATTGGTGGTGACATAATGTGTGAGCGACCGACCGTTTAAACAGGTCAGCTTGGGTGATTTATATCGTGTCATGAGTTGGAACCTTGTCATATTTCGGGGTATCGACAATTTAAATTGATTCGGTTGGCTATTGATAAGGGGAAATGTGACATTTTTAGTGAATTATCGCCCGTGACGGGAGGACCGCTATAATGAATTTTGGTGAATTATCACCCGCGATGGGAGGATCGCCATACCTAATAATTATTGAAGTAAGAACATAAATAATTGAGA
Source organism: Sambucus nigra (assembly GCA_949130495.1). Lineage (NCBI taxonomy): Eukaryota > Viridiplantae > Streptophyta > Magnoliopsida > Dipsacales > Adoxaceae > Sambucus > Sambucus nigra. Next base: position 569,238,377 of record OX422214.1, on the reverse strand, counting down.
AATTTTGGTAGTTCGGGTTAATTAAAAGAAGATTAACTTCGTGGGATTTGGGAATTTAAAATCATATTGGTGTGCCTTTATAAATGGGGTTTTTTGTCGGTAGTTAGTGATTATAATTATCGCACTTAATTATCTCGTTTAATTTAAAATATTCTATTATGATATTTATTGCATATAATGCTATTGTCTGGATTCAAGGATCCTATTTGAGGGGAGTAGTGTGTATTCATGCTCGCAGCTCTGACCTCGTGCGTTGACTAACTTTTCAGGAAATATTATTTGGAGAAGCGACATAGAATTATTTGGAGATTTGCTTGGAGGTGCAGTTGGAGTTTCTCTACCTTATGTGTATTGATTTAGTTTAGTTTTCCATTTCTTCGTATTTATTTTGAGATACAGTTTATGGTTGTTATTGGGCCATTCGGTTCCAAAGTTGTATGGATTTTATTCAGTTATTTCATTGGAATTAGTTGGAGAATATTCAGTTCCATATAATAGAGATTGGATTTATTTTGAGTTTAGCATGGAGATGGATCTTTTATCGCTTATTTGGATGGCTTATCTTTTGGGATTGATTATCATTTATCTTGTGGATTAATTTTATATCTCTCATATCCGTCTCATGCTAAGAATGGTATTTTATTTACTCATGCCAGCTTAGTTTTGGTGGCGGCTAACACTAGAATTTAGCGGGGTGTGACAGGATGGTTGATGGAGATCCTTTTTTCATCATTTATAGGATTTAGAGCAATAATTGTAATGCCACTATGTTATCCTGATGGTTTCCCATTGTTCACTGGAAATAAATTTATGACCACTCTTAGTTGTTGCAAGTTGAATTTATTATTTGATAATAGATAGTGTTCTTAAAATCTTAAGAACCACGGATCATTAAAGTTCATTCCCTTTGATTTGGTATGGATTGACAAAAATTATGAGATGGGATGAAGCGGGGTCATGGATCACGTCACACAAATCTATCAATTGTGTTGTAGATTTTGCATCAAGCTTGATGTTATGAACTCCATTCATTTTACTTTGCTAATGATACTTTGATTTCATATAGTTTTATCAATTCTGGTCTTGATGCTTATATAAACTACAATTTGCATATAATGTACGTCCATAAAGTCACTTATGTTCACTTTTATTAGACAGTAACTAAAATTTGGAGCTACCCTCGTGAGATATCAATTGTCTCCTACATATAATTTATGTCTATCTGTGGATTCTGTTTTATCAGTCTCTAGAATATGACCCAACTATTGAGGAAGTGCAACCCAAAATGGAAGAGGCGAATCGAAGAGAAAAGACTTTAGAAAGGGACCAAGATGTTTAAGAAGATCCATCATAAAGGAAAGAGGTAAATCAAAGAAAAAATCTTCTAAAAGAGGAACAAATCGTTGAAAAAGATAAAGAAGAATTACAGGTTGCAAAGCAAATAAAAAAGTTTCTAGAAGAGGATAAAACTTTTGAAGAGGATCAACCAAAAAATCATAAGGCAAAAAAAACTTAAAATCCTCTAGAAGAGGACTAAACTGCTCCTTAAGAGCAATCAAAATGGGCAAACTTCTCTAAAAGAGCAATCAGAATGGCCAGATGCAAAGTGAATTCAGGAACCTTTAGATGACCAAACTTCTTAAGAAGAGAAATCATAAGGGTAGGAGGCAAAGAAAATTTAAAATCCTTTACAAGAACAAACTGTTCAAGTAAATCGACTAGGAAGGCATGAGACCAACCAACCTGATAGGACTATATTAGATTGAGCTGCTACAGAAGAACAACTAGAAATGCCGGTGATAGAGCAAATAGAACAACCTCCTATAGAGGACACCAAGTTACTCTAGAAATTCAGAAGGATGAGAAGACAAAATAAAAATAAAACAACTTAGAATTGGTCCCATTTATGGAGTCGTGGGAAGACCCAAGCCTTGGATTTGCATTCAAAACTCTTACATAGGCAGTACTGGTTGTGGAGGATAGTGAAGAAATTCAAATTACCTTACCCACACAAGTCGACCCTTTACAAAATGAGGTTTCACTTTAAAAGAAACCATTATCCTTGCAGCAGTGGCCTACAAGTGATGTTCCACCCCAAGGTATATTTCTTCATGCTGTCAACATGCTAACGTATAATTCTCTGTGCCATCAAACTCAATAAAACTCTCTTCATCTTACAAATATACTAATATATCTACATGCCGGTAATTTGGGTTTGTTGATTGTGTTTACAGTCTAAATGTTTGGAGGTGGTTCTGCTAAATCCCCTAGTGTTCTTATCTTCGTGGTAGGTGACCGTACAAGTGGAAAAGCAAGTTTGATTGCCACAGCCACCACTGATACTTTTTTGACCCATGTTCCATCAGTTTTACTGCCGACGATATTGACGGACGGTAATTACTCCGATCGAATCCCTATGTTACGATTGTATATACTCTCTTAAGGTTTCAATCTCTCCATAATATATAGAATTGATCTTTTAGTCTTTAAATCATTGATCTTAAATCAATAGTCCAATCATTTAAGACTGCTTTATTCTTTAACTGGTGCATTTGATACGCTGAATAATTCTTTTCTCAAGTGAGGAACCCAAGAACACATTACCTTATGTTATTTCAAATATCGCGTCAGCGTACTTTAACTTGCTTACCAAAAGTTTTATATAATGCCTCATTCAATTGTCTATTTTTTTCTGACTTCTTACCTTAGGTTTGTTTTGTTACTTAACATCTTACCTTATGTTTGTTTTGTTACTATTTACTTTTCTCTAAGTTGTTTAATTTTAAGAATTTTTATTTTCCGCCATAATTTTCTATGAGTTGTTCAAATTTTAGATTTGTTATGTTAACAATATTTTGTTAATAAAATTTATTTGTGCTAAATGAAAATTAGTTGATGCCGATAAATTTTAAGGGAAGTATTATGCGGGAATAATCAAAGTTATTTGGATTGAATGTAAGTAATTGCAACTTATTATATGGTTTGGAAAATATTTGGTACATATCACAAAATTTTATTAAAGAAGAAGTAATACCTACGATCGACAAATTTGGCATCTAACCCATTATCATATTATTCCACTCGTCAAGTTTTACAACCTTTTATTGCTATTCTTTTCCATTTTTATAGTATTTTTTTATTTATTTAAAATCTAAAAGTCTTTGTATAAGCTTACGGTTTTGTTGACTTGCAATCATTTTTTCTTTTATATGGAGGATCAAAAAAGTTAGTGAACAACTCATATGCTCCCTGACCTGTTAGTTTATATCACTTTTCATAGTCAATTTATATCATTAATTTTTTTTATTATCTGAAATAATTTAATTCTTTTGTTGACATTAACTGTATATTTATATTTAATATGATTTTTTATTTTATTATAATTGAAAAACCATTATAAATTATTTTTATTATTTAATTCTTTTTACTAAACATAAACACAAAATGACCTAACATGAAATGGCCCATCAATGAAACTATATTTAATCAAAAAATTATATAAAGAAACGCGGCTATAAGAAAAATAACAAAATTCCTAATATTTCAACAAAAATGATTCAACGTGACTTTTATATAAGCCAGTCTCGAACATGACATACCATCTTCATTCCGGGTCATTGGTTTCATTTTGTGACATTTGATAGTGTATATTATTGATGTAAAAAACTAGATTTGATCTAATTATTTTAGATCACAGATAAAAGTAAATAAAAAAATATGAGACAATAGATTTTTAAAGTGATTCAGCCTTGTGAGAATGGCCTACGTCCACTATTTTTGTATTGCTGACTGTTTGCCTGGAATTCTCGATTATTGGTTTATCAAGAGATCCAGAGTCCCCCTCTAATGAGGAGGTTACAATGTATTTATAGCTTTGAGGTTGTACAAATGAATGGATAATACGCTGTTATCTAGTAGACATATACATCTGTACGATAATAATGAGCATTTAATGCCCAGTCGTCTCTTTGATTCTCTTATTCTGCACGCTGAGTTGCTCGGACCACTTGAGTTGCTCGAACCGCTTGAGTTTCTTGGTACGCTGAGGTTCCTCAGGGAGCATTGGTTGCTCGGGGCCCATGAGCTGCTCGAGGCCCATGAGTTGCTCGATGGCAGTGAGTTGATCGGTAGAAATATTTGTAATTTCCACGTTGGTTGACATGTGTCTTTAAATGATGGATCCACGTCAGCAGATTAAATTTGGTATGAACAGAAGCCCCCAATGTTACACAGTTTGATGTTGAAGAAAATTATAGAACACTCTGCTTGAAAACTGCATAGATTATTGGTTTGTATGGTTTTTAGATAATCATTCGTTGTACATAACTCTTTTTTTGAATGCACAGTATCAGGCTTCATAAATATTTTGAATTTTCATTACCGTTTCGATATTGGCGCCCCTTTTCTTCTTTTACCCATCGGATACGCAAACGTCCTTCCTTGTAATCATTTCTTTTCTCTATTCCCGAGGTAAAGTATTTAAGCGTGGCAGAAATCCTATCATCTTTAACTTTTCAAATCTGTATCTTTGAGCTCTTCATTTTCTCTCTATCTTGTGCCTTTTTTCTTTCCGTCGTTCGTTGTCACCTGTTCTCTTTTTCTCTGTAAGATTTTCTTCCCCTTCTTCTATTTACTTTGTTCATCATGGTTTATCTTGTTGAGTCTTTAGACAAATTTCAGTCTGAATTTTCAATCCCTTTGTGGGTTGTTTTGGAAGAACTTTTTGAACCCTCTGATTATTTTTCTTTGGCTGAGGGACAGTGGTTCCCAAGCCTCTTTGTGGCCGAATGTGGCTTTTCTTTTCCTCTAAATCCCCTATGTTTGGAGTTCTGTCAATATTTTGATGTTGTACCTGTAAAAATAGCTCCAAATACCAGAATGATAGTTAATGGCGTACATAGATTGAATCAACTCCACAGAACCCGTTTAGGGATTCCAGAGATTATGTACTGCTATAAATGGGTTGTCAGTGAATCCACATTCTATTTAAAAACTAGGTTTTTGAATAGGGCTTTAGTTGTTAATCTTCCAGATGACGCTAGGGATTATTTTGAGCATGGAGTTGCTATGAAAATTTGACAACACGCTCCATTAAATGGAGATGATGTATATCAGGGTCCCAGGTGTCCCCCTTATGGCAATGGAATAGGTTGTTTTTATTTTTTAAAATCTTGTTTTCTTTGTGTTTGATAAAATGTATCACTGACATTTGTTTTTGTTTGTTACAGTTGACAGTAAAAGAAAACCTCGAAAAGAAACTGATGTTAATTTGAAGCATTTTAATCTTATCTGGGATTTGCACCAATCTGTTGCCAAGGAACATATTAGATCTGCCTCTTATTTGTTGCAATATAGGAGCTATACTTCATCTTTCACTGCTCGTCCTCGTCCAGTGGTGGTTAATCTTGACCAAGTACCAGCCTCTGAGACTAGCGTAAAGGGTTCTTCTTCTGAGTCGAATATTCCCATCAGTGATCTAATGACGAAAAGAAGAGCTCCTGCCTTCTTTGATAAATTTGCTTCTACTAATGTGGAAGCAAAGAAAAGAAAAAAAGATGTCCCAGAAGAAGGGACGAGAACCATTGATACACTTCCTCCTGCTGCTGCTAAGAAGACTAGTGAAAAGCCCCCTGTGGCTCCGAGCAAGTCTTCTGTCATCTCTCCTCCAAGTGAGGTTATTGTCATACCACCAACAAAGACAACGTCTTTAGTTGAGAATGTTCCTGTTCTTCCGAGGAGGTTAAAGAAAAGTTCTTCTGAGAGACTTGCTGAACTAGTCTCTCAACCATCAACTGCTGAAGGTGGTGTTTCAACCTTTGTTCTCCCGAGATCAGTTGTGGGTTTAGTAAAATCTTGAAGTATCCCAGAAGTCCAAGGCATTGATGATACACTTTCCCTTGAGAGAATTAATACCCTTGCTACTCAACACATTTCCTCGGTTAGTATCTTCAACTTGACCCCTTTTGTTTTGCTATATATTTATATGTCCATGTATTGACTTGAAGTTATTTCTTTTTTTAGCTAGTGACGTGTTTTAATAGCCTTTTGAAAAAGGATGAAGCAATCAAGGCTTCAAGTTCCTCGGGAGGAGTAGAGGAAGCCTTTGTTGGTCAGACCCAGTCTTTAAAAGACTCTCGTCGAAACTACGAGGAAGAAGGTTGCCTGGGAAAAGTAACTCAAGTCCATTGAGCTGGACAAAAATCAAGCTGAGAATGCCTCTAAGGAATTGGAGAAGAAGTTGAAAGAGTTTGATCAGAGCAACAAAAATCTTGAATAGAGCAACAAGGAGCTTGAGGCTAAACTCAAGACTGCTGAAAATGAAGTTGTTGTTCTTAAAAATGTTGAACAATAGAAAAAGGAGGTGGAGGAGAAATTGAAGACTGTCGAGGAGCTCCTTAGGGAAAGGACCTCCTCGGAGAGGGAAAAGAGGAAGAAGGAAGTTAAAGAGTCTTTTAGTGCTGGTTGGGATAAAGGCTTGAACAAAGGCCTGGCTGCCATGTCCTCTCAAATGGAGTATGCCAGCCTTAAATATTTTAGCGACGGATGGGTTGCAGCCTTGCAAGAGCTGAAAGTTGCAGAGAATTCTGAGTTATTCCAATAACACACACATGGCCTCCTCCCTCTCCTGGACAAGAATAATAGGATGAAGCTATCTCAGATGAGTCTTCCATGATGCTTGGAGATCAGGTTCCTACTGTTCCAGTTGTTCAGCCTATCGAGCAACTCCAACCACCCAGTACTTCCACCGAGTAGCTATCATTGTCTTCTGAGCAGCCAACCCATTCATCCAAACCTTCTGAGGAAGTCCTAGGGAACAAAGAGAAGGTGTAAAGTTGCTCAAATTTTTATTTTGTTATACTATTGATTGTAATCTCAAACTTTGTATTTTCTCTTTTGATAAAATAAAATTCGAACTTTGATTGTTCATCTCGAATTTCTTCCTTACTTGATCTATCTGCGTCCTTATTAATTCTTTTTTACTTTTCTTAGGATGGAGCTCTTATCAGCTCATGACACAGAATTAATGAACAAATGCAACAACTATTTTAAAGCTGGTCAAACGAGGCCTACATACTTGACATTCTTGGTTCAGATGCTTCTGAACGAGCAGTTAAATCTTATCAATACCTGAAGTGCCTGCTCGATCGTGCTGTTGCCAATAATGTAGCCTACTATGAAATGATCGAGGAACTTCATCAGTAGTACAAAGAGTCCTCCACACTCATGCATCAAGGATATGAAAAGAAATATCACCAATTGATCACTGACAGAGGGTATGATAAATCCATTTCTGCTTATGAGAAGAAAAAGAGCGTTCTGAAGCTTGAGGTTGAGGAGCACAGGCATATTACTAAGTTGTTGGAGCAGGAGAATATTGTCTTGCAAGAACATATAAAATAACTGAAATCTGCTGCATCTTCCTCGGGAGCCTTAGTTCCTGTTAATGACAAAGGTTTCTCTTTCTTGGTGGTAGAAAATGACAACTTGCGAGATGAGTTGGAAATTTTGAAAAGAGATGGACCCTCCACCTCTACTCGTGGACGAGCAAGATCTTGTTCTTGGGGACGAGCAAGGGCTGGTCGGGTTTTTATTAAAGAAACAAGAACTCAAGCATCCTTCGAGAATCAGGCATTTCAGTTAATGGCGAAGAATCAAGCCTTAGCAGAGATGTCCAAGAAAATCCCGAACTTCAGCGAATAACTCTCTACTCAGAGTTCCGCCTTGGAAAATAAAGAACTTCTGATGAAGAATCTCCACAAGCAACTAGAGAGGTTAACTTACCAATTTCATAAAAAACCCAGAGAGTTTTGGATGGCTGGGTACAATAAAGCCCTTTATCATCTTGATGCTTGGATCCAGTAGTCAAATAACGAAGGGTACAAACAGGGATGGTTGAATGCCATGTGCATGCTTCAATTGGAGCAGGGTCATTACTTATGGGATTATTATGAGCCTAGAGTGCTCAACTTGCCCGTACCTCCCTTTAAGCTTGATTTTAACTGGATCCATGCTCGTGCAATTCCTAGGTGCCTGATTTCGAAGTATCTGGGTGATTACAGCCTTCATGCTAATTTTGAAATATCTTGCCCAGAACATTTGCTTAATCGGCCATCTGTAATGAATATTAGGATGCTGCGAGATGTAAATTTTATAAATTCCCCTTATGCGTTAAACGATCCTCCTGCTGGGGTAGAACCTGTTTCAAAGGCAGAAGGGAAAAAACCAATAGAGTAGGGTTTTTATTGTAATAAAGTGTATTTTCCACATCATATGTAATTTTATTTGATTTGAATGAAGAAATTTTTTGCCATTTCATTGTCTTCTAAATAATTTTTAGAATGTTCTTGCTTTATAGTTGATAAATATATATATGTATATATAATACTTATCCCATTTAATGTTTAATCTGAGTTACTTACTTTCTGACCAACCTGAGTTGGTCGTAAATGCTTTTCGACCAACCGGAGTTGGTGGTAAATGAGTTTCCGACCAACCGGAGTTGGTAGTAAATGTTTTCCGACCAATCGGAGTTGGTGTTAAATGAGTTTCCGACCAACCGGAGTGGGGGGTAAATGAGTTTCCGACCAACCGGAGTTGGTGGTAAATGAGTTTCCGACCAACCGGAGTTGGTGGTAATTGAGTTTCCGACCAATCGGAGTTGGTGGTAATAAGTTTCCGACCAACCGGAGTTGGTGGTAAATGAGTTTTCGACCAACCGGAGTTGGTGGTAAATGTGTTTCCGACCAACCGACGTTGGTGGTAATAAGTTTTCGACCAATCGGTGTTGGTGGTAAGTGATTTTTCGACCAACTGGAGTTGGTGGTAATAAGTTTCTGACCAACCGGAGTTGGTGGTAAATGAGTTTCTGACCAACCGGAGTTGGTGGTAAATGAGTTTCCGACCAACCGAAGTTGGTAAGTGAGTTTCCTACCAACCGGAGTTGGTGGTAAATAGTCTGAATTTGGTGTGTAGTGTGTAGCACTAATACTCTGAAAAAATTTCAACAAATAAAGAAACTAGGTGAAAACATCACTTTATTCATGTTGAAGAAACTGCATTACATAGAGACTTCAACTACTGACAATACTTGAATAGATGCTCTGCATTCCATGCATTCTTGAATTCTTCTCCCTCCAAGGTTTCAATCCTGTATGTTCCTGGACGAACAACTTCTGTTATTCTGTAAGGTCCATGCCAGTTGGATTCTAGTTTATTAGTCTTTTGGATCACTTTATTCAGCACGTAATCCCCTTCCTTCAGATCACAATTCTTCACTCTTTTGTTATAAAACAAAGTTGTTCGTTGTTGATATACAGCATTCCTGATTGTTGCTTCTTCCCTGACTTCCTCGAGCATATCCAGGTCCAATCTTCTCATCAAATTGCTGATAGGAGAATTGAAATTAAGTACCCTATGAATGGGTAGACCCAATTCAGCAGGTATTAGAGCCGCACTCCCAAATGCCAGCATGTATGGAGACTCTCCAGTTGCTGTTCGTGGTGTGCTCTGATAAGCCCATAACACAGAATGCAGCTCGTTAATCCAATTTCCTTTGGCATCATCCAGTTGTTTTTTCATTCCATTCAGCAGCGTTCTGTTTTTCACTTCAGTTTACCCATTTCTTTGAGGATGTCCTGGTGCAGAGTGGATCTTTAATTTATTGGATTGATGACAACAGGCAGCAAACTCCTCATTGTCAAATTATGTTCCATGGTCAGTAATGAATGCATGGGTAAGACCATATCTACAAATGATATGCTTCCAAATAAACTGATAGACTTTATCGTATGTCATATCAATGAGAGGTTCATCTTCCACCCATTTAGTAAAGTAATCAACAGCGATCACGAGGTACTTGAATCTTCCCTTGGTTGTTGGAAGTGGCCCGACCAAGTCTATCCCCCATATAGCAAATGGCCAAGGGGATGTGATGGGTGTTAATAATGCTTGGGGAGTTCTTCAGATGGAGGAAAAACGTTAGCATTTATCGCACTTTTTAGCATAAGCTACTCAATCAGCTCTCATTGTTGGCCAATAATAACCCTGCATTATTATTCTTTGCAAGAGCATTCGGCCTGCTACATGGGCTCCACAAGACCCTTTGTGCACCTCTTCGATTAAATATTTCACTTTGGAGGGATGGACATATCTTTGTAGCCCTGCTATAACTCCTCGTCTATATAAGATGCCATTGGTCAGTACATAACGAGCAGCTTTAAACTTCTATTTTTTAGCTGCGAGTTTATCAATTGGCAAAGCCCCCTCTTCAATATAGGCCCTTATGGGGTCAATCCAAGACAGTCCCAAATCGAGTGTAATGAAGTTTATCATCAGATCTTCGTCTATGCTGCGACCATCTAGGATTTCTATTGGGATTTTTCTTCATAGCTCGGTGCGAGTGGCTGATGCTAAACGAGCTAGAGCGTCTGCTCTCTCATTCTCCAATCTTAGTATTCTGATCAATTGTACTACCGTAAAACTTGACACAACCTCCATTTCTTGAGCGTGATACTTGACCATTAATTCTCCTTTTGCTTCATACACCCCCATAATTTTATTTACAATTAGCTGGGAGTCACTGAACACAATGACTTGCTCTGCTTTCATGTTTTTAGCTAAACTTAAACCCACAATCATTGTTTCATATTCAGCCTCATTGTTAGAAGCCTTAAATTGAAAGCGCAGAGCATACTCCACATCAATCTCATCCGAACTGTTTAAAACAATTCTTACTCCACTACCTGTAGTGCATGAAGAGCCATCCACATACAAATTCCATACTGGCACTTTATCATCAAATTTTTTATCACATAAAGTTCCTCGGTGGAATATTTGGTGCTTTCTTTGGTCCTCCTCTGGCATTTCTCGCTGCTCGCTGGTCATCTTTTCTTGTTCGTCTACCGATGTAAGTTGGTTGGGGTTTAATTTTGATGATCCTGTAACATCCACAGATTGGTCGAAAGCATCTTCCTGAGTAAACTCTACGATAAAATCCGCTACTGCCTACCCTTTGAGGGACGATCTAGGCTCATAAACTATATCATACTCGCCAAGTTCTACTGCCTAGTACATCAATCTTCATGATTTCTCCAGTTTAAACAGAGCTTGCCTTAATGGAATATCAGTGTACACAACTATAGTATGGGCTTGGAAGTATGGTCTCATACTTCTGCTTGCTTCAATCAATGCTAATGCCAACTTCTCCAACCTTGGATATCTGATTTCTGCTCCTCTAAAAACCTTGTTGGTGTAGTAGACTGGTCTCTGGACTCCATCCTCCAACCTTATCAATGTCGAGCTAACAGCATTCTCTGAGACTGCTAGATACAAGTATAGTCTTTCTCCCATCACTAGTCTGGACAATAATGGAGGTGTCCCTAGATATTTTTTCAACTCCTAAAAGGCCTCCTCGCTTTCATCATTCCATTCAAAAGTTTTTTGAAGTGTTTTGAAGAATAGGAGGCATCTATTAGTTGCTCCTGACATAAATCTATTAAGTGCTGCTACTCAGCCTGTGAGGCTTTGCACTTCCTTCTTCGTGGTTGGAGATCACAGCTCTAATAGAGCCATGATCTTTTCAGGGTTCGCTTCAATCCTCGTTGATTGATAATATATTCGAGAAACATGCCTTCTCATACTCCGAATATGCATTTAGTGGGATTCAACTTCATTTGATATTTCTCTAGTTGATCAAAGATCTGACCTAGATCAACTAGATGATCAATAACTTTCTTGCTCTTCGTCAGCATATCAGCCACATAGACCTCCATGTTATGACTGATCTGCTCTGCAAACACCTTATTCATCAGTCGCTGATATGTTGCACCTGCATTTTTCATTCTAAAAGGCATAACATTATAGCAATAAGTTCCCCTTGGGGTGATAAAAGAGGTACTCTCCCTGTCTTCAGGCTTCATTTTAATCTGATTGTACCCAGAGTAAGCTTCCATGAAACTCAACGATTCATGCCCGAGGTAGCATTCACCAGCTGATCGATTCGGGCCAAACGAAAATGATCCTTTGGGCAAGCTTTATTAAGATCAGTGAAGTCCACACACATCCTCCACTTGTTATTTTTCTTCTTCACCATTAACACATTTGCTAGCCAATCAGGATATTTGACATCCTCAATAAAATAGGGTTTTTCTAGTTTCTCCACTTCTTCCTGTATGGCTTGGTTCTTTTCAGGACTGAACACCCTTCTTCGCTACTTTACTGGCTTGGTTTCTTTGTTCACGTTGAGCTCGTGACATAAGAAACTCGGGTCTATGTCTAGAATATCTTCATGACTCCATGCAAAAGTCTGCTTTCTGCATCTTAGAAAAGCTATCAATTGCTATTTTATTGATACATCCAGTGATGCACCAATTTGAGTTGTTCTTTCTGGATGCTCGTCGTCCAAAATGATATTTTCAGTAGCCTCCACGACTTGGACTTTAACGAGCTGAGACTCATCTCTAAGGTCTAAAGTTTCAATCTCCGCATCTTCTATTTCATCTACCTGATAAGTAGTAGTCTTCTTCCTGGATTTTTCACGTTCCTCCAGCTCAGCAGATGAATAGTAGCATTCCGAGCTACTTTCTGTTCGCCTTTCATAATTCCCACTCCAAAATTGGTTGGGAATTTTAAACATTGGTGTACAGTAGATGGTACTGCCTCGAACTTTTTCATACCTACCCATCCCATGATGATATTATAAGATGATTGGATATTTTTATCCATTATGAAAAAACGTACTCTTTCTGTTCGACAAGCAGGCCATGTACCGATAAGCATATCCAACTTGATCGTCCCAAGTGGAAAAACTTTCTCGTCGATGAAACCAAGGAGAGGCCTACGATATGGCTCCTAGTGGGCTAGCTTCAGATTCAAACTGTCAAAGCATGAATAAAACATAATGTCTGCAGAGCTACCATTATCTAAAAGTACTCGCGAAATCATTACTTCCTTCATTCTCATCTTGATCACCAATGGGTCATCATGAGGATACAGTACACCTGCCAGGTCATTCTTAGAGAAACCAATGACTAACTTGTCTTTATTCACCTTTCTTGGGCAATCATCTTCAGATAGGTTTATTCGCTGAATGTACAAGCAAGCTTGAGCCTCATTGAGGTAAGCTTTCCTCTCTGCAGTAAGGTCTCCACCCCCTGCATCTTCACCTGTATTAACATTACAATCAAATGATCCAAAACGAATTGAAAATACCTCACGCTCTGGTTGTCTTGGTCTTTTGGGGAGATCAGGATCATCTTGATCATCTTCTGGATCTTCTTCATGACTTCTTTTCTTATCTTCTTTTGTCTGGCGAGGAGATTTAGATCTTCTCCTTCCTCGATCATTGGTCTTTCCACCATTTTGGCGATCAACATACTTAGCCAATTTTTCTCGTCTGATGAGTGGTTCAATTTCATTCTGAAGAGCTATGCATTGTTTAGTCGTATGACCATGATCTTTATGAAATTCGCAATATTTAGACTTGTCTTTTTTTATCAGGATCTGCCTTCATTTTTGCTGTCCAGGCTAGCTCCTCGCTATTCTTGATCTCCTCCAAAATGTGATTTATATCTACCATTAAAGGAGTGTAATTTCCAAATTTCTTCATTTGCTCCAGTGTTTGCTTTGCTTTTGATTTCCTGTTACCACCATTGTTCTTCTGATCCTTCTTTTCGATTTTACCATCTTTCACCTTGGTCTCCTTAGTATCTGCATTTTTCTTCGCAACCATGGCTTCCTCGGCATTCATGATTTTGGCTGCTTTTGCCATTAATTCTACCACGGTTCTGGGCAGATCTTTGGCTAAAGTGTAGTACAATTTATTGGGCAATAGTCCACTCATCAGAGCAGTAATTATTGTTTTCTCCTCGTAATCAATTACTTCAAGTTTCTCATTATTGAAACGAGTAATATAGTCCCTGGTGCTTTCACCTATCTTTCGTCTAACACTTAGCAAGTGTGTTACTCTTTTGACTGGTTTTGCTCCAAAACAGAAGTTCCCGATAAAGAGCTCTGCTAATTGAAAGAAAGTCTCAACCTTCCCCCGAGGAAGGTTGTTGTACCAAATCTGAGCTGATCCGATAAGAGTTCCTGAAAACGCTCTACATCTCATCTCGTCTGGCACTTCATAGATATCAGCAGCTGCTTGGTATTGTTCTATATGAAGGACAGGGTCGGTTTTTCCATCATATTTAGGTGTCACTATAGGAGCTTTAAACTTTGATGGTGTGGGAAAATCCACAATTTCCCGTACAAATGGTGTTCCTTGGACAAAAGTTCTTTATAGAGGATTCTTAGCATTAGACATTTCCCCTAATTTGTCCTCCAACCTTTGAATAGAGCCCTTCCATGCATCGTTTCCCTCCTCGGGCCTATTGGTTCGAGCAACTGATCGTGTTGAATTTGCCTCTTGAGATCGAGCTGCTAGTCGTGCTTGGGCAGAACCTTCCCTGAGTTCGGATGGTCGTGGGGAGTTCCTCGATGAAATCCTAGGAGGACTTCTATTACTCATAAGGCCCAAACGATCAAAGGGAGAGACCCTACTCAACCTTTCTAGAGCACTGGTCCTTTCTGAAGATAGAGTGATGTTTCATTGAGAATATGTAGCTCGTACTGAAGAAGTCCGACCAAGTTGATAAGAATGATCATTAGATCTCTCAGTACGATATGATTCGGTACGTCTAGATTGAGATTCCTATGGGAATAGCGTTCGCCTAGTTCTTGAAGAAGATACACTTGTATTTTTCTTAACACTTCGTTGTCCTGATTGAGTTGGCACTCCGCCTTGAACAGTTTGTATGAGTTGACGCATGGTTTCTTACATGGTTGTTTGCCCTTGGACTAAATTGGCCATTATGCCAGCCAGATCTTGAACATTTTGGGGAAGTGAAGGATTTGGAGGGTTCCCAGCATTCCGAATACTAGATTCCGGATTATCAGCCATTGATGATGAATTGTTTTGATGAAAAACGATAATTACAGTCGTTTCCCATAGGCGGTGCCAATCTGTTGATGTAAAAACTAGATTTGATCTAATTATTTTAGATCACAGATAAAAGTAAATAAAGAAATATGAGGCAATAGATTTTTAAAGTGGTTCAGCCTTGTGAGAATGGCCTACGTCCACTATTTTTGTAATGCTGACTGTTTTCCTGGAATTCTCGATTATTGGTTTATAAAGAGATCCAGAGTCCCCCTCTAATGAGAAGGTTACAATGTATTTATAGCTTTGAGGTTGTACAAATGAATGGACAATGCGCTGTTATCTAGTAGGCATATACATATGTACGATAATAATGAGCATTTAATGCGCAGTCGTCTCTTTGATTCTCTTGTTCTGCACGCTAAGTTGCTCGGGCCGCCTGAGTTGCTCGGACCGGTTGAGTTGCTTGGTACGGTGAGGTTCCTCAGGGAGCATTGGTTGCTCGGGGCCCATGAGCTGCTCAGGACCCATGAGTTGCTCGATGGCAGTGAGTTGATCGGTAGAAATATTTGTAATTGCCACGTTGGTTGCCACGTGTCTTTAAATGATGGATCCACGTCAGCAGATTAAATTTGGTATCAACAATCATTTTTTCTTTTATATGGAGGATCAAAAAAGTTAGTGAACAACTCATATGCTCCCTGATCTGTTAGTTTATATCACTTTTCATAGTCAATTTATATCATTAATTGTTTTTATTATTTGAAATAATTTTATTCTTTTGTTGACATTAACTGTATATTTATATTTAACATGATTTTTTATTTTATTATAATTGAAAAACCATTCTAAATTATTTTTATTATTTAATTCTTTTTACTAAACATAAACACAAAATGACCTAACATGAAATGGACCAACAATGAAACTATATTTAATCAAAAAATTATATAAAGAAACGCGGTTATAAGAAAAATAACAAAATTCCTAATATTTCCACAAAAATGATTCAACATGACTTTTATATAAGCCAGTCCCGAACATGACATACCATCTTCATTCCGGGTCATTGGTTTCATTTTGTGACATTTGATAGTGTATATGTAATAGACTATTGTATTCAAGTTTCAGTAGGCATATTAGTACACTTGATAGACTATATTGGATTGAAGAAAATTCAATGAAACTGTCATGTTATTTATATGTGTGGTGTTCAGTTTGTTAGGATTGTAAAATGACCTTTTTATTAAAATAATAATAATAATAATTTGGGGGGGTTTATATGGTTGCGTTACATATTTCCATCTAAAACATTTCATTATTTTTAATTAAAGTTTCATGTATACATGAAATTATACAGTGAATATAAAAACTTGTATTGAACATTTTTTATAATGTAAAAGGTATATCTCATTATATTTCTGAAAACATGTTTGTGACTTCCTTTTTAAATTTTGACTTCATTAAATCTTGACTTCCTTATTCTAGGTAACCATGTTATCAACCGTGGATATGAGATTTGGACACTTCAAGGTACTACTTTGTCTTTCTAATATATTGGTGTTGATTTTTTTTAAAAACTAAATTAGCTTGATGTTGTTGTATGAAAAGTTTATTTTATTTACAGGAAGCTTTTGGTAATTATAATTTCTCTTCATGTAGTGGTTTTCTTATGTCACTTTATTATTTTAGTTAGTCAATGAGTTGAATTGGGCTTGGCTTAAGATGTTTTATTCTTTTATTTTATTCATGTAAAACAAGTGGTTACCAAATATATATTTTGAAAGTTTTAGTTTGGCTATTATATGTTGAATCAACAGAGAGCTTTGGTATATAAATTTGCATTTGATTTTACAATTTATTGATTTCTTGAAATTTAGGTGATAATTATTGCATTTTGGTTTGGTACTTTTTCGACCTATGTTCCACTGATTTTACCACCGACGAGTTTGGCTATTGTATGTTCATACTTATTTAAGCTTTTGGATCCCCCTCCCCCTAGTTTTGGTTACACCTCTATTTTGTACTTAAATTTCTGAATCATGTATTAGTTCATGTATAAAACTCCTATTATGATTCTTAATATATGTTTTTGCATTTTCTAACATAATTTCTATTTTGGGTTTCACTATTTGTTAAAAAAAATAAGAACATGTATTTTTAAGTATGTAAGAACAAGTGGGGTGCCGGGGGGTGGGGGGTGGGGGTGAGGTTGTCCAAGATTTTAGTGGTGGGAGCTTTAGTTTAGCGCTTGGGGGGCGAAACAGTTTGTGTTTACCCTCGAAACCCCTCAAAATGAAAGTATTTTGTCATTTTATATTATTATTATTATTATTATTATTATTATTATTATTATTATTATTATAATTATTATTATTATTATTATTATTATTATTATTATTATTATTATTTCTAGATTTTGTTGTTGCTGTGAATTCTTATCTTTTTAAATAATTTTTTTTCCTAAGACACGTATTATTATGCGGTTTCTTTATATACTGTGGTGATGGCATAAGATGAGAGTGACCTTCAGTTGGAATTGAAAACGAGGGTAATGCTTTGTGGTTCTTTTTTTATTTTTTGATTGTCTTAGATATAATGAAGATTATGACGAACTGAAAATGAAGGTATTTATAGTGTCGACGTTATATTTATAGTCCTTATTCCATTTATTATCTAATTTGTTTTCTTTCCATTATTATTATTGTCTTATATATTGAATTATTGATTATTATCCTATACCGAGTGGTGATCTCACTTGCTACTGTTGTATATTACAATGGGGGAATCAAATTTAAATGTCATTATAGTTCATGCTAGCATTCATCTTCCTTTTGATCATCATATATTTGTCAAAAATCTTTCTACACATGATAAATAAGTACACGAGCCCTACTCCCCCACCCCACCCCACCCCAAGTATTTTACATGGGTTTAGTATTTGGATAGGATACTGGCTGATATGCATCTGCTTCAGTTTGCTAATAGGTCTTTTTTTAGTAATATAAAAATAGCAAGATGTAAACAGTAAAGATGCACTTTGGACCTCCAAAATTTGGAGACTCACCAGAAGTCCGTGCACAAGGAAACCTTAGTACTGGAGCGGAATAACAAAGATCTCACCACAACAGTGATCAAAGATTATAGCATCTAGATACTGCTTTTTAAGTTATTTTTCATGGTTGTCCTCTATATGTATTTTGCAATCTATGTAGTGTAAGGTAGATTCTTTTGAGCAATATAAATCAAGTTTGTACTCCAAATATGTATTCATAAGTAATTTGCCTCGGCCACCAAGATGTATCAAAGTTGATATTCATAATTTGTGTTGTTTTAGACTTAACATGCCTTTTGACCTTTGTGGCTTTGCTAATGTGTAAAATTCTCATTCAAAGTATTGCATTAATCGTGTAAACATATGGCATTCACCATTATCATGTTGGCCTTTCGCTACATAGCTTAAGAACTACAGTTTGTTAGTTTAAGGCATATAGAGTTTATGGTATGTTTGTTTCCTTCACACATGCTACAAAGTTTAAGGTACATATATATATATATATATATATATATATATATATATATATATATATATATATATATACATATATATGTGTGTGTGTGTG
Source organism: Sambucus nigra (assembly GCA_949130495.1). Lineage (NCBI taxonomy): Eukaryota > Viridiplantae > Streptophyta > Magnoliopsida > Dipsacales > Adoxaceae > Sambucus > Sambucus nigra. The sequence goes on along the minus strand of OX422214.1, from coordinate 569,219,834 downwards.
TGTGTGTGTGGTGATTTATTTTCAAAGATTCCAATAAGTTTGGTAGTTCATTAATGAAAATTCCTAGAGTGCCAAAATAATGTTTAGAACTATTTAATGAAAAAATTACATATAATCATGATCGGTTACATCCATAAACACCCGTATCATCTAATTGCATGCGAATACTCTCGCCTTAGTTCTTTACGTGTGTGCATGTGCCTTACAATACTATTAGATTTTCTTTTATTTTGGAACCGACAGCGCAATTAGTTGGAAACAGTGGTGACGCAATTAAGAAAAAAATTATAATGAAGGATGACAGAAATTTATTTCCTCCTGCGCCCTTTTGCTAATCATCATTAAAGGAGAGTCATACAACTCAAGTTACAATAACTAAAATTTTAAAGAATTTTTCTAATACATTGAAATCGTCTCTAATCCAGACTTATTTAATCGGTTACACCACATATGAAGAAATATTTTTCAATAAATAAATAATATATAAAATATAGGAAAAGAAGTTAGGTTGCGTTTATTTTTTCATCTGAATCTGAATGGAATGTATTTAGATTGATTCGGAGTTCAGATTCAGACTTCAAATATAACTCTACCTCTTAATTATTAAGAGCCAAATATAGCCATTACCTTCTTAATCATTTAAAAAAACAAACACTTTTTGATACCTCTTAAATGTAATGGTTCAGATTCAGATTTAAGAGATAAAAATAAACAACACCGTAGTCGCACTATACTTATAATGTCACATCACTAATACAAAAAAATATTAAAATACATCAATACCTCAAAATAAAATGGGAAATGATTGATATGGTAAATTTAAATTAGGAAGTAAAATTTTGTCAAAGTTAGCAATTATTTTTCTATATTTTTATCTAATGTATCGTTTTATCTAATATATCGTTTTGATTTCCAGTTTGCTAAATTAAATGTAGACGGCCCTTCATCTTCTGTCGGATGGGTTCCAAATTCCAATACCTGGCTGTTGCCCCCAGTATAAAAAGTGGTGTGTGGTCTCTTCCGCTTTTTCTTTCACCGCAACAAAACCTACCTCTTGGGTTTGCCTTCCAGGTTAGAGTTCAAAAAACCACATCTTTTTCTATTAACCGATTATATATGATGGATCTTCTAATGCATGTTGTGTTTACAAACCTATACTTGTTTGTTGTTTGAGTTCCGAATTATATTTTAGAGCTAGAAAACGACTGTTTGTAGATTTTGAAACGCTAGGATTTGTTTTGGTGGTGTTTTTTGTAGGTTGACTAGCCAGACCCTCGAGCGCCGCTTGAAAAAATGGTAGACTCTTTAACTTTTGATCTGATGGTTTTTTTGTTTGTTTACTTCGATATCGCATGTAGCTTTGTCTTGGTTACTTTTTTTTTTTTTATCGTGATTTTATGGTCAATTTAATGTGTTGAAGAATTGTGCTGGTCTTCATCTGCATAGAATTTTGATATCTTATGTTGATGTGTACTAGTCGAAGCTTGGAACTGAATCTGGTCCAAGATACATGGATGATATTTTTCTTAATAGGGTTGGATTTTCATTTAGTGATTCAAATGACTGTTTCATATATATGGGGTGATTTATTAAATAATATAATTACTATTTGATTATGTTCTAAAAGATGAATAAGCCTACCTTCAAGGCATACAACCCAAGAAGAAAACAAAATGAAGATCCTAATGGGTAGGGCTGACAATTTTTGACACGAAAACCCGTTTATGGTAATAACCCAAAATGACCGGAACTTGACACGATTAACTTATATAGATTTAAGAGTACCCAAAACTTATACTCAAACAAAAATCAACGCGACCCGAAAATGACACGACTAATCCGAATTGTCACCCCTACTAATGGGGTACAGACCCAACTACTAAAATGAGAACATGACAAAGCAAAAATTGCCTAAAATGCTAACAACTGCGAGAAGTATGGACTTTACGCCCCACCAAGAGAAAAACCCTAAGAGGTTACCTGAAATATTTTGGGATATGGTCAATCTATCTCACTCGATATATGCGTCGCCAATAAGGAAAAAATTTACTCGTGAGGCAGTATGATTATTGTTGCCCTAATACAACTTAACGTACGTTAAATTACGATGAAATGATACATCTTATGTATTACTTATTTCTTGCGAGTTAAAAACAATATTCCTCCTTGCCACAACATTGAATTCTATGACTACACTAGTTTTAAATTCACCCTTGGTTCCGACCCAATATCGTTTTGTCAGTGATTATGGGGGTTCCCGCGCTATTTTTTCACCATCAACCTACCACCATTAAACAACATACTCACCAACCTTTACAAGATGCTCTTAATTATGAATTGCCTTATAAGCATGCTACTACGCGATTCATCAGTTAAAATGGTACGTTATGCACAAATTAACGTTGCTTGTTTTTTATTTTAATAATTTTAGTCCCTTAATAATAACAATTCTTTAAAAAAATAGAACATTCTGAGATGTAAATCCTTGGTTTTTCATTACCATTTCCATCTTGGAGGAAGCTAGTAGCCAGTATGGAATTAGAGCATCCATAGTGGCTGCTTCACCACGATTATATGAAGAAATAATTGAAGTGCTTCAACCATCGATGACTAGTAGTGGCAAATGGGCGGTTATGGACGGGTCATAAATGGATATGGATAAATTTGGGCGGGTCAAAAGTGGGTCGGACAGAAAAATTTGGACGAGTTGGTCGAGTAAAATCCGAATCGGGTCGGGTCAAACCCGGATCGAGTGGGGTTGACCCGCTTTTTTTTTTTTGAAAAACAATTATTATACCATATACGGATAAATATGGTATAATAATTTTGGAAAAAAAATATACAAATACTTAAATAAAAAAAATCTTTAAACTCTTTTGTAATTTGAGTTTTATTTTTGAGAGGTTCCAAAACCATTTTGACCCGCTGATGACCCGACAACAAACCATCCTTTTGGAACGCTCAAACCATTTTGACCCACAAACACAATTAATGGGATCCAAACACATTATTCTGGGTGGGTTATGAATGATTTCATCCTCAAGAGCCCATATTGTCGGGCCTACCGATGACCCACCAGCCCTTTCTCACCTATCTTGCTTTCCAGATCCTTTCCAAACCATGTTACGAACCCTTCTTTCGCCTCATGTAGTTTCCAAAACCGATCAACCCTTATAGCCTTTTCTCATTGCATGCAAACCATTCTTCAGCTTATAAATAGGTATGAGGTTGTAATCATGGCAAATAGCATGGGAACCCGAAAACTAGAAGAAAATTTGTGACACGGAGAGGTGAGGCCAGGAGGTGAAATGGAGCATAGGAGAGAAAAAAACAAAAGAGAAGATTGATAAAATTGTTCATGAATATTAATATATTTTATAAGTTGCTCACATTTGATTGACTAACCAAAGTCCCAGGTCCTTTTTAAGTCAAGAGTAGATATTCATGCAAAAAACTATTTTGAAAAAAGAAGTTTAAAATTAGAATCCGATCTGTTGTAGATGGAAGCACAAATTTTCTCTAGATTTAGAACAGAGAAAATTTGTCGATTATGTTCATGGACTATCTTCCGCTTTCTTAATGTAGAATCGATTAGTTGTATACGGATGCACAAAATTGTCACATTGTAAATTGATGAACTGTTGAGGAAAAAATAGTCAACTAAATGTTTCCACTTATTTTTCGCCTTTTTGTTTTCCTTTTTCCTTTTTACTTTAATCATTGCATATTTTTTCTATTCGAATTCTAGTCTAGTTTATGTTGAAGAAAAAAAATTCCTAGTTGTAGATATTTTCATGCTTATAGAATGAAGATCAGCTACATAACTGGCGATAGCCCTCATGTAGATGAGCACCAGATGCTTTAGGCCTCATTTCGACCCTGCCTGTGTCAAAACCGAAGAGCCTTCTTCCCCATGTAGCTCTATCGACTAATTCAGAACTCTTTTGAAAAGCGGAATAACTTACCACAATCTCTATCCAAAGACGAAACATCAATTTTCTTCGCACATGTGGTGATGAAGTCGAGAAAGTGCTATATCATGCACTCATTATGTAATGTACACGATGACCATCAACGAGGATATGGTGGTTTAAATGAAATCCTTGTAAAAGGTCGATCTTGTAACATTCAATGGTCTTGTTCAAAGTGAAGAATTTTTAGATTGTCTATCTTATGTGGACTATTTTGTTAATATATGGGAATTCTAGGGGATGAGCAACTCAAGATGGTGGCTTTCAAGCTTGTATGAAACATTTCTTCTTGGTGTAGTAGACTGCTTATTACAAACAATTTCACAAGTTGAAGCCTTAATTGACAAGCCAGAGCTGCTTAGTCTGATGAGATTTAAATGTACTTGGGGTAAATAGGGTCAGATAGGAGGTCTCTATTGTAGAGATGATAGTGTAATGTGTTTCTTTGACTTGATCGAATCAGACTTAACTAGTGTTTAGCTCTTCATTGTGGTTCTCGTAGGATGGACTTGGAATAGACTTATATTTGGATATATATATATATATACAATTATTTTCCTTAGACTCCCAACTTATATCAATAGTACAGTTGATATAGTTGAAGCGTAGTCAAAATATGGTTTTTGTGGATGGAATTTGTGGCGCCAACCTATAGGGTTTATATTTTTTCTGATCTCTTCTCTACAATCCTCTTCCCGCCGCGCCAAGGGAAAAATCCACTCATCAATTGTTTGTAAACTGTTGATGGAGTAGAGGATCCAAATCTAGCTTAACTAAACATTTACCATTTCACATCATAAACAAAAACTAATCAATCCTACTCGATTACTATCACATAAATAGTTTTTCTTATCTTTTTAAATTTAGTATGTTCTTTTAATAAATGTAGAGCATATATATTAGAACCTGGACAAAGGGGGTGCGACACAATATAATACTATTTGCCATTTCTGAATTTTTGTTTGGGATAACTTATTTAGGATTCTAACAGTATTTAATGGTTAAGTTTAGCCTTAGTCTCCAAAACAGATATAAGGAAGATAAGTGATCTTCAGGGTTAATGGTCACCAAGTTATATACATATTAGTCATTCATTCATGTTGTTTTTATATCGTGATAACATTTGGTGTATTCAGGGCTGACTTTGAGGGGGGTGGGCAACTCAGTCCCCGAATTTTTTAAATTTTATAATGGTCAGCCCTTTCTAGTCGTTAGATTTATCATCTATTACCTATGCATAAATTAATAATTATTGGGAAAAATACTATGTTAGGATAAGTTTCTGCGATAAGTAGTAGATAAAAGGGAAATAAATGTGTGTGGGTAGGAAATTGGGGAAAGAATACATGTCTTAAGATATAGTTAAGATGCTTACTAACTTTACAAAACTTCTTACTATGTTGGTTTTCACTTTACAAATTCAAGAATCTTTGATCTTGCATAGAATATTAATTCACTGTAAATTAGGCATATGTGCATAAATGTAAAAATGTGAATAGACAGAATGTGATAACTGTTTAGTAGAAATAGTAACTATATGTATTAGGTAATTAGTTTTGTAATAATTGTAATCTTATTCTTATTTTTTAGATTGCATTTCTTTTGGATTAAAATAATATTATATTGAGAGCATTGGATAAGAGTAACTATCGTAATCAAATAATATCATTTTTTCTATAACCGTAACATGATCTATAATTTTATGTAATTATCTATCTAGTATTTTTACATTCTCCTAGTTAGAACGTTAACTAGATGGTTGAACCACTGATCACTAACTCAATTCTTTGGTAGTGTTGTGGTTTCATGATTTCTTTTTTATGGAACATATCTATATTTGGGTCATGAAAGAGTAACAACATTTGAATGTACTTGACCGTGAAAGGGTATCCACATGTAGTCTTCTGTGGAAAGCGCCTCTAAGACTCTGTAGTCAAGATTTACTTATTATTTCCTTTTGCTATTTTTTTAATTGAAGTTATGAATTCTGATTCATTTTGGGCCCGCTGTTCTGTTTTCATCATATGATTTTGGGTACTTAACTCTGATATCGGGCATGAAAAGCACAAGACAAACATAACGTTGTATATTTTTTGTTCCTAGTAGACTCATTAACGTGTTCCAAGTCAAGTTTTGCAATCTATGGCCTATCTCTGCCGTTTGACGGGGTGCTACCGTGCTGTTATGGTCGCTTGCAGTTTCTCTCAATCCTTTATTATTCAACATAAACTTTCACAATTTCCTTACAAAACGAGAGAGCTCTCCACTTTATTGGATAAAAAAATGTAACAGTAAGTGCCTTAAACATGGTGTGAGGCATCATGAACTAGATAGTCTTGGCCCTTCCCAATCTTCCTAGAATGAATGTACCAAACGCTGATTAGTATTATACTAAAACACTAGATAATATCTCAAATTTTTCTTAAACTTTTATTTGATTTGCATATGTGTCTTCCTTTGTGTGTAATTTTTTTGTCTATCCCTTTCTTTCATTGTTACTTTCTGAGTATTGTTTAGAATTTTGAAATTGAATTTTCTGGCATAACATAATTTTTTCGATTGCATTTTTTGTAGTCTTTTCTGAATAAGAGCTTTTCGATTGAAAGAGAAGCTAGTTTGTCCAGACTTGACCCCGAGCGTGGTCATCATTGGCTTGAGGATGCTTCCCCCAATAAGAAGCAAGCTCATAAAGTTTTTACTAGCCAGAAAATGCCCAAGTTTCCGGATCTCAATCTTTCTCTCTGGGATTATAACTGGACTAGTCAATCAGGCGTGGGGATGTACTCTCGTTGTACACCTGGATTTGTACCTGATCTAGATAAATATGCGAGTCTTGCTGCTAAAAACATCTCAATCAACGGTGCTTCAAATGATGGAAAAGCGAAAGTTGATCAAGTGAGGGACTCTCCAAAGGAGATACCTGTATCTGTGGGACATTCTTATAGTAGGAAAATTAACCTTACACTTTCATTGGGAATGGCCTGTACTGATGGAGCGGGTTCCGACTCTAATAAGGCTGGTGGAAATTTTATGTCAATGAGTCACGCCATTAACAATAGAGATGGAAATTTAGTGTTGATGAGGCAGAATTTCAACAAGGACATCAATAGTAATGTCATGACTGCGGGTTCCAATCTCAAAAATACTAAGGTGGGTATCGTATATTTAGGTGAATCTGCAGTAGCTAGCCCCAAAACAGGACGAGCTCAAAAGAATAAGGAGCAGATGATGCCTAAAACTAAGAGGCTCCTTCCAAATATCTTTCCTTCAAATGTTAAAGCCTTGTTATCGACTGGTATACTTGACGGAGTTCCTGTGAAGTATGTTTCATGTTCATCTGATGTAAGTCGTATTTTTTATGTTCACATCCTTACTAATTGAGTTTTTATAATTAATATTTATTTTTTAGTTTCTACATAATGTTGTCAATTTGTGGTTGCAGAAGAGTCTTCTTGCAATTATAAAAGGGGTGGGTTATATGTGTGGCTGCAAGGACTGCAACTTCTCCAAGGTAAGCAACAATGCTTGTATTTTCCTCTTTTTTTCTTTTTAATACAATGTACATCTTATCCCCATTTGATTAAGGATGAAATTTTTGTCACCTGGGTAAGTGTTCACATTCTAATTATGAGAATTTGGACAAAATATAACATATTTTATCTTCGAATTGGTGAAAATAATTTTTATCATTTTAATGTCAACTCATCCAACTGGGCTCCCATCAATTGTTTTCTTTTGAAGGCTATTTATGCTTTTGAGTTGGAGGGTCATGCTGGAGGGAAGACCAAGCACCCAAATAAACACATCTACTTTGAAACCGGAAAGACAATTTATGCTGCAGTGCAAGAGCTGCAGAAAACTCCAAAGGAGGAGCTGTTTGATGTAATTCGAACTCTAACTGGATCTCCCGTGAATGAGAAAAATTTCACTGCATGGAAAGGTAATCTATTATTATAATTTCATTTAAAACAATATTTATATAAAAATGTGCGATTTTTTTTTCTGTTTCTCTCATGCAAACTTTATTCATTTTTTTCTTTTCAGCATTCAATGAAGTTACATATCGCGAGCCCTAGAGCATATATGGAAAGGATGAATTGGCCCCACCATCTTAATTCTAGAGATTTGTAGCTTTCCCATCTTTATGAGGCATTTAAATAACTAGTCTGCGGCGTATTGCTGGAATTCTTAGTTATCTTCAGATTATGGTTTGGAACTTTAATCAGTTGTGTTGGAAATAAGCTTTCTAAGACAATCAAATAGTATTACAAAGAAGAAAATACTCTTACAAATTAACTTCTCTCTATTACAACTAATAAGCTTTTCTTATTATCTTCCTTGTTATTTGATGATTCTAAGAACTCAATGATGATGGGTATTTATACTTGAAGAAAATCAATTGCTACCACACAATGTGGTTCAAAATAAATCAATACAAATATTTATAAGCCACACAATTTGCTTCCACTTATTCAGCCATTATGAAGCAGTACGAAAAAATAAACACACCTTACCTAACTTAGGATGCTTCTAGGATTTTTTTTTATAAATATAAAAATAAGTTTATATTTCAACACCCCCTCTTAAACTTGTTTTGCTATGCCAAGAAAATTTCTTAATCTGACAAAGTCCTCATACTTCAGTGTCTTGTAAAGATATCGGCAATTTGATCTCGAGATTTTACGTACCTCAGTTTCACATCTTTTCTTGTAATACATTCTCTTATGTAATGGAAACGAGTATCGATATGCTTGCTTCAATCATGAAAAACTGGATTCTTTGATCGCTGACTTGTTATCAACACAAATCTTTATTGTCTCCTCTTGTGACAAACCCAGTTCCTTCAGCAGATTTTTGAGCCAAATTGCATGACAAACACATGATGTAGCGGATACATATTCAGCATCACAAGTAGAGAGTGTGACAATTGGTTGGTTGTTTGACATCCATATGAAAACGGTATCTCCCATGAAGAACACGAACCCCGTGGTGCTCTTTCTATCATCTGTATCTTCATCCCAATCGTTATCGCTATAACCAACAAGCTTGTAATCATTAAAAAAAGATTATAATAGACCAAAGTCAATTGTACCTCTAAGATAATGAAGAATTCTTTTTGCAGCCTTAAAATGCGAGGTTGTTGGGGTTTCCATGTATCGACTTACAAGTCCAACTACGTAGAGGATGTCAGGTCTTGTACAAGTTAGGTAGTGCAAACTTCTAACCAAACTCTTAAAGAAAGTTGGATCTACATTTTCGCCTTCTTCAATCCTTGATAGCTTAATTGGCTTGCAGTCATTCATCTTGAACTTCTTGAGGATCTCCTTTCTGTAGCCTTCCTGTGAGATGAAAATTCCATCTTCTTGTTTTTTAACTTCAACGCCAAGATAGTACGCCATTAGCCCAATATATGTCATCTCGAACTCTTTCGTCATTTATTTTTTGAAGTCATTGAACATGTTTAGGTTGTTTTCGGTAAAAATCAAATCATCCACATATAAGCACATGATCAAAACATCTCTATATTTGATCTTAATATATAAAGCGTGCTCGTATGGACATTTGCTGAAACCATTCTCTTGAAAGTACTTGTCAATATGACTATTCCACGCCCTTGGTGCTTACTTTAACCCGTAGAGAGCTTTCTTCAGCTTCAAAACTTTATCTTCATGTCCTTTTGCTACATATCCCAAAGGTTGCTCGATGTAGACTTCTTCTTCAAGTATTCAATTTAAAAATGTAGAATTTACATCCAACTGATAAATCTTCCACTTATTTTGAGCTTCTAGGGAGATAATTAATCTCACAGTTTCTAAGTGGGCAACAGGAACAAATACCTCATTGTGGTTATTTCTAGCCCTTTGACTATATCCTTTTATGACTAGCCTCGCCCCGTGTCTTTCTATTTCTCCCATAGCATTCCTCTTTATTTTGTACACCCATTTGACACCGATAGCCTTCTGACCTTATGGAAGTGAAGCGAGTTCCCAAGTGTCATTCTTCTCAATGGCCCTGATTTTTTTGTTCTTCGCGTGTCTCTATTTCTTATCTTGTGTAGCTTCTTAGAACTTTACTGGTTCACAATCAGTAAAGAGGCAGAAGAGTGTAAGATTATCATGTCTTTCGATTACTTCATAGAGATCCTGTAGACTTCTTGTACGGGGAATAACTCTTTCATTGAAAGTTTCACTTGACGATGGTGATAAGTCTCCATGAGTTGTTTATGTTGGTGAGGTAGGTGGAGTAGTGGAGTAGTGGTCTCTTGTTTAACTTCTCCTTCTTTCTCTATCATGATTTCTTCATTCTATTTTTCAAAGTCGGGAAAGAAGTTGAAATCATCTATATCTGAGCCGAAATTAAATTCCCCCTCTTCATCAAATATCACATCTCGGCTAATTACAATCTTCCCATTGTTAGGATTGTACAATTTATAACCTTTGGAGTTGTTATCGTAGCCAATGAAGATGAACTTCTCGCTTTTGTCATCAAGTTTGGTTCTTCTCTCGTCTGGTACATGTACATGGGCTATGCTCCTAAAAACTCTCAGATGGGAGATACCCGATTTTCTTGCTTTTGAGCATACTCTGAGTTATGTTGAGGATAGTTTGATTCTTTCTTTTCGCTACTCCATTTTTCTAAAGGGATCGAGGAATTTTCATTGGTCGAGGAATTCCATTTGCTTCCTAAAAATCTTAAAATTCACTAGAAGTAAATTATCCTCCTCGATTAGATCTCATTGCCTTGATCTTACGGCCACTCTCCTTTTCTACGACAGGTTTGAACTTCTTGAATATTTCAATAACTTTTGATTCCTGCTTTAAGAAATATAACCAGGTTTTTCTTAAAAAATCATCAATGAATAGAAGGAAATAATTACTTTTATCGAGAGAGCTTGGCTTGATCGGACCGCATACATCGGTATGGATTAGCTCGAGTGGATTCTTAGCTCTTGAGTCTGACTCCTTTGGAAAGTTTTTTCTGAATTACTTCCCAAGTAAACATCCTTCGCATAGTTGGTCAGGGTGATTAATTCAAGGTAAGCCTCTCACCATTTCCTTCTTGGATAATAGCTCCAATCCTCAAAAGTTGAGATGCCCAAATCGAAGATGACATAGCCACGATGTGTCTTTATAATATACCTTTAGACACTTTTCAACATCATTTTGAATATTCAAAGGGAACATTCTATTCTTTGACATTTGTACCTTGGAAATTAAATCTCCTTTGTCATCTCTTATAAAAAAGACTACAATTTTTCATATGGATATCATAGCCTTTTTCTAAGAGTTGACCCAAACTCAAGATGTTGCTTTTCATATTAGGCACATAGTAGACATTTGAAATTAATTGGTGGCTACCATCTTTTGCACGAATAAGGATGTTACCTTTTCCTTTCACCGATATTGTGGAATCATCTCCAAATGAGACATTTTCGCTTACTGACTCGTCTAACTCCACGAACATGTCTTTCCTTCTACACATGTGATTGCTTGCATCGCTGTTAAGAAACCAGGAATTTTCTTGGCTACCATCAGTCTCCTTCCATGCTAGAAGAAGAAGATTTTCTTTCTCATTTGTCTTCGCCTCCACATAATTGGCCTTCTCATTAACTCTATTATTGGGTGCTCTGCATTTTGAAGCATAATGCCGAAACTTCTGACAATTATAACATCGAACTTGAGATTTTTCATATCTCAAATTCGGATTGCCTCTTCCACGACCTCGTGTTGAGATTTTCCTTCTCTTGTAGTTTTTATTGGAATTATAGTTGTTAGAATTCTAACCTCGTCCACGTTCGTAACCTCATCCTCATCCACGACCTCTTCCACGTTGGCTTCTATCGTTGTTGAAACTTTCCTCTTTCTTTGTCAGATAGAGTTCGGTCTTAAGAACTTATTCCACAATATCTAAATTTTTCTTCTTCTTCTTCTCTTCGTATGCTTTCAATGATCCTATTAGTTTTTCGACTGTCAACTCATTCAAGTATTTAGTTTCTTCAATCATCATAACATTGTACTCGAATTTTGGATCTAACGAGTGGAGTATCTTCTCCATGATCATCACATATTCTAACTTCTCGACATTTCTTTTTAATTGATTGGAAACAGCTAAGACTCTTGAAAAGTAGTCGTAGATAGACTCGGACACTTTCATATGTAGAGATTCGAAATCACCACTTAAAGTTTGAAGACGAACTTTCTTCACTTATTCGGCTCCTTTTTAAGAGGTTTGCAATTTCTCCCACGCTTTCTTGGCGGAGATTGCACTTGAAATCTTCTCGAAACCAAATTTCTAATTGCTCTGATACCACTTTATTGCAAATAAGCTTTCAAAGACAGTCACACAACTATCTTGTATTTAGCACTCAAATTTTATTACAAAGAAGAAAATACTCTTACAACTTAACTTCTCTCTATTACAACTAATAAGATTTGCTTATTATCTTCCTTGTTATTTGATGATTCTAAGAACTCAAGGATGATGGATATTTATACTTGAAGAAAATCAATTGCTACCACACAATGTGGTTTAAACTAAATTAATACAAATATTCACAAGCCACACAATTTGCTTCCGCTTATTCAGCCATTATGAAGCACTAAGAATAAATAAACACACCTTACCTAACTTAGGATCCTTCTAGGAAATTAGTTGATAAATATTAAAACAAGTTTATATTTTAACAAGTTGGTCTAGCTCTCAAAATTTGAACCAGCCCTCTAAATTGCTGTAGCTTTTCTAGAAATAGAGTTTAATGTATTTGGATTCATATTATATTATTAGTATTTAAATGAAGCAATCGTTGGTGGCGTCATTAGTGAGTTAACTCACGTCACACTGACCTTATCGTTCATGTTCGATGTCCAAACCAGTAATCAGGTAATTTCTCCACAAAGGGTGTGAGAGCTTGTTACTCTTACAATATTATGTATTTGTAGTACATTTTGGTTCTGAGTGATTACCAATACAAGACATGTGGTACGTTACGTGTATAATAATTTTTCTCATATACTATACCTTGCCTCAAGTTTCATAAGTTCATTTCAAATTTCGATTATGTTCTTATAAATTTAACATTATAAGAAATGCCATCACTTAATATTAACGTGATTTGTGTACTAGTGAAGTTTTTTTAATGTACAAAATTAAGAGTATGAAATTATTTTCTAATTTAAATTTCAAATTAATTTCTAATTTAAATTTAGAATTATTTTGGACTATCTAAGAGAAATAGAGTGAGCTCAAACAAAGCTTAGACTTCTTAGTTATTTTGTTGGTTGTTTTGAGAGACTAATTCGCAATTATCTTCTTAGTTTGTCTCTAATGGGGCTTTCTTTCTTCACAATTTTTTATTACCAAAATGTAAAATGCTACCAACTTTCTCCCATAGACAATGTTATCTTTATCCGTATATAACGTTATAGGGTAAATAATGACATGTTTTCTCTCTTCCCAATAAGACATATTTTAATAGTTCGTTGGGGGACTGCAGTTCATTTTCTACAAAATTTTCAAGTAAATTATTTAAATGCACTATAGTGATAACATATACAGTAGTACTTATTTCAAGGATTATAATAATATTATCAATGCATGTACAATAACACGCATCAGAAAAGATAATAACTCATCAACCACACACTTCCAACTTGTCATAGACGTGAACTGATTTTTCAGAAACCAAGAATGTCACGTTTGGTAACCCTGAAAACAACTACAATACGAGTAAATAACAAGTTGATACTCACTTAAGCAATCCAAATAAGTATCACCAAATTCCAAAAAAACAATTAATTAAACCTTTCTTGCAATTACCCATTAACATGCCAGAATGTCTCTAACATGGCCATGCTCAGGTCTTCTCCTTGCCTTGCCATCAACCCCTAAGAATACATACATATATAAAGGGTTGAGTAGAAATTCACAGTAGAGAATACTAATAAGGGTTAACTTTTTAATAAAATAAATAAATGCACGCTGTTAAGCTTTTGTGGTTAATTAACAATTTAAATTGGAGGAGTTTTTTCCCGAGTTCCTGTAAAAGACTAGTTTTTTTTACTTTTACGTTTATAACCTCACGCTGATGTTTTACAAACCACAAATATATTTTTACATACATAAATAATTTTTTACTTTCTAATTCTTTTAGACTTTGGTGCCTTTTTCATTGGCATATGGTTAAACTTAATCCACTGAAGGTAACTTTCAGTGAAGATAATTAGAGTTTTATTTAGCATTAAGGGTACTTTAGTATTTTCCCTTTTATTTTATTATTAGGTGGTTGTGGTAGGACATATATTCTCTTTTCTTCTTTTCATTGTATTGTATTCTAGTTTATGTCAAGATGAAACCATGGCCCATCTTTTTATCTTTTCCATTTGATTGTAGATATTTGATATATTATCATGGCATCAGAGCGGGATCAAATCTTAATCTCATCAACACAGTCCTCCTGTTTGTTCGATTAATTGTTTAGTTCGTTCGATTTGGTTCTGTTTGGGTACTACTTGATTGTTTATTTTCGCAGTGGATGGTGAAAGAAATGATTCGCTGCAATCAATTAGTGTCAAATTAGATGGAAAAAATTATACGCATTGGAGTTATGTTATGAAGAATTTTTTGAAAGGGAAGAAGCTTTGGGGTTACATTAATGGCATTTTGAGTAAGCCTAACGATAAGATGAACGTTGAAAAATAAGCAGATTTATTGGATGTTTGGGAGGCAAACAACTCAAAAATCATCATTTGGATCAACAACTCCGTTGCACCTTCCATAGGTATGCAGTTGGCTAAGTATGATTATGTACAGGATGTTTGGGATCATTTCGGCATATTGTATTCACATTCTAATTTCGTAAAAAATTACCAGTTAGAGTGCGATATTCGGTCTCTTGAGCAAACAAATTGAGTATCCATGAGTTCTATTCTGCTATAACGGATCTATGGGATCAGTTGGCTCTCACAGAGTCAGCTGAATTATGGGCCTTTGCACCATATGTTCCCAATAGGGAGGAACAATGTCTGGTTCAGTTTCTGAGGGAATTTGTAAGGACACAAATTTCCAATTGAGTCCTCTTATAGTTTTGGCTCAATTCCGGACAAAAACATTTATTCATAGGATTTTATTTAATTGTAATATTCAAGACCTATGAAGTGTTTGTTGAAGACGTAGCGGCAAAGAGTATAAAGCATCATCAACATGCCGTAGTTTATGTGCCTCGTTTGTACGTCATCAACTTAGGTTCCATGCTCCCAAGATATGAATGTATTTATATGTATATAGGAGCTTGGAACAATATGTATTGGGTGTTAGTTGAATTAAAACTGCATTTTATTTTTCAGAAAGAATCAATTAGAAACTTAAAAATAAGTATACAAAAGTTTATAAAAGTTTCTGGGCCAAAATCGAATTTTTCAATCTTTCTTTTTTCTCGTTTGAAATGTCGTTCGAACGAGTTTTTTCGTTCGAACCAGATTTCGTTCGAACGAGTTTTGTCGTTCGAACCAGGTTTGTTCGAACGAGTTTTGCCAACGACCCTAACTGGACAGTCGTTCGATACGTCGTTCGAACGAAGGTTCGTTCTAACGAGGTATCTAACGAACCTCTAACGAGCCCAGGCTGGTCACTCGTTAGAAGTCTTGTTCGAACGAGAATCACGTTCGTTCGAACGAACTTCCAGCGGGAACAGTTATTTGGCAGTTTTTTGCAGTTTTTCCCCACTCTTCCACTTGGTTTGCAACCAACATTTTTCATGCAATATTATGTGTGGGAAACACATTTTCCAAGATAACTTTTCCTAACTTTTCCATTCCATATCCAACTCTTAGAGAGAGTTTGAGAGCAAATTTAATTAGGGAAAATGTTCAAGTTTTTGAGTGTTAATTTTTAATGGAAAATTCATACACACTCTAGTTTACACCCATTGTTGTTTATTCCAAGTTCTATATATACATATTCTTACTTGGAGTTTTTGGCACCGGTTTTCTCTACCGAATTCAAGAGACATTTCGGGTTTGCTTCTACACCCCATCACAAAGAAGACCTTTGTTGAGATTCTACCCGTTTGGAGAAAGGCTCCATGTTCGGGTGACGGTGACCGTTTAAAGTCCTATCGGTGTATTCCGAGACCACGGTGGAGGTCCGTTGGTTATTCGCTAATTGGAGGTTGATACAAGAAGGAGCATCATGGCTTGAGAGGGTTCGAGTTTAGGAAGTAAGTCTTTTGTCTTGTATTTTGTAATACCGTTTTTAGTGGATTTGAGGCTAGGGCCGTCCCGAGGTTTTTTCCCATTAGTGGGTTTTTCCTCGTATATCGCGGTGTAGTGTGATTGTTTATTTTTATCTTGCACATCATTTAGAACGCATGCTTTAGGTTTAATTCAAGATAATATTCGGTTTAATTATCACACTCATTTAATTTGGGACTTAAATTAAATATTGGACAAAATTTGGTTTATTCAAGTCACTTGCATTAATATGGTTTCGCCTAACTTTGAATAATTGTTGAACCATCACTTGTATCTCAACGCTTCCGCATTTGTTCAAAAAGGAAATTAAATATTTTAATTTGAGATTATTATTTCAAACCCGGGGATTCTCCAACCTCGTTTACAGCATTGCGTGATGATTTTAAGGGTTTTTGTGGGTCGATTCTTTATCATATCCCACTTATAACTGTTGATTCCGTTGTTCATGAGTTGTTAGCCGAGGAGATTTGTGTTAAAACTCAGTCAGGGAAGTAATTTTATCGAACCCTAATCCACCTGTTTTCGCAGCCTCCTCTTGGGCAATTTCTAGTAATCAGAACAAGCCTTATTCATGAGTTGCAAGTGATGAATGTAGATACTTTAAGGAGAAGGGTCATTGGAAGTCTCAGTACCCTAAGTTGCAAGCACAATAATAAGAATCAAATAGTCGACCACCTTAGTAGCAGTTTTCTACATGGAAATCCAACAACCAATCTCAGCACCGTTCATATAGGCCTTCACAGCCTAATACTACATCAGTTGTACCGCCATCAGGATCATTTGCATCAGGTTCATCATCATTAACTCCATCCATGTCTTCTCTTGCTGAGCAGTTTCAAAAGTTTCTTTGCCACACAGCCTCATGCCATGTCCATATCTTCATCAGGTAAGTCTTCAGGTATTAAGATTCTAGACTCCAGCGCTTCTAATCACATGTCACTAAATTTTTCCTCTTTTGATTCTTTTTGTCCCACTTCTTCATTGTCCTTTTTGACTACTGATGGTACTCCCATGCCCTCAACGGGTGTTAGGACTATTGACTTACCCAACTTATCTCTCTCTAATGTTTACCACATTCCTAAGCTTACAATGAATCTTGTTTCTGTTGGTAAACTATGTGTTGCCGATTACTAAGTTTCATTTTCTTCTACCTTTTGTTATGTGCTGGATCCACAGTCTCAAAAGGTGATTGGGATAGGCCGTAGGCAGGGGGATTATACATCATGGAGAAACTCAATGTATCAATGGTTGCAACTTCCAATGTTGACTTGTCATCCTTTCATTTGAGTTTAGATTCGTCTATATTTTATTTATGGCACTCTTATCTTGGTCATGTCTCAGGGTAACGATTAAAAGATTTGGCTTCTATAGGAAAATTAGGAAATTTGCATTGTCATAATATCCTGATTGTAGCAGTTGTAAACTTGCAAAATTTTCAGCTTTACCGTTTAATAGAAGTATTTCGTCTACTTTTGCACCCTTTGATCTTATTCATTCTGATGTGTGGGGACCATATCCTATTATTATACGAGGAGGGTCTCGATATTATGTCTCCTTTATTGATGATTATATGCGTTACTGTTGGGTTTTTCTCATGAAATGACGTTCGGATTTTTTTGATATTTATAATAAATTTCGTGCCTTTGTCAAAACTCAACATTCTACAATTATCAAGTGTTTTAGATGCGATTTGGGTGGGGAATATACTGCTCAAAATTTTGGTGAGTTGTTTGGTTTAGATGGAAGTATTCACCACTCATCTTTTACTGACACTCCTTAGCAAAATGGTGTTACTGAAAGGAAACATAGGCACATTTTTGAAACTGCTCGCTCTCTTTTATTATCCGCATATGTCCCTAGTGAGTTTTGGGGAGAGGTTGTCCTTACTACTGTCAATCTGATTAATAAGATTTTGACCTCTCATTGCGCATGTTTGTCATCTTTTGAAAAGTTGTATGGGTCTGCCTCTGATTATTCTTCCTTAAGGTGTTTGGTTGTACTTTTTTTGTTCTTCGACCTCATGTGAAACATACCAAATTATCTCCAAAGTCAGCTATTTGTGTCTTTCTTGGTTATGGTGAGGGTCAAAAGGGATATCGTTGTTATGATTCAGTTACTAAAAAATTATATGTCTCTCGCCATGCTGTGTTTCTTGAGCATATCCCGTTCTTTTATATTCCTGATAGACCCCATGAACTCACTAAATCTGATCTCTTCAATATTGATCCGTTCTCTGATAATGATGAGAGTGTGCCATCTGAAGCACCTTGCACCACTGACAGTGTGCCACCCTATGTTCCTTTTCTTCCTATTATTTCTATTGATGCAGGTACTTTGCTATCCGATGTTCCTGATTCTCCACCTTCTCGTCTGGCCACCCGAGCACCTACTGAAACGATGGAACCTACTTGTCGCTATCTAAATCATCCACATAAGTCCACTCAGTCACCAGATTTTTTTTATTCATGTTATTCGAATTATTTTGCTTCATTTTTATCCTCTATTCACTGCCTCTCTGAGCCTTTTTCTTATAAAGAGGCAGTTCTTGATCCTCTTTGGCAGCAAGCTATGGCTGAGGAACTCTCTGCCTTGCATCAGACATATATTTGGAGTTTGGTCCCCTTACCTGCTGGTAAGCGGGCAATTGGATCTCGTTGGGTATATAAAATAAAAACCAGGTTAGATGGGTCAATTGAGCAGTACAAAGCAAGATTGGTTGCTCAGGGTTTTTCTTAGCAATATGGTATGGATTATGATGAAACCTTTGCTCCTATTGTGAAATTGACTACTATTCTACTCTTATTTCTGTTGCATTTGTACGTCAGTGGCATATAGCACAAATTGATGCTAAAAATGCATTCTTGAACGGAGATCTTCCTGAGGAGGTTTATATGACTCCTCCTCCGGGTGTTCCACATGGTCCTAGTGAAGTTTGTAGGCTTAAGAAAGCCTTATATGGTCTCAAACAGGCACCACGAGCTTGGTTTGAGATGTTTATACTGTGATTACCTCTCTTGGGTTCATTCCAAGTGAGAATGATTCAGCTCTCTTTATCAAGTGCACCATGGGTGTTCGTAGTTTGGTCTCTTTGTATGTTGATGATATGATTATTACTGGGGATGATGTTGGTGGAATTACAACGTTGAAGTCTGAATTATCTCGTTGTTTTGAGATGAAGGATTTGGGCCCCTACGTTACTTTTTGGGTATTGAGGTATCTCATTCTCCAAAGGGTTATCTTCTCTCACAATCTAAGTACACCGGGGACATTCTTGATCATGCTTGCCTCACTGATACTAAGATTGTTGATACCCCTCTAGAGCCTAATGTTCATCTTTCCCCATATGATGGTGTTCTTT
The DNA here is from genome assembly GCA_949130495.1 of Sambucus nigra. NCBI lineage: Eukaryota > Viridiplantae > Streptophyta > Magnoliopsida > Dipsacales > Adoxaceae > Sambucus > Sambucus nigra. The sequence continues at coordinate 569,200,257 of OX422214.1, read as the reverse complement.
TTCCTGATCTCACCTTATATCGCACTATTGTGGGCATCTTGGCTTATCTCACTATTACTCGTCCAGATATAGCTCATGAAGTCCATGTTCTTAGTCAGTTTGTTACTTCTCCTACTACAGTTCATTGGGCAGCTAATCATCGTATATTGTTATACTTGACATGCACTCAATTTCAGAGTCTTTTACTTCCTTCATCTTCTTCTTTGGAGCTGCGTTCATACTCTAATGCTAATTGGGCCAGTGGTCCTACAGATTGCAAATCAGTTACTAGATTTTGTGTGTTTCTGGGTGATTCTCTTGTTTCTTGGAAGAGCAAAACGCAAGATGTTATTTTTGTATCTTCCACGGAAGTCGAGTATCGTGCTACGACTTCTACCACTCGCGAGATTATTTGGCTACGTCGGTTACGTACAGATATGGGTGTCTCTCTTTATCAGCCCACTCCTATGTACTGTGATAATAAGAGTGCTATTAATATTGCTCACCATTCGGTTTTTCATGAGAGGACTAAGCACATCTAGATTGATTGTCATATCACTCATCATCATCTTATGCATGGCGCCATTACTTTGCCTTTTGTTTCTTCTTCCGTATAAATAGATGATTTGTTTACAAAGTCTCATCCAGTTCAGCGTTTTTATGTTTTGGTTGGAAAACTGTCAATGCTTCTCGCTGTAGCATCATGAGTTTGAGGGGGGGTATTAGAGTTTTATTTAGTATTAAGGGTACTTTAGTATTTTCCCTTTTATTTTATTATTAAGTAGTTGTAGTAGGACATATATTCCCTTTTCTTCGTTTCATTGTATTGTATTCTAGTTTATGTCAAGATGAAACCCTAGCCCCTCTTTTTCTCTTTTCCATCTGATTGTAGATCTTTTATATATTATCAAATATAAGTACCAAATTCTAAAACAACGTAAAAAAAGCAATTTAGTGACATGCCAAAGAAAAAAAGAAAAAAAGAAAAAACCAATTTTACACTTCAGTTGGTGAAGACATATATAGACCACAAAAGATATTTACAAAGCAACCGTGGACTAAGCACTATAGTTTTAAAACAAGGGGTGAGGAGGGCGTTAAAGTTTCAGAAATACTAATATTTTACTAAGAGTTCATGAAGTCTTAGGCACATAACACTATTTATTAATTACATACACTAAAGACAATTCAATCTATTAACAAATGAGGATGTTAATCACAAGTTGGGAACATAACTGCATATGATACAATGTGTTATACAATTTCTTTACCAAGGTGACCTGTATTCCCCTTTTTTGCATGTGGTCGATGTTTTAAGTAGGATGGTTTAGAATGACACAAACAGTGGTTTGGTAGAAGATTCAAAGTTGGTAGAGAACAACTAGAGGTTTGCCATTTGCAATCTGCTGATTATTTCATTTTTTCTTCTTTCGAGTGTTCTAAGTTTTAAATTATTGTGTCTTGCATTACTTATTTTTGTGATTCATCGACTTTATGTTCAGTGTCCCAAATTAATAGTTGTTTCCAAAAATAGTATATAAAATTAGGTGATAACAATGTCACTCATTCAAAATAATATTATCAAAAAAAATTATCCAAGTGCATGTCTTGCATTTGTAGAAACTTACCATCTTTAGGAGGTTTTACTTCCTCTCCTATAAAATTGGGGTTAAAGTGGCTAACTTAATTGAAAAGAGTAAGAAACTTCCTTTGAGGTAGTGCGGGAGAAAGTAAAAAAAGATTAATTAGTTGATTGACATGAGGTCTCAAATAAAAAACAAAAGAGGAGGGGTTAGGCATTGGTAATCTAATCTTAAGGAACAAATCTATTTTGAGAACAAAGATTGTGGAAACTTCCTAGAGAAAGATATTCTCTTTGGTGAAAAATCATTGGTTTTAGAAAGGGGCCGAGAATCTTCTTTTGGGAAGATGTTTGGAGTCCAGATCTATTTTTTCATCTCTTGGTACATGCAATCTAGTCCGATGTACCAAGAACACAATTCATCGATTAAATACAATGAACTCTACTAAACACACTCATAAACAATCCCATTATTGTAGAAAACACTTGATCGATCTTACATCGTAAGGTACGCATTCAACTCAACTTCTCAACCTCATCTATTTTTTTCAAGCTCGCCTCAACCATATAAAGGTTGACCATACAAGCAAATGATAAGTCTTCATCGCAAATAAGGTTTAAATTAATCCATTCATGAAAAGTCTTACCTTGATGATTCGAACACTCAATGATAAGTTTCTTTTCTTCGCCCAAGTATCAAATTTTACAATCTAAGTCTGTCAAAAGAAAAAACCACTCAAGTTGCTATGTTGCTGATCCCAGTACATAATCTTCCATTACTCGAGGCTCGAGAAACACAATCAAACCTCGTGTTTCCCTAGAACACTGCAAATACTGGTGGCCTACTGAAGATTTGTGGCTCGAAATTATTTACAAAAATCTGCTTGAGATTTTTTACAAAGAAGCACTGTTCTAAAAAACTCGCCTAGGCTTGAGGCTTGGGATAAACACCCCGCCTTAAGATTTTTACGCCTTATTCTAGGTAAAACCCTTAAGGCGCATTTTTTTTTTCTAAAAACAACAATGCTTTAGTGAAACAATATCGCCTTTTAAAGATTTTTTTTACAAACTGGACCATTATCTCATCCAAAATAATCAAATAGTATTTTAATTTGTAAATATTCAGACATATTTTAATTATATGTTCAATTTTAGTATTTTAATAGCCTTGTTATGGTTAAAAAATATTAAAACATATTAAGAAGGCCTAAACGCCTTTTCACGCCTTTTTATGCTTAAGGCCCACCTAGGCTTCTAAGGCTTAAGGCTTGGCCTCCATGCCTCAATCGCGCCCCGTATTTTTTAGAACCTTGTAAAGAAGTAGCTGCTCAAAACTATATTCAACATCTTAGCTTCATTTATCTCCCTTGTCGGTCAATCATTGCTTGGCCACAACTCAACGTGCTCAAGTTTCGTTTCTTGACTCCACGGTTCAGAGTACTAATTCAAAGCAACCCCTCAATTCATTAGCACTATGTTCAAGTCACCACCAACCAACAACTCGAGCAACCATTTGTTGGATAAGCTGGAATGAAATATTCAATTTACATAACACAACCTTATCCCTTTTAGTGCCAACTCTTTAATTTATAGGAAAAGAGAGGAAAAAGGGAATGCTATCTGTTATTAAGTTACTTTTTTAAAAGGTCACCTGGAGGACAATGTCACATGTACCCGATCAATGCTCCAAAAGATAGAAAACTGAGGAAAACTATGGCAACTTGATCACTATTCAGACATGATTCTGAGTTCATTACTTTCATCAACAAATTCTCTCTATTTACAAACATCAACCACCTTCTTAACTATCTTAACAGGTGGCTCTCCACTTGCAAAAAGTGAAAGATTTAATCAACTAGAGGTCATTTCTATTGATTACTAGAGGTTGTTTTCTATAGGTCATTATTAATACTCAATAGGTCATCCCTCAAGTAGTAAAATTAACCAAGAAGTCGTCTTTTTTAAGAAATCCTTAAGACCACACTTGGTGACATCCTCTATGATCAAGACCACATATTTTTGCTCAACGTTTTTATCCGAGCATTTTAAAATTTGATTATACAGGGTGTCATGCCCTATGGTGAGAGTGATACTAAATTAAACCCCACATTAGCACTCCGTAGTTCATCTAATTAATGATATTTAACCACACTTGAGAACTCTCGATAATTTATTCAAGCGAAACAGTCAAAAACTATTAATAATACCCAATAAATCATCCAAGTTTCAAAGAACTAACTGGAGAGAATTCCACTATTTGTAAAGACCCTATTTGGTTGCGCAAATTATTTGATTATGTAAATTGGTTCATTGTGAATTAGTGAATTGTAATTGAGTTGATTTTAAATGAGTTTAAATCCATTTTTACGTAATGTTTGGTAAACTGAAATTTATGTTAAGGGTCTATGAGAAAAAAAGATAAAAATTAATTAAGAGAGTGGGAGGGGGAGGGGAGAAGGGGGGAACGGAGGGAAGAGAGAGAGAGGAGAATGCTCTTTATGTAACTCATATTTCAAATATATGCATTTCATATTTTTTGTGAAATGATCCAATTTCAGATTTTACACATGAGTTAAAATGGGGCAATTAATAAATCATTTCATTACTGAAACCAAACACAATTAATGACTAAATATGTAAATGGATCAATTTATTAAAGCCAATTTATAATTTGGGGACAACTAAACGGGCCAAAGTCTATTGTAAAGTCACACGGTTCGTAACCCACTTCCCAAAAAGGCATTGCATACAGGAATGAAAGAGCATTATGACTCTATTCTCTACAAATTTTATTTCTTTCTAGCATACTAAACTCTCCCTATAAATGGTAAAGAGAATCGTTATTCAGAGCATAAATGAAACAACGAAAAACCCCATGGATATAGGAATTGTCGAAGCACTTATATCATCGTGTTACTCATCTTGTGTTAGGTCTTTTTCCTCGCAAAAGGAGGGCCATCCATTCCCAATATAAACTCGACCATCATATTTGTGACTTAGTCCTACTTTCAACGACCTTTCTGCATCTTTGATAATCATCTCACACTTTCTATTGCTTAAACCATTTGACAATGCAAAGTCTGTGGGAATAGAGTTCATATCAGAAACACCATTCTTTATTCATCCTTACTTTTTTGGTTGTTGGGTATAGCGGAGAAGAGAGGAAAAATTGTTTGGTGTTAACAGTTATTTTGATGACATGGTCATCACATTATCACATAAACTCATACATTAACACTTTTCAGAGTTGTGCAGAAATTGCATTGATTTGTGAGACCATGTAACCTAATAACCATTATGCTCAATATGATTTTAAGGAGAGGTTGTGTGGGGACCAAAAAGGAAAGTCAATGCGTAAAAGGTAATTTAGATACTTACTCTATAGGGCCATGATAGGCTATATGGCTTCAATGTCATTTCAACATATGGATGATTGAGTTTCAAGGTTGAGGAGTTTTCTTCCATATGATCCATGACAGGCCTTTTAGTAATCCTTTATAACCCTGAAAATACAGTCTGGTCATCTCAAAATTAAAATTAAACCTAAATTAATCTTTGAACGCCACAAAATTTGCTCATTCCAATTCTTTAGTCATCAATGGGAACCTTAATGTTTCTTAGTTATAATACATATATGAGTAAAGATTCCAAGTCTCCCTACCCTTCCCGAATAACCTTTACATTCAGTGAATGCTTACCAAGTGGAAATCATGTATGTAGCCAGTGGCATTCACCACAATGGCTTTCCCAGAGGGCAAAGGGGTAAAACTCATTAGAATAATCAAGCATAAGTTACATAACTCTTTTATATGTACAAGCATTCCCTTGGTCCAATACTTATATTTATTTAGCTAAAATGCAAACTAAAAAAAAAAGATCGGTCTTTCAATTTTTTGCATTCTGTTGACTTTTTGGCAATATTATTTAGCGACAAATAACGGATCTTTGTAAGAAAATGAATTGTTCATAGGGGGTTAGAAATAGTTCAGGGATTTTCTCACAAATATTTGAAAGTTCAGGGCACTTTAGCCTATTTATTTTCATAGTATTAGTTTTTGTATAGAGGGTGTTCCTTGATGTGAACAGTATTCATCAGTATCTACCTTTTCAAATCAAGAGTATGCAAAATGGATGTGGAAACATTTTGAACCGGACAACTAAATTCAATTAAACAAATGGCTTTCCTAAGTAATTAAAGAGGACTACTACCTACTATATAATAATGCACAATCACATTTGTACTGGGATGAGCCAATGATGTTTTGACAATATCCTCATCCATCCATTAGAAAATTACATTCCACATATTGTTCGAAAATCTCGAGGCTTAGTTTCAGTTATAAATGTTTTAAAGAACATTATCTTCATACTATATACATTTTTTAACACCCCAATATAAATCAGTTGTCTCCACCTTACATACTTATATATATATGGCTTTTGTGCTTGCACACAAGAATATTAATGTGAAAGTGTTCTGATATCAAAAGAAAATACTCATGATGAAAGAGTACTAGTTTCCCCAACATGTCACTTTCTTTTGAAAATCAACATAATGGTGTAATTGGAAATGGAATATTTGGACAGTAAAAAACTTCATTCTGGTACAAATGGATATTAGAGTGAATGCAAACACTGTTTTTACGAAGGTAAATTATATTTGAAAAACTTTAAAAATATAATAGGGCAAATTTAAAAAATGCCTTGGGTTAACCCTAAATTTATTGACCGTTATTTATTAAATCTTAAAAATATTTTTAAATTGATCTGTATGGTTTTGGTAATTCTATTTTTAGTAGGTATCACATATTTTTTTATCACTTAGTTATCAAGCATTTTGTTTGAGTGTCCTCCAAGCTATTCTTCTGTTGGTACATTTTACATCTAGTAGCATATGAACAAGAAGGATTGTATGCATTAGATATGAGTTTTTGAAATTACTATAATAAATTTTGTAGAGAAAATTTTAGCATCATTATCATGTTATTATTCTTCTACTATTGTGTGTTCAATATACCTTTGTTTTTGGGTGGGGGGGGGGGGGGTCGGGGAGGGTGGATGCGGAGGAGGAGGGGGACATTACTACCCTCCAAAGTTTATTAGATATAGTTTGGAATAAAAAAGACTTTCCAAATGGCTAAAAAAGAGGGGGACATACATCCTTACCTCTCCAAAAAAAAAGTAAAGGAAAAATAAGTAGGCTTGGCTTTGTAAAACTCCATCTTAAAATCAAGGCTGCACAAGAAGAATAAAAATGGCTAAAAAGCACATCCCCAAAATGCTATGATCTAACCTCATTAGAGTTGCAACCTTTGGGTAGAACATCTACGAAAAAATTGGCCTACCTAAAATAATGACCAAAGACTTCCTCATTAATATACATACTCTTTTGAATTTCTGCACATACAACTCTAATCTCCCATGATCCAAAAATTTTCTATTCAGCAAATCAATCATAAATGGGGAAGACTACTCCTGGGATGTTGTATTGGAATAAAATTCTGGTCGGGTTTTTCCTTGAGAACCTCCCCCCCCCCCCCCCCTTCTTTGGCTATGTTAGTGATTTCGTTAGAAGGAAGTGGAAGACTAGAGGTAACTTTAAGGTTTTATCCAATGACATCAATTTTTTTTTCAAATTTTTAGATCAGGAAGATAAAGCTGAGGTTCTGGAGAAAAGGCATATTGAGGTCGCAGGAAAATTAATGCTCATTAGTGATTGGCCAGAAGATTTAGATGGAATTTAGAAGGAAGTGAAAGCTCTTCCTGTTTGGGTTCACAATTACAATCTACCAAAAAAATTGTGGAGCAAGGAGGGAATTACCTACATCACCTGTGCCATTGGTAAACCTTTACATTTTGACAGAGCCACTGAGAACAAGGAGAGACTCACCTTTGAAGTTGTCCAATTTACAATTATCCCGGATAAGAATCTTTTGGATTCCTTTTTGGTGCACACAGGATACATATTTTCATAGGTCCGTTATCAATTTGTTATGTCATATATCGATACACCGCCGAAGAGCATTCAAGAGCAATTTACATCAAAGACGGATCCGAATTATTCAAGTTCTTCATCATTCAAGACTCCGCGAAGTTTACTTTGGTAAGGTTATGTTTTAAATACCTTAACTTTTCACTTAGAGCTTTTGGGATATTTTTACAAAATATTTTTCTAAAGATTTTGTTTTCGGACACCTTTCCGTAGAAAAATCATAACTAATTCATAAAAAATCAGAATGATACGAAACTGGTGGCCACGCGTTCGTATCGAAATTTTCTATAGGCTCGTGTGGAATCTCACTTGATAGGTCGTTCGAACAATCTGTAATTATCGTTCAAATGACTTTTGTCCTTCGTTCGAGCGACTTGCTGATCTCATTCGAACGAACTCTGTTTTTGAGGCGGCGCGATTTTCTATAAAATCTCATTATTTGGTTCCGTTTTCAAAAAGAAGTCATAGCATTTTGACTAACAGAAAACTGCAAAAGCATAATTATTTTAGGCTTCTTCTTTTAAGGTTTAATCCCTTTTTGTTTTCAATTCACAAAACTCCCATATGCTTTAGTGAATTGTTTTGGTTTTCAAGAACATACTTTGCTCTTGTTTATAACTTGTAGGGAGATCTCTACAACCGACAGTTGCATGCTATTGTGGAGGGAGTCCTTATAAAGTTCACTCTTGTGGAGAAGCCGTTTTCTTCTTAATTGTCGACCACCTGGAGTTCCTGCGGGAGATTCCAGCCGTAACATGTGGAGGAGCCGTCTTCTTGTTCACTGCTGCCCTCCTGGAAAGGGAAAGTTCCAGCTGAGACATCGAAACCGACACCTGTGGGTATTTTCTATGTCACCCTATTTCATTGTAATCCGTGTAAGCCATTTTCTTACAAATTATAGTGAAATAAAAGGTTTTGCCCCTTTGGGGGATTTTTCCTGAAATCGTTTGTTTTATCCTTCATGCTTTATTTTATTGGATAAATCATCTAGATGCATGTTTTAGGGTTTAACTGAAATTTGGAATTAATTAAAATTGGATTTTATTTGAGAAGTCGCAATAATTCCGCTGTAGCGATTCTACAAGAAGGAATAGAAGAGATCAAAGACATTCCCTATGGGATTCTCTGAAAGTGTTCTCTAATAATTATAGTGGGATGTGGGTTGTGTTTGGGGATACTAATACCATGGCTAGTCCGTCAGAGATATTAGGTGGTCTCCCAGCTAGATGGATAGACATTTATATCTTTTAGATTGCATGGATCAGGCAAATCTCCAAGAGATTAAAACCAAAGGGCAGGGAGGAACTAGACAGTTTGCTAAGCTAGACAGATGCCTTATTAATAGTGACTGTCTTGATATTTTCCCATCTTCTGAAGTTGATCTCTTACCGACTGGTACATCTGATCATTCTCATATCTTTCTTATATGGAGTGACGCCATTCATAATAAAAGCTATAATTTTAAATTCTTCAGTTCTTGGGCTGATCATCCGGAGTTCATGGAACTGGTTAAAAGAACTTTGAAGTTTAGTATGAAAGGCAGCCGAATGTTTAGACTCCATGAAAAGCTTAATTTGGTGAAGAGAGCTCTAAGAGGAAGGAGTAAAATGTATTTTTCTCATTTGTCTGATAAGGCCAGATTACTGAAAGTTGAGATAGGAAAAACTGAATTGCTCATCATTTCTGATCACTCAAATTTAAGCCTTGTGCCGAAGGAGAGAGATCTGTTATTAGCTTATAGAAATACTTTAATCGCCAAAAATTCAATGGCTAATGAGAGAGATCGAGAAGTGTGGAGAAGTGAAGGAGATTTTAATATGGCTTACTTCGACAACTGCATAAAGCACGTAAAGCCTATACTAATATTTTTAGCATTACGTCGAAGGATTATGATAGGTTGGTCAAGTTGGAAGACATTGAGAAAGAGTTTTTGGATTACTACTCTAGTTTACTAGTAACTTGCCATAATGATACTTGCTCTGAAAGTTTACTGGATTTGATTGACATACCAACAAATTAGCCGGGGTTCGGATGGTTTTAATGTGGTGTTCTTTAAGAAGTGTTGGAAGGTGGTAGGGGATGATGTCCTTATTACTATTAAAAAAATCTGTAAGAATAAGATACTTACTTACATTAACTCTACCAATTTGGTCTTTATTACCAAAGTGTCTTTGATGTGTATGGGATATATAGCGACACGTTGTACGTGGTTGTGCCTCCGGGAGAAGACTATCTTTTATTTTCTATTTTTAGTTTTGAGTTTATTGTCATTCTCTTTTATTTTAGTCTTTTATTAATCTCTAAACATGTTTGAGGCTAATTAGTCATTTTTAGTTATTAGTTGTTATTTTTGGTCTTTTTGAGTATTAGCTTGGCTAGCAAGCTAACTTCTCCTATAAATAGGCCCTTGGCCCTCATTTGTAATCACACCTTGAATTTTTAGAATTGAGAATAGAGAGAGGAAAAAACTCATTTCACTAGTTTAATTTATATTTTGTTGTTGTTGTTGTGTAGTTGTGTAGTGTAACGCTTCCATATTTATAGATTCACATCAAATTGATATCAGAGCTTCTTCTGTTCCTCGTGTTCGTCGCGGTGCGTGAAGAGGGTAACGAGTTATGATTCCAATTCCGAAAACCCTTTAATCGATAGATTAATAAATAAATATCCAAATGAGAATAGGATGGATGGAAACCCTAAACTCCACCACCGCTAAAAGGGGGATATCAACCCTTTTAGCCTCTTCGAACCTCCATCTCCACCACCACCCTCCTCCACATCCCCCTCCTACCTCCACATAACTCGTTGACATGAATCTCCATCTTCTATCTTACACAAACCATAACACAAGAAACCCACAACCCCAAATTAAAATCCTAACCCTAATCCTCAAGAACCCAGGAACCTATAAACCCTAACCCTAACCCTAACCCTAGAAAACCTAACCAAATAAACTCAGCCCTACCACCTACTGCCAACGAACCCCCAGTAGCCCCCCTAACCACCGTCAACCACCCTTCGTCCTGAAACTCTCAAACTTACCCTCCCCCTTCTTTCGACCCAACCCAAAGCCCCTATACCTCTAGCCACACCTCTGATCAAACCCTAAACCCTTGGTGGCCATCTTACCTGCTGCCAACAGCCTTTGTAAACCCCCAGCCTTCGTTCCATTCCCCGTTCAATTGCCCTGGCCTCCGATCTAACCTCCATACGGGTGGGCCAACCCTAATGGTTGCCGACATCCTTATTGTCCCCTACCGACCCCCCCCCCCCCCCCCCTTCTAAAAAAATGTATTCCGCCCAAAACCCTATACCTACCCTTATTTCTACCCTAATTTCCTCTTTCCCTCACTCATTAATGCGCTCACTCATTAATGCCCACCACAATCAAATCAAACAAAAATGTATTGCCCTACAGTTCAATCCCCTACCCCCTATTTGACCTTAAATCCGGACAAAATTTGTCACCGAACCTCTTTTAGACACAATATATGACGTCCATGAAAAATATGTCCCATTTGACATCCATTTTTTCACTATTTCCCATTTTGGGACCATATTTTCGGAATGTCGCCGCCTTCAATCCACTTTTTTCTCCATAATACTCGCAAAGGTGTGATCGCTGGAGTTCCCTTCCGATCAGATTCAAGGATCGACCACTCCATGTAGCAACCATGTACTCGTGGTGTCGAGAAGGTGTGTATGGCCATAAATTTTTGTTTGCTCAGATTTTGTAGAGGGGCATTGCCTCAGGATTTGGGTTTATTAGACCCATTTTTATGAGGTTCATACGCATGGGACTAATTCCAGATGGGCAGCCCACTTTTTGTTGGTTTTGATTGAGGTGCGAAGCTTTCCTTTGTTCATATCATGTGGCACTGATGATTCACCCTCCAAGCTCTAGGACGAGCTTTTTTAAGATGGGGATAATGATGTGTATGGGATATATGGTGACACGTGGCGCGTGGTTAGGCCTCCGAGAGAATACTATCTTTTATTTTCTATTTTTAGTTTAGGGTTTACTATCTTTTTCTTTTAGTTTTAGTCTTTTATTAATCTCCAATCATGTTTAGGGCTAATGAGTCATTTTTAGTTATTAGTTATCCTTTTTTGTCTTTTGGGGTATTGTCTTGGCTATGAAGCTAACTTCTTTTTATAAATGGTCCCTTGTCCCTCATTTGTAATCACATCTTGAATTTCGAGAATTGAGAATAGAGAGAGAAAGAAACCCATTTCACTAGTTTAATTTATTTGTTGTTGTTATTGTGTAGTTGTGTAGTGTAATGATTCCGCGTTTGTAGGTTCACATCAGTCTTCCCCTAAGAGAGTGGGAGATTTCAGACGTGTCGCGTGCTGTAATGTGATTAATTAAGTGTATCTCAAAAGTTCTTGCTCTGAGATTGAAAAAAATTCTACCGAACCTCGTAAGTGATAACCAATCAACTTTTGTGAAATATCTTCATTACTCATGAGATTCTTTGGGCGTATAGTATAAAGAGTATTAGTCCAAGGTGTGCTTTGAAGGTCGATATCAGGAAGGCCTATGATAGTGTTATATGGGATGCCATAAAGATCCTTTTGAGTAGAATAGGATTTCCATTGAGGTTCATTGGTGTGATTTTTACATGAAATTCCACCCCGAGATACTCAATACTCCTTAATGATTCACCTTTGGTGTATTCTGAAGGAAAGAGAGGGCTTAGGCAAGGGAATCCGTTAACACACCTGTTATTTGTATTGCTCATGGAGTTTTTAATAAATCTCTTGTTAAATAGGAGAGAGAGGGTAATCTTGTACCCCACCCGCTATGTGTCAATCTCTTAATTACTAATCTTTGTTTCCCAGATGATGTTATGATTTTAACCAAGCCTGTGGAATCTAGCTTGGTTTGCATTACTAGATGCCTTGCCTCTTATAAAAAAAATTCTGGTCTTGCTAATAACCCTATTAAAAAATTTCTAATAATAGCAGGGATTGTTGTTGGTACGTGCCAATATATTGCTCAGCGCATCAGTTTCAACCTTTCTGATCTTTCTTTTAATTATCTTGGACCCCCTTTAATTACATCTAGTTTGAATAAGAGCGATTGTGCTCCTCTTGTGAGTAATATCATGGCGAGATTCTCTAGTTGGAAGGTGAAACCTTTGCCTTTTACAAGGAGATTAGTTCTTATAAAATCTTTCATTTTCGGCATGCAGTCTTATTGGAGTAAAGCCTTTATTTTATCGCAATGTGTGTTGGACTAGTTGTCTCATCCATGCTCTAGATTTTTATGGTCGCAGCATATTTTAAAAAGGAAATTGATTCCTAAGGCATGGCAAAAGTTGACATTTCCGTACTCTAAAGAGGGTCTGGGGGTGTTAAATTTGCACACCCCCAGACACCTTCTTGTGGCCATATTTTTAGGTTGGCTAGTAAAAATAATTACTTGCGAACCCGTTGGATGTGGAACCATAAAATCAAAGGGATTAATGTGTGGGCTCTGGACATTCTTCAAAACAGATCTTGGCTTTGGAGATTTATTCTCTGTAGAAGAAAGGATTGTTGGACTATAGTTCATATTGTATTGGGAAATGGTAGGGACACTGACTTTTGGAATGACCCGTGGGTGGAGGGTCAGCCTCTTAGATAGAGATTCTCACCTCTCCTTACTAGCAATATCCGAACTCCTTTTAATGTTATTGTTGCTGAGGTTATTAGGGATGGGTTGTGGGTGATGCCGAAAACATCTAGTCACCAAATTAATTTGGCCAGGGACCATATTTCTTCTATTACATGTCGTACGTATACCACAGACACTATAGTGTGGAAAATTAATCCTCAAGGTAAGTTTACGGTGGAGAATGCGTATGAGGATTTAAGATTGTCGAAAGGGAGATTCATTTAGGACAAGATTATTTGGGACAATAATGTAGACCTAAATTTAACTTTTGGATGTGGTGGGATCTTTCTAATTTTCTTGTGTTAAAAGATAATCTTAAGCGAAGGAGGGTTGTTGTGGATGGGATTTATATGGTGTTCTATAGCAGTCTGGAGACCACACATCATTTATTTTTTTAGTGTTGTTGTACTAGTAGAATGTGGAACACATTATGCCACACCATGAGGGTCCATAGGAGTAACTCATGTAATGAGGATATGTGGAATTGGTTGAGTTTAGTGTGTAGAGGCCAAAGTTTTAGAGCTTGGTGTATTCAGACTATGCTTAAGGTCTCCTTGTATCATATTTTGATTAAGAGGAACAATCATATTTTCATAAATGAGCAGCTATTGTCAGAGGATTTTATTAATTACTCCTGGATTATTTTTGTTTGGGAGATTAAATCTAATCTGCTCATAGTCTATGATACATACATGGGGTAATAGGATCATTTGTGCTAAGATTATAGTGAGTCTGAATTTTGTCAACCCTACCCCAAAGTTAGTCACTTGGGGAAGACCTGATCAAGGGTGTTTCAAGCTGAATTCTGATGGGTTGATATTTGGGAATATGGGTGGATATGGTGAGATTATTAGAAACCCTCATCCTCAAACTTTGATTGTTATTCCAATAAGATTTTGTCCTCGTCAGTTTTGCATATGGAACTCCAGGGGTTTTCTTAGAGTTGGCTACTAGTTTGGGTTTCAAAAATATTCAAGATGAGTGAGAAAACAAGCAAGTGGTTACCATTATTAATGCGGAAGCTAAGACTTCAAGGAGATTGAAATCAATTGTTGAAGATATTATTACTCTAAGTAGAGGGATGCATATTTTCACTGTTCCTCACATTTATAGAGAGGCTAGCAAGGGAGATGATTAACTTGCAAGCTTAGGTGGTCCTCTTGGGGTTAGCTACTCTCTTTTCCGTTCGATGAGCACCTAACCAAAATTCTACATGATGACGCAGAGGGGAGAGGTTTCTCGAGAAGAACTTGATGTGCATTCTTCTTTTGTAGGAGATGTTTAGGCTTGCTGAGTGTGTATTATATAATTTTGGTTGGTCTACCACAATCTCTCTTTACTGTCTATTTTGTGGTTGTTAGTTGAAGGGTACACCCTGGACGTATTTGGATGTTTGCTGGTGTCCTTTACCTTTGTAAGCATTCCTTATATTTATATACTTGATTCTAGGGTCCTGCCTAACCCTTGCTTTCTTTGGTAAAAAAAAATCATAGTTGGGGATTTATCAATAACTCCCTTGACTCTTCATTTATCTACATTATTGCCATGCTATAATCTTTTCCGTATCTTAAGGACACAATATTTTCGACTGATTAATGATAATTCCATTTACTATATAGTTAAACTTTTATAAAAGTGCATCTAAGGAAAATCTATAACACCAAAACCTAAAAAAACAAGTACATAGTTACGTAAGATGTATAAATCATGTGAATTAACTTTTTTCCCCTAAATTTGAGCGTTGTAAAACTATGTAAATACATGTAATTGAAGAAACATATATTGTAATATATATACATTTAATCACTGAAAGTAAAAAAAAATTCTCGTAATTTTGATTTAGTGATGGTGTTGTAGTGTTGGAATTTGAATGAGAACTAAATTGTTATACTAGAAGGAGAAGTGAAGATGAAAAACATAGGTATAGTTTAAGGGAATTCTGCTGCAAATATGGCACAGAATTACAAGAAAAAATAGTCCATAAGCTGATCTGATTTCTTCTCTATATAAAATTGCAGAGAACACACACTAACAAAGAGAAGTTGCTATCCTTTACATAGCTGGGACAACTTTTACATAGTGGTAAACTTTCTGAAAATAGGGAGAGGAATTTAAGGGCCATCTCTCCTTTTTCTAACAAAGAAATACTAATAAAATACAAAAGCAGATTTCAAAGAAAATTAATAAAATATTAATTTTATCACTCCCCTTATTGTTTTTGTTGAACACCCATCATTTCTATAAACAAATGAAATTTGTTCTTGGGTAGAGCTTTGGTGAAGATATCCGCGACTTGCTCTTCGATCTTGATATATTTGAGTTGAATCTCTTCATCCTCCATAACCTATCTAATGAAATGATGTTTGATTGCAATATGCTTGGTTCGACTATGATAGACGGGATTCTTAATCATGGAAATAGTGGATTGGTTGTCACAAAGTATTGGAGTAACATCTCCTTGCTTTTCACCAACATCCTCCAAAATTCTTCTTAGCTACATCTCTTGTGAAGTTTCCAATGTTGCCGACACATATTCGGCCTCGGCAGATGATTGCGCTACCGTTTGTTGCTTCTTTGATGCCCTTGAAACTACTCCGGAGAAAAGAGAAAATACATACCCGGAAGTACTTCTCATATCATCAATAGAACCATCCCAATCACTATCACAAAACCCAAGTAACTTTATCTCAACATTCTTCTTATACATGATGCCAAAATCAGAAGTTCCTTGGATGTACCTCAACACCCTTTTTGCATCCCCAAAATGAGTTTGACTCAGCTTGTGCATGTACTGAGATAATAAACTAGTAGCATACATGATATCCGACCTCATAGCCGTCAAGTACAACAAACTTCCAACTAAACTTCTATAAATATATGCATCGACCTCTTTGCTCCCATCTTTTTTCCATAATTTTTCATTCACCACCAAAGGCGTAGCCACCGATTTGCAATTCATCATTTTGAATTTTTCAAGAATGGTTTTAGCATCTTCTTTTGGCAAATAAAAATACCATCTTTTTGTTGATAAATTTCAATGACCAAGAAGTAATTTAGAAGACCCAAATCACTCATTTCATATTTTTTCATCATGTCACTTTTGAAATCTTGAATCATTTTTGCATCACTAACGGTAAACACCAAATCATCAACATAAAGAGAGACAATAAGAATACCTATTGCCCCACTTCTTTTGATGTACAAGGTTGGCTCGCTTTTACTTCTTTGATAGCCTCTTTCATTTAAGTATGCATAAATCTCACTATACCATGCTCAGATAGCTTGCTTCAAGCCATACAAGGCCTTTTTCAGCTTATATACCTTCTCTTCCTCACCTTTCATCATGAATCCTTGAGGTTGGTCAACGTACACCGCTTCATTCAACACACCATTCAAGAATGCATATTTTATATCAAGTTGATACAAAAACCAACCATTTTGAGTGGTCGTGGCAACAAGTGCTCTAATTGTGTCAATCTTTGCCACGGGTGCAAATGTCTCTTAAAAATCTATTTCGGGTTGTTGAGAATATCCTTTTGCTACAAGTCTTGATTTGTTCTTTTGGATTGAGCCATCCGGATTAACCTTGCTTTTGTAAATCCACTTCACACCAATGACATCTTTATTTTAGGCCTCTCCAACAATTCCCATGTCTTGTTCTTCTCAATAACCTCAATTTTTTCTTCCATTGCAAGATGCCAGACTTTTTCATTTTTAGCATCTTGAAAGGTCTCCGGTTCAGCTACACAAAAATTACATCTAGCATACAGATGATTTAGACTTATTATTCTTCTTGGAGTTGAGCTTGGAGATTAGGAGATTGATCTTTATTGAGAACTTGAGGATGATTGGGAACTTGCATTTGGACCTGCATTTGGAGACATTTGAGGAGCTTCTACATCTTCCTCTTTATCTTCTTCAACACTTTTTGATTATTCACTAAGGGTGATAACTTGATTTTTGGATTTTTTTCTTTCCAATACCAAAAGGCTTTCTTATCAAAAATCACATTTCTATAAATAATCACTTTGTTCCTCTTCAAGCTAAAGAGTCTATAATCCTTTAATTTTGAGTTATACCCCACAAAGATGCATTTTTCACTACTTTCATCAAGCTTGTGTATCACTTCTTTAGGGACATGAGCAAAGCAAATACAACCAAACACCCTCAAGTGGTTCACGGATGGTTTTCTTCCAGTCCATGCCTCAAATGGAGTTTGGTTTTCTACGGCCTTTACAGGGCATTTATTCATCAAATAAACTGTCGTATACACTGCTTCGGCCCAAAAATTATATGGCAGCCCTTTCTCATGTAACATGGATTTTTCCATTTCCTCAATGGTTCTATTCTTCCTTTCCGCCACTCCATTTTGTTATGGAGTATACTGTGACACCCCGACTAATTAAATACCGGGTAGCTACTCCTTTATTAAATCAATACAAAATGCCAAGTTGGTTCAGTTAATAGCATCACTGTCGAAAACATTTTAATAATTACTAACCACCTAGTATTTAAAAAGTAAGTTGCCAAATTTTAATTTAAGTCTGATTAACATGAGATAAAAGAATAATGGAAGAATAACATAATCCATTCACCATAACGAAGTAATGAAATAATCAACCAATAATAATAAGTCCGGAGGAAAACTCCTCACAACAATCCCACAACTGAAAATAAAATGACAAGTCTGAATCCTGAATTAATTACATGCCAGAAGTCCGAATAACTGAAGTAAATGAAAAGTCTCTAAAAGAAATGGGCGACATGCCCTACAACTGATAAGTGTTGAATATAGAGTCAAGATAGATGAAGCGTCTACAAGAAAAGTCCTGTAACTTCCACAAACAGCTACAGCTCGTCACCTGAATGAGGATCCTAAGCATGGTGTCCTTGTGGCTGGGAACCTAAAATGGTTTTTACAAAAATAGATTTGAAAGCAAATAGGTTAGAGCTCGAAAGTGGAAATCATTTTAAAAACAGCAAGTTCTTTAATACCATTAAAACATTAAATGCAAAATACATGTTAGGACGTGTACTCACATGAAATTATCACCTCTCGACTACATGTGCACTCCTAACGTACCTTACCCATCTAAAGGACTTATATATCTAACCAAAACGTAATAAGTTCAACCCCTTACTACTCGATTCCCATAAGAAATTCTAGCGTTCTCAATAAATAGAGGGCTTTACTTAAACTCAGATTCTCAATTAGTAATACAATTCGCTATCGGTTATCTCGTTATGTTTTCTCAAAACATTACCATAATTATATTCACAAATACAACATGAAAGTTCCCATTAATTAAGTGTATATTATTCACATCATAAATATACAATACAAGCACCCCGAGACTAAACTGCGGTGCACACATACTCTGCTATCCATCCTGGTACATCACATACATAAGGATCACGTATTCCGAATCTCTCCGGAATCGTTCTTAAATAACAACATTACAAATAATGGAGGCGAACACAGTCACATCACATGGGTCACGCACATACCTGCGCTCCCACGATCAGAAGACTTATTAACATCCCAATAAGTCCTTCTCTGACCTATGTTCATCGAGGTACCTGTCTAAATCCGGGCAACACAAGGATTAGAGGGCCCTAAGAGAACGCAAACCTCCCGTGATAGCAAGTATGGTAGGTATGTCATACACATAAAATCAATACATATACTAAGTATGCACACATCTTAGTAATCACCATATTTTATTTGTATTACACTTCTCATTCTCGCACCTACGTATAATGTTACACCATTTACATATTCCCGGTTGATACAATTATACAAGCCATTGATTGTTCTCACGTTGTAATCGACACTCACGTTCTAATCCAAAATTTCCATTTGGTTCGAATCACACTTCTAGGTTTTACTCCTCAATATATATCTCAAATGTCCCTACTATATCAGTTGGTCATCAAGGGAAGGTTATCTCTACCATTAAATAAGGTTACGGGACACGCGAAATCGAAACAGGCTAAAAAGCCTAAACTGTCAACTCGTTAGAAGTCTCATTCGAATGAGGCTGTTCGAACGAGAGTTCGTTCGAACGAACTGGGCCTTCTAACGAGATCTCGTTCGAACGAAAGTCATCGAACGAACACCCCTCTTGTTATAAGTCAAACTGTCAACTCGTTAGAAGCTCGTTCGAACGACCTGGGCAGGTCTTCTAACGAGTGGCCCGATTCGAACCCAGAAATTCCAATCTCGTTTTCCAACTTCTCTTCACCTCTAATCTCACCTAAATGTCATTCCAACAATGTTTCAAGGTATCTAATCCTTCCTAAACATGTTTCAACCGTAACACAACATTTATATGGGTTCAAATCACCCTAAACTACATCAAATTATCAAATCTCCAACATTTATTTTTCAAATCTCAAGAACATGAACACTAGAAAAATCAAGTCATTCATAGACATAACTAAATCCGTTTTTATGATGTAAAAGATGTATTTTCATCTGACTAATCATCCTATCAACGTTCTACATGCAATTTCCTCAATAGATTCTTAAATCTCTACATCTAATTAAATGGGTTTTCATCATCCTCCAAGAACAATACAATTTATTCGAATTTCTTACGCATGGAAGAAGCATTCTCTGCAAAATAATGAAATTAAACCACTTGCCTTATGTGTATCTCTGAATTTGATGACGAATTGATGAGTTCCTCTCTCTCTCTCTACAGAATTCTCCTATGTTCTCTCTCCCTCTACAAGCTCTTCTCTAATGGTGGCAATGGAGGCTAGGGTTTGTCTTAGGAACTTTTGGGGCTAATTCTAATAACCCCCGTATCCCTCTAATCAGTTAATGGCTGGTAATGGGTTAGTGGGTCTTTTAATTTTCCATTTAAAATTCCTAAAATTCGTTAATCAAAAATCCCAAAATTCTAAAATTACCAAACTACCCTTATACGTTGTCGGTATGGCCTAAAAATGCCCCGGGACCCAAACCAAACCCCCGGCTAGTGTTTTCTGACTATTTCGACCCTTCCGGATGCGTTTCCGCACTCAAAATGACCATACGGTTTATAGAAATAAAATTCCCTTTTTAATTATCATAATTATATTCTATGACGCGACTGTCACACGCGTCTCAACAAGATTTCCAAATTGCCGTATTTCAATCTCACGACAAATTTCATAATTCAATATTCATATATAATCATATATGCACATTATAATCAAATACCAACTCGTATCTCGCGAGTATTTTAATCCGTATTAATCTCCAATTAATACACATTTAATTCAATTAATCCCATATTTATCCCATAAATAAATATCACAAAAATACGGGGTATTACATACTTCCCCCCTAATAACTGAATTTCGTCCCAAAATTAGGAACTAGAAAGTACCTGGTAAGAAAAACTCTGGATAACGTTCGCGCATCTCATCATCGCGCTCCCATGTGGACTCCTCGACATTATGATGTCGCCACTGACCACGCACTAATGGAACTATCTTTGACCGCAGTTTCCGCTCACTTCGGTCCAAAATATTAATCGGCCCCTCCTCGTAGGAGCTATCAAGTTGGAGATCGATGTCCTCCAAAGCAATGTGAGAATGAGCCAAATCGTCTCTAAGATATTTCCTTATTGAGGAAATATGAAACACATCGTGAATCCGATGCAAATGCTCCGGTAATCCAAGTCCATAAGCAACCGGTCCAATCCGCTCAATAATAGGAAATGGTCCCACATATCTCGGTGCCAACTTCCCTTTCTTCCCGAAACACATAATCCCCTTCATAGGAGATACTCTGAGCAAAACCTGGTCCCCCACTTGGATCTCTCTGAAGAACCTCTTCGCATCAGCATAGCTCTTCTGCCTATCCTGAGCTACCCGAATGCGACTCCATATCAGTTCTATCCTTGCCGAAGTATCCTGAATCACCTCCGGCCCAAGTAGTTTGTTGTCCCCCACCTCCAACCAACATGCTGGGGAACGACAAGGTCTACAGTACAACGCCTCAAATGGAGTCATGCCAATGGTGAACTGGTAGGAGTTGTTGTAAGCAAACTCTACCAGTGGAAGATACTGCTCCCATCCACCCTCGAAATCAATGATGCACATACGTAGCATGTCCTCAACCATCTGGTTTGTACGCTCGGTCTATCCATCGGTCTGCGGGTGATACGTCGTACTCAATCACAATCCCGTGTCCATGGCCTCCTAAAAACTCTCCCAAAAGTGCGGAACAAATATCTTGTCTCGATCAGACACGATATTTAAGGGCACACCGTGAAGTCTCACTATCTCAGAAATAAAGAGCTGAGCATACTGTCCCGTAGTGTAGTCTGTCCTTACGGGTAGAAAATGAGCAACTGTGGTCAACCAGTCCATAATTACCCAAATGGAGTCGTGACCTCTCTGTGGCGTAGGAAATCCCGTGATAAAGTCCATGGATATGCTCTCCCACATCCACATCGGGACCTCCAATGACTGTAGCAGTCCTGCCGGTCTCTGATGATCCACTTTTACTAGCTGACAAGTGGCGCATTTAGAAATAAACACGGCAATATCTCTCTTCATCCCGCTCCACCAATACTGTCGTTTCATGTCTTGGTACATTTTGTCCCCTCCGAGATGTACCGCGAACCGTGAGCCATGCGACTCTGCCATCAC
This sequence comes from Sambucus nigra, assembly GCA_949130495.1. Taxonomy (NCBI): domain Eukaryota; kingdom Viridiplantae; phylum Streptophyta; class Magnoliopsida; order Dipsacales; family Adoxaceae; genus Sambucus; species Sambucus nigra. The sequence continues at coordinate 569,178,393 of OX422214.1, read as the reverse complement.
CTCGTGCCGCAATTCCTCCCCTTTCGGAACTACCAATCTCCCATTGAAGCGTAATCTCCCGTTTGAGCTAACGGTATAGGACTCGGCTCCCTCTGCTAATAATCGAACTATCTGCTCCTGACAGAACGAGTCATTTGCCTGTGCCCTTACTACCTCGGTGACAATCTGCGGCGTAACAGTCATTACCGATATGAATGATCGGGCCACTGCATCCTGGTGTCCCAATTCTTTCCACTTTGCCTTCCACACCCCTGCCACCTCATCTACTGGCCTACGGCTCAACGCGTCTGCTACCACGTTAGCCTTCCTCGAGTGATACTGGATATCGAACTGATAATCCTTCACAAACTCAAGCCACCTTCGCTGCCGCATATTCAACTCCTTTTGCGTGAATAGGTACTGTAGGGACTTGTGGTCCGTGAACAATCGAAACTTCTCCCCCAAAAGGTAATGTCTCCAAATACGAAGGGCAAATACAACTGCCGCCAACTACAAGTCATGAGTGGGGTAATTCTTCTCGTGAGGCTTTAGCTTACGGGATGTATAAGCAATGGCCTGACTCTCTTGCTGTAATACACCTCCAAGTCCTTGCAAGGACACATCGGTGTAGACTAGATACTCAACTCCCGGTCTCGGCAATGCTAACACAGGTGCTGAGGTCAACTTATCCTTCAACTCATCGAATGCCAACCGACAGGAATTACTCCAGATGAATGGCACACCCTTACGAGTCAAATGTGTCAAAGGACCTGCTATCTTCGAAAATCCCCGAATAAACCTCCTATAGTATCCCGCTAATCCCAAGAAACTACGGATCTCCATCGGTGTCGTGGGCTGTCCCCACTACCTCACCGCGGATACCTTCCCCGGATCAACAGATATCCCCCGGTCGGAAATAATATGTCCCCAAAACTGGACCTCCTTCAGCCAAAACCCTCATTTCTCATATTTTGCATACAACTCGTTCTGACGTAGTGTCTGCAAAACTTGCCTCAAATGCTCGGCGTACTCCTCCTCTGTCTGGGAGTAAACCAGAATATCATCGATGAAGACAATGACAAACTGATATAGGAAATCCCTGAACACCCTGTTCATCAAGTCCATAAATACTTTTGGAGCGTTGGTCAAACCAAAAGCCTTAACCCGAAACTCGTAAGAACCATATCTCGTTAAGAACGCAGACTTCGAGACGTCCTCCTCCCTGATACGCAACTGATGGTATCCCGATCTCAAATCAATCTTCGAAAAGAAAGAAGCTCCTATCAACTGGTCGAATAAGTCATTGATTCGAGGCAACGGATACTTATTCCGTATCGTGACCTTATTCAACTCTCGGTAATCCACACACAATCTCAGTGAACCATCTCTCTTCTTCACGAACAACACAGGGGCACCCCACGGCAAAGTACTCCTCCGTATAAACCCCTGACCCAACAACTGCTCAATCTGATCCCGTAACTCCCTCATCTCAGCTGGAGCCATATGGTACGGTGCGCGTGCTATAGGTCTCGTATCTGGTAATAAGTCTATGACAAAGTCTATCTCTCGACTGGGGGGTAGGCCTGGTATCTCCTGAAACACATCTGAGTACTCCCTAACAACTGGGATCGAATCTAAAGGAATCACAACCTCCTTAGAGGTATCCTCCTCTATGTAATACAAATGAGTGGTCGAACCTCCCTCTGGGCGAGGCATCGCCACTACAAACATCTCTTGCCCCGGAATGGCAAAAACAATGCTCCCATCGAAGCAATCAATCATGGCTCTATAATCAGCGAGCCAATCCATACCGATAATCACATCGTTCACATGCATATCTAATACCAACATATCTGCAGGTAATACCAGACTACCAATCTCTACCCCCACTCCCCGACATATAAAGAAAATAAGTGACCCACTCCCCAATGGTGAGTCTACACACGCCACTGTGCTCTCTGATGTGGCTAACAATCCTAAGGCTTTCACAAAATGTGTAGCTATAAAACAATGCGTTGCCCCCGTATCAAACAAAACCCAACCCATAGTACCGTGTATAGGAAACATACCCTCAATCGCGGGTGGTGCCTGCAGAGCTGCTGCCTGGTGGACGTTATAGACACGTCCATACTGTAACTGCCCCTGCTGCACAGGAACTGCTAGAATGGCCGGTAGTGCTGGCACCTAGGCTGGAGCTGGGAGGGCAGGTGGAAAAAGTGGCCTCTATGGCTCATGTCGAGCACCCTGCTGCTGCTGCGGGGCCCTGCCCCTATCAGGATAGTCCTGGCATTTATGGCCAGTCTTGCCACAAACGAAGCACTTCCCCGGGAAGTTCCCCCCTCTCTGTCCCTGCTGTCCCCGACCCTGGTGGCCGTTACCGTTCCTCCACTGGCCCTGCTGAAACTGCTGTTGACCATTCTGACCCTGTTGGTTCTGATGGCCGTTCGGACCCTGATGGCCCTGACGGAAACCTCCCTGTCCATGCCTAAAATTCCCTGACCTGAACCTCTTGTGATCCCCCTGTTGGGAACCCTGGTCACCCTGTCTCTGCCCCTGAACAGATTGTGCCCCATTGGCACCATGTCCTCCAGTCCTGCCCTGATGGCTGGACTCTCCCGATCGCTTGCCCTCATCCATGTGAAAGCGGTGATCCTGATAATGGAGCAATGCAGCGTTAACCACATCAGAATAAGTGGCCAACGATAGGTTCCCCAACAAATGCTGACGGATCCTCCAAGTCAACCCGTCTGTAAATTTTTGTATCTTCTTCTCCTCTGTCGGTATCTCATCCGGAACAATGTTCAGAAGATTAGTGAATTCGGCCTCATACTCGGCCATAGTCTTACCCTCCTGTCGAAGGCTCATCAACTTCCTCCTCATTTCCGTATGAACAGCTGACGAAAAGTACTTGCGGTCGAACCTCACCCAGAACTCCTGAATAGTGAGAGTGTCTCTCTCCTCCACGGTGGTAATAGACTCCCACCACTAAAGTGCAGACCCCACTAGCTTAAAGGTAGCTAGTATCTGCTTCTGAACCTCAGTGCACTCGTACATCCTCAAGTGCTGCTGAATATCCTTCCTCCACTGACTCGAAACTACCACATCGGAGCTACCTGCGAACTCCGGAGGGTGTGCTTTCTAAAAATCATCACGTACACGTTCCCAAGCATACGGGAATGCATGTGCCTGAACTGGCGTGGCTATCGGCGCCTGAGGTGGTGCCTGCTGAACTAGTGCTAGTGCGGCATTTACCGCCTGGGCCACAATGGCTGCAACCTCGGCGGCATTCAACGTGCCCTGAACTAGTGCGGGCTGTGGTTCTGGCGTTGCATTCCTGGGAACCCGTTGTGCACGTCGTGGAGGCATCTGAAATAAAAATGAAGTTTATAAGTTCTCATTTATAAACTTAAAATAGCTGAAGAACGTAGCATATACAAAAGAATACAACAGTCCTAAAATATAGGGCTCTACATCAAAGAAAGCTCAGCGGAAACATAATAAGTCGTACAGATCCTAATTGACAGTAGAACCTGATGCTCTGATACCACCTGTGACACCCCAACTAATTAAATACCGGGTAGGTACTCCTTTATTAAATCAATACAAAATGCCAAGTTGGTTCAGTTAATAGCATCACTGTCGAAAACATTTTAATAATTACTAACCACCTAGTATTTAAAAAGTAAGTTTCCAAATTTTAATTTAAGTCTGATTAACATGCGATAAAAGAATAATGGAAGAACAACATAATCCATTCACCATAACGAAGTAATGAAATAATCAAACAATAATAATAAGTTCGGAGGAAAACTCCTCACAACAATCCCACAACTGAAAATAAAATGACAAGTCTTAATCTTGAATTAATTACATGCCAGAAGTCCGAATAACTGAAATAAATGAAAAGTCTCTAAAAGAAATGGGCGACATTCCCTACAACTGATAAGTGCTGAATATAGAGTCAAGAAAGATGAATCGTCTACAAGCAAAGTCCTGTAACTTCCACAAACAGCTACAACTCGTCACCTGAATGAGGATCCTAAGCATGGTGTCCTTGTGGCTGGGCACCTAAAATGGTTTTTACAATAATAGATTTGAAAGCAAATGGGTCAGAGCCCGAAAGTGAAAATTATTTTAAAAACAGCAAGTGTTTTATTACCATTAAAACATTAAATGCAAAATACATGTTAGGACGTGTACTCACATGAAATTCTCACCTCTCGACTACATGTGCACTCCTAACGTACCTTACCCATCTAAAGGACATATATATCTAACCAAAACGTAATAAGTTCAACCCCTTACTACTCGATTCCCATAAGACATTCTAGCGTTCTCAATAAATAGAGGGCTTTACTTAAACTCAGATTCTCAATTAGTAATACAATTCACTATCGGTTATCCCGTTATGTTTTCTCAAAACATTACCATAATTATATTCACAAATACAACGTGAAAGTTGCCATTAATTAAGTGTATATTATTCACATCATAAATATACAATACAAGCACCCCGAGACTAAACTGCGATGCACACATACTCTACTATCCATCTCGGTACATCACGTACATAAGGATCACGTATTTCGAATCTCTCAGGAATCGTTCTTAAATAACAACATCACAAATAATGGAGGCGAACACAGTCACATCACATGGGTCACGCACATACCTGCGCTCCCACGATTAGCAGACTTATTAACATCCCAATAAGTCCTTCTCTGACCTATGTTCATCGAGGTACCTGTCTAAATCCGGGCAACACAAGGATTAGAGGGCCCTAAGAGAACGCAAACCTCCCGTGATAGCAAGTATGGTAGGTATGTCATACACATAAAATCAATACATATACTAAGTATGCACACATATTAGTAATCACCATATTTTATTTGTATTACACTTTTCATTCTCGCACCTACGTATAATGTTACACCATTTACATATTCCCGGTTGATACAATTATACAAGCCATTGATTGTTCTCACGTTGTAATCGACACTCACGTTCTAATCCAAAATTTCCATTTGGTTCGAATCACACTTCTAGGTTTTAAATGTCCCTACTATATCAGTTGGTCATCAAGGGAAGGTTATCTCTACCATTAAATAAGGTTACGGGACACGCGAAATCGAAACAGGCTAAAAAGCCTAAACTGTCAACTCGTTAGAAGTCTCATTCGAATGAGGCTGTTCGAACGAGAGTTCGTTCGAACGAACTGGGCCTTCTAACGAGATCTCGTTCGAACGAAAGTCATCGAACGAACACCCCTCTTGTTATAAGTCAAACTGTCAACTCGTTAGAAGCTCGTTCGAACGACCTGGGCAGGTCTTCTAACGGGTGGCCAGATTCGAGCCCAGAAATTCCAATCTCGTTTTCCAACTTCTCTTCACCTCTAATCTCACCTAAATGTCATTACAACAATGTTTCAAGGTATCTAATCCTTCCTAAACATGTTTCAACCGTAACACAACATTTATATGGGTTCAAATCACCTTAAACTACATCAAATTATCAAATCTCCAACATTTATTTTTCAAATCTCAAGAACATGAACCCTAGAAAAATCAAGTCATTCATAGACATAACTAAATCCGTTTTTATGATGTAAAAGATGTATTTTCATCTGACTAATCATCCTATCAACGTTCTACATGCAATTTCCTCAATAGATTCTTAAATCTCTACATCTAATTAAATGGGTTTTCATCATCCTCCAAGAACAATACAATTTATTCGAATTTCCTACGCATGGAAGAAGCATTCTCTGCAAAATAATGAAATTAAACCACTTGCCTTATGTGTATCTCTGAATTTGATGACGAATTGATGAGTTCCTCTCTCTCTCTCTACAGAATTCTCCTATGTTCTCTCTCCCTCTACAAGCTCTTCTCTAATGGTGGCAATGGAGGCTAGGGTTTGTCTTAGGAACTTTTGGGGCTAATTCTAATAACCCCCGTATCCCTCTAATCAGTTAATGGCTGGTAATGGGTTAGTGGGTCTTTTAATTTTCCATTTAAAATTCCTAAAATTCGTTAATCAAAAATCCCAAAATTCTAAAATTACCAAACTACCCTTATACGTTGTCGGTATGGCCTAAAAATGCCCCGGGACCCAAACCAAACCCCCGGCTAGTGTTTTCTGACTATTTCGACCCTTCCGGATGCGTTTCCGCACTCAAAATGACCATACGGTTTATAGAAATAAAATTCCCTTTTTAATTATCATAATTATATTCTATGACGCGACTGTCACACGCGTCTCAACAAGATTTCCAAATTGTGGTATTTCAATCTCACGACAAATTTCATAAGTCAATATTCATATATAATCATATATGAACATTATAATCAAATACCAACTCGCATCTCGCTAGTATTTTAATCCAGATTAATCTCCAATTAATACACATTTAATTCAATTAATCCCATATTTATCCCATAAATAAATATCACAAAAATACGGGGTATTACATCCAACCGTTAGTTGTCTTTCCATGCCAATGTCATCATAAAATTTATCAAACTCCTTAGAGTTGTATTCTCCACCTCTATCACTTCTCAAAATTTTCAAGTAGTGACCACATTGTTTTTCAACTAGTTTGTGGAATTTTCTAAAATTGGCATAAACATGTGATTTTTGCAGCATAAAATACACCCAAGTCGTCCTTGTAAAATCATTAATAAAGGTAATGAAGTATTTGTTATCGGCATGGCAAGTGTTCTTCATTTATCCACACACATCGGTATGAACAAGCTTCTATGGTGCTTTAGCTCTCCATGCTTTCTCCTTTGGCAAAGGCTCTCTGTGGTGCTTTCCTAGAGTGCATCCTTCACAAACTCCATTTACTTCTTGGATGCTTGGGAGCCCGTAAACCATGTTCTTTTGATGCAAATTTGTAATGACATAAATTTCCAATTGAGTCCCTGTAGTGTTTTGACTTAATTCCGTGAACAAAACTGTGTTTGTAATATGTCATAGGGACAATTTTATTTTGTCACGATCCCACTTGGTCTATGATGTATTGAAGAAATTGAAGACATAGCGGCAAAGATTCAAAGAAATAATCATGTCGATGTTTATTTGGTGCAAGTTTACTCGTCTTCAAAGTTAATTTCATTCTGAGATCACTCGGGTATAAATGCGTATAATTTATGGTGCTCGGAATTATTTTATAAAAAATAAGGATGTAATTTTTATAAAGAAAAATGATTTTAAATGTTTTAAATGTGTTTTAATGGTTTAAACTTCGTTTTACGATGATAAGATCGAAATAGAGTTTAACTAATTTGAATCTCTGTGTTAAGAGACATTTTTATCTGAAAGTCAAAGAAAGTCAAACTTTCGCAAGGTCACTCGAACGACATTGGATCTCGTTCGAATGAGATACAATGTCACACGAACGACAATGGATCTCGTTCAAACGAGATACAATGTCGCTCGAATGACATGCTTAAGTCGTTCGAATGACACTTTTTTCGAGGCAGTGTTTAAATCCTATTTAAACAGTGTTTGCATCATAATTTCGCAAGTGTGCTTTTTGGAAAAAAGTTTTACGAACCAGAACCTTGTTTGCACATGTTTTCTAAGGTTTACAAAGCTTAAACACATCCTTAGAGTTTACAAAGATCCGAGATATCATTCTTATATGTTTACGTGATCTTGTTGCACCAAAGTTGTTTGTTCTACACATTGAGCACAAAGGGTTTTGCGGTGAAGAAGCGACGAACATCGTGTTCGACACCGGAGACGTATCAAAGCCATATCGGAGGACACCGAGACATACGTGGACGCGTGTGTTGTGGACAGAGATCGTAGAAGATGGAATTTCTGTGTGGGCACTATTGAAGAACGGTTAAAGATCAGAAGGAGCGTCAAGACCCGTGGGGATCAAGTCTTAGTGTAAGGCTAATCTGTCTTTGTAAAGCCATTATTCATAGTGATTGTCTGGCTTGGGCCGTCCGAGGTTGTTTTCGCACTTTGGGTTTTTTCCTCGTACATCCTGCGTTGTGATTATTCTTCACTTTACTTTACTTGCTTTAATCACTAGATGCATGTTTAGGATTAATAAGATAAAATTGGTTTAAAGTGAGAATTGGGATGTCACAACTTGGTTTGGTGCATAATTAAAAATTGGATCTTTTTGCGAAGAAAAATTGATTATGTTTGAAAACACACACATCGGGCCACTCCACAAATTGGTATCAGAGCTGGAAAACATATTTATTTGTTTTGTGATCCCGTGTGTTTGTTTACCTCTCCTGTGTTTGTTTTCTCTCGATGGATTCTCTAAGTGTTGACGATCTATATCGTTTGAATTTAAAGTTTGCAAAACGTATTGAATTTTTGGAAAAAGAAAATTCCAATTTTAAAAATAAGATTGAATATTTGGAAATGTTTCAAATTCAAAGAGATATTTGTCGTGAGCACTTTAGTTCCTTGTTTAAAGATTTTAATATACTAAAATTGGGCAAAAAGGAGAGTGATGATAGAGTCCTCATTTTAGAAAAAGGTTTAGAGGATTTGAGAAATTCTAGTGTTTGTGCCATTGAGGAAAATAATTCGATTAATGACATTATGGCACGAGAAAAGGTTCTTAGGGATACGTTTGCTCACATTGAGGGGGAGCAAGATAACCTTCTAGGGGTAATTGAAAATTTAAAGAAGGAGTCCCGAAAGTTTGAGGAGTCTAATCATTCACTTGAGTCAAAAGTTTTGAAGTTAAAAAATGATTTAAATAACTCGATTAGTGATGGTAGCGGCTTATCTTATTCTAGTGGTTCGAATGTAAAGGCCAAAACCATTGTTTGTTTTAGAGCGTCAACCACATCCGAGGGTATTAGAAAAGGTCAACCTAAAGGTCACGCTCCTCGTCGTGTTTTCACATGTTCACATTGTGGTAGGAAAGGTCACCTTAGGAGTTTTTGTTTTGATCTTAGAAAAGACCTTAGGAAGATTAAACGTAGTGTCTCATTGGTTCCCGAAACCGAAACCTATTGTGTTCAGTATACACTTGTTTGGGTTAGGAAATCCATTTTGGAGATGCTAAATGCTTCGTTGGTTTATTCTCACATGCATGCACATGATTCATCTCTTGATATTTCTTATGGATAATAGCTTGCATGTTTGTCATATGCTAGTTTGCTTCATGATATATTCATTGCTAGTATTATGACATGTGTATCATTTTGTATTATAGTTTTCATTTGTTTGAGTCTTATTTGAAAAATACAAAAAGATTTTGTTTTTTTTAGAAAACTTTTGAAAACCCAAAAAGATTTTGCTTTTCTTTGAGTCAAAATATGTTTGAAAAACCAAAAAGTTTTTCAGTTTTTGTTTTTGAGTTTACATGTTTGATGTGGCATATTGGTGTGCTTGGACCCCCCCCCCCCCATCGTTTCATTATCCATGTGGCTAGGACATTTGGTCATTATTATTGATGCTTAGAATGATCTAAACCATTGTTTATATGGGGTGATTTCGAAGTTGATATGGATTTTGATTCGACTTTGTATATATGCCAACATTGCACACATGCACGAGTTTATATGGATGTTTGACTTCTATTGCATATTTGAATTTGGTGAGGCGTTCTTATCTCAATCTTGTCATCTATGCGAAAGTAAACTTAAGGAGAAGTGTGCATGTAATAACCGTTTACCGTGAGGATTTGAATTAAAAAAATGATGAGTGATTCACGGGAAAGGGCTGCGAGAGTTCAATTTAACTTGTCGTGAGAGCCACCGTTTAAAACGAGCCCAAAAAGAAAAAAGCAAGATGCTAAGAAAAGGGCCAATAAGATTTTCTCTAAGTTGAGAATGCTAGAAACCTCAAAAGAACTTGAAAAAGTATGTTTATATGAGGGTGTTTGGTTGGAGAAAATTTAAATGGGTTTGCACATCTAATCCTAATGTTGAAACATTGCAATTTGACGCTATTGTTTGTAGAATCGTCAAAATTCTGGATTTGTGTGCATGTAGTATGTTTAGTTCATTAAGCTCACACTTTGATTGTCATTTGGCTATGATAAAGTTTGATGATTTATAGATATCAATTAGAGCTTCTTGATCGTTTCGATTTGTTGGAATTGTGACTCATTTGTTGTAATTTCATGCCCATTCATTCCATGTCTATGTTTGAGCACATCGGTACTATGTTTGCATGTAACTCGCATTTTTAGTTTTAATGAGTTTTTGCGTTTTGTGCAAAAAGCCTACTATTTTAGCACTGTTTTGCTTCTGTCAGTCTCTTCCTGGAATTTTTTTGTGGAAATTTTTTCACTGGGCAATACTTTATAATATTTCTGGGAAACTAGGAAATTTTGGCAGGTCGCACGAAGTCGTTCTAATGACATTGCATCTCGCGCGAACGACTTTGTACTTCGTTCGAGCGACTTCCTCATCTCGTTTGAGCAAAGTACCTGGCTCGTTCGAACGACAGGGTGATAAATTGCTTCTGATTGGTTTGCAGTCCTCTGGCTTAATTTGATATATTTTTGGTACTGCTGGAAGCATTTTTTGGATTAATTGGTTTATATGCAAGTTCTTTTATGTTCCAAATTGGTATTTTTCATATATGTCAATTTATCACACTCGATTTGATTGGTATACTCTTTGTGTGATTCCTTGGTTTACTAGCTACTGACTTATCATTGTTTGATCATATTTAGCTGGTGGTTTCATGTTTATCTAGCATTTTCATTTTTCACAATTGGTATCAACTTGATTCAATTTGGTATCATATTCTCATGGTAGATATTGGTTTATCTTTTCACCGGATTGTCTATTCGAGACAAAAAGGCGGAGAGATTTTGTATGTGATGTAGGGGGAGATTTGTTGAGCGCTTATATTGGTTTCAAATTGGTATCAAATAATTGATCACATGTTTCAAATGATTTGTTCTTATTAGAAATATAAATTGGTATCATTTGTTCCTCCATACTTCACTGGGTATCTGCTTGTCTGTTTCATGTGTGTAGGTATGCTTCAACGATTTGAGATTTCAAGTCTACATCACATTCAGACATTCATGCTTGTCGGTGCTACATATACTAGTCTGTGTCCTATATTTTTGATTTTGGGTTTATGGGATGGTATTTAGGCGTCATACGGCTTGACGGCCCGGTTAGGCATTTCACTGGTTTAGTTTTGTCCCAGAATAGTCAAAGGAGGAGATTTGTAAGGATATAAATTTCCAATTGAGTCCCTGTAGTGTTTTGACTTAATTCTGTGAACAAAACTGTGTTTGTAATATATCATAGGGAGAATTTTATTTTGTCACGATCCCACTTGGTCTATGACGTATTGAAGAAATTGAAGACGTAGCAGCAAAGCTTCAAAGAAATAATCATGCCGATGTTTATTTGGTGCAAGTTTACTCGTCTTCAGAGTTAATTTCATTCCGAGATCACTCAGGTATGAATGCGTATAATTTATGGTGCTCGGAATTATTTTATAAAAAATAAGGATGTAATTTTTATAAAGAAAAATGATTTTAAATGTTTTAAATGTGTTTTAATGGTTTAAACTTCGTTTTATGATGATAAGATCGAAATAGAGTTTGGCTAATTTGAATCTCTGTGTTAAGAGACATTTTTATCTGAAAGTCAAAGAAAGTCAAACTTTCGCAAGGTCGCTCGAACGACATTGGATCTCGTTTGAACGAGATACAATGTCGCGCGAACGACATTGGATCTCGTTCAAACAAGATACAATGTCGCTCGAACGACATGCTTAAGTCGTTCGAATGACACGTTTTTCGGGGCGGTTTTTAAATCCTATTTAAACAGTGTTTGCATCATAATTTCGCAAGTGTGCTTTCTGGAAAAAATTTTTACGAACTTGAACCTTGTTTGCACATGTTTTCTAAGGTTTACAAACCTTAAACACATCCTTAGAGTTTGCAAAGATCCGATATATCATTCTTATATGTTTACGTGATCTTGCTGCACCAAAGTTGTTTGTTCTACACATTGAACACAAAGGGTTTTGCGGTGAAGAAGTGACGGACATCGTGTTCGACATCGTAGACGTATCAAAGCCATATCGGAGGACACCGAGACATACGTGGACGCGTGTGTTGTGGACAGAGATCGTAGTAGACGGAATTTCTGCGTGGGCACTATTGAAGAATGGTTGAAGATCAGAAGGAGCGTCAAGACCCATGCGGATCAAGTCTTAGTGTAAGGCTAATCGGTATTTGTAAAACCATTATTCATAGTGATTGTCTGGCTTGGGCCGTCCGAGGTTGTTTTCGCACTTTGGGTTTTTTCCTCGTACATCCGGCGTTGTGAGTATTCTTCACTTTACTTTACTTGCTTTAATCACTAGATGCATGTTTAGGATTAATCAAGATAAAATTGGTTTAAAGTGACAATTGGGATTTCACAACTTGGTTTGGTGCATAATTAAAAATTGGATCTTTTTGCGAAGAAAAATTGATTATGTTTGAAAACACACACATCGGGCCACTCCACAAAATTCTTCATGCTTTGAAAATTCAAGTGCCCATATCTTCTATGCCATAGACATATTTCGTCAACCTCATTCATCTTCAAGGCAACAATCTTTGAGTATCGAAAAGTGAGAGGAAAACTTCTATTCTTTTCCATCTTGATTTTTACAACAACTTGGCTTCTCCCCCCTTTGTCAAAAATTCTGCATGAGTCTTCTTCAAAGAGAATAGTATACCCGTGTTTTGCAAGTTGCTCAACACTCAACAAATTATGCTCTAAATTTGAAACTAGTAACACATCTCGGATATACTTTGTTCCTTTCTCTATCTCAATGGTTATAGTACCCTTGCCCTTTGTTTGGACTAAAGCACCATTACCCATCTTCACTTGAGAATTAGAAGAAGTATCCATAGAGGTAAAAATATTTTGATCTCCGGTCATGTGATTACTACACCCACTATTAAGAAACCACAAATCATTTATTTTCTCCGATGCACTTTGACAAGAAAAAAACATATTCTCCTCACATTCTTGTTCTTCGGTGAAGTTAGCTTGTTGGTTGTTCTTGAGCCGACAATATTTTTGAACATGCCCAAATTTCTTGCAATTGTGACATTATGGCTTTCCCCAGAACCAACAATCTTTATCAATATGGCTACTTCTCTTGCAAATACTACACTTTTGTTGATTAAAACTTTCATTACTTTCTCTTCTTTCAAAATTATTGCTACCTCTTCCTCGAGTGTTTCTTCCTCTTCCTCTTCCATGTCTTCCACCTCTTGAAGATTCACCTTTGGGTTGCCCAAAATATGGTTTTTCCCTAACATTGAGCTTAAATTGAAAGGCACTCTCAACAGATTTTTCAGAGTGTCTACTCAACCTTTGTTCATATGTTTTAATGGAACCCATAAATTCTTCAACACTCAAAAAGGCTATTTCTTTAGTTTGTTCAATAACGACAACAATAGGGTCATACTTTTCCGAAAAACAAATCAAAAAAATTTCAACAATCCTTTGATCGGAAATTTGTTCCCCATATGTTTTCATTTGATTCATAATCTCCATTCTATAGAAATAATGTTTCAATATTTCCACATCCTGCATCTTCATATTCTCAAAATCTCTTCTTAAAGACAGAATTTTAATAGCCCTTACCTTCAAAGTACCTCTAAATTCTTTTTGTAAAATATACCAAGCCTCCGTTTATTTGTTTGCATTGATGATTCTTGGAAATATTGTTTCAACTAACCCCTGTTGGATTAGGCTTAGAGCTTTTTCATCTTTCTTCTGGTGCTCCTTCAACTTTTTCTTTTGATCTTCCGGCAAAGCCATGATATGCTCCGGTTCATTAAACCTATCTTTAATATACTCCTACAAATCAAATGAAAGGAAAATGGTTTTCATTTTTACAGACCAGAAATCATAGTTCTCTCCATCAAAAATTGGAATGAAGGGTTGTTGGGTACCCATTTGGTTGCTTGAACTTGCCATAAATTTTTTATTGCAATTTGTCGGATTTGTTTTTTGGCCAGCAAACAAAATACACCCAACTCTTGATCTAAAGAAGGCTCTAATACCAGTTTGTTGTAATTTGAATGAGAACTATATTGTTATACTAGAAGGATAAGTGAAGATGAAAAACAGATGTATAGATTAAGGGAATTCTACTGCAAATATGGCACAAAATTACAAGACAAAACAGTCCATAAGTTGCTCTGATTTCTTCTCTGTATAGAATTGCAAAGAATACACCTTAACAAAGATAAGTTTCTATCCTTTACATAGTTGGGACAACTTTTACATAGTGGGAAACTTTCTGAAAATCGGGAAAGGAATTTAAGGGCCATCTCTCCTTTTGCTAACAAAGAAATACTATTAAAATACAAAAGCAGATTTCTACATATTTCAGAGAAAGTCAACAAAATATTTATTTTAACATGTAGTACATACATATTTTAATTGTAGTCACCAAAAAAATCATATTAATAGTATGTTGATACATTTTCGGTGGACTTAATAACAAAATTTTCTTAAGCCTGTCCCTATCGTTATATTTTAAAGAGTCTCGGAACTTATCATAAATTGAGGATCACATTCAACGATAAATCTATTGTAGAATTTATCAAAGACCAATTGAATACCTTTCAGCATAGATAAACATTTTGCCTCTATATTAGTTCTGACACCAAAATAGCAAAAAAAGATTATAAAAAAACCCTCACAGCCACTAAGACTAGTATTTCCCTATAATAGCCATCAATGTTCAACTTTAGGTTGGTGGTTTGAAGTTTACACCAATAAACAATCTTTGGGATCTCATTTGAGGCTTATGCATCTTAATTCTCAACATAGCAAATAATGAACTTTCTCCTGTAGACAAACTAGCTTCACACTTTTTAGCATAAAGGACATCAGAGATATTTTTTAATATCATGGAAATAATGACATGATCTTCCATCTTTTCATTATCAAACACAGTTCGATATGTTGATTTCCATATTGAGTAATGCTATACTCACCAATGTATCAATCCAAATGCTTTTAAATGAAAGATAAGAACATCTCTTATCTCTAACTAACTCGCAGGAAGATTTAATGGTCAACATACCACTAGGATGAGTAGACTGTTGCATATCATAAATATAGATAATGTAATCCGCAACCTTGTCTTTAACATTCATCATAGCTTTGCAAAGAGGGGATAAAGCAGCAGAAATAGAGGCAACTTGAGGCTCTACATACCAGCAATACATGTGAAGGGATTATATGTTTTTTATGCGAATAAAGGGCTTTTTCATGAATTTTGTCATTTTTAGTATTTCTTCAATTTTGAGTATACATTGTATTTTTCCTTTTGCTTAGTATTTAGAGGAAGGAAGGCTACTTGGCAATTAATGGCATAATTGTAATTAGATTCTTAGCTTTGAGGTCAAGCAACCTCCCTCCTATAATTACTCTTTTGTAGCCTCATTTGTGGCATTATTCCATTTCATGATATAAAGATTTTATAGAGTTTAGAGAGAGAATTATCTTTTCTTGCTCCCAGTTGACGTCATCTACGTCAATTGGTATCAGAGCCAAGCCGTTCCACCGATTGTTGTTATTGTTATAAAATAAAAACTCATAGACAACGCTAAGGTGGGTTCAAGAAAGGATGAACACCTCCGACGAAAACCCTTTCAATCAAATTTTTGAGTCCATCAATCGATTGGCGGCCCGAGTAGATGTGATAGACGCCCAAGGTCCTTCGCTGGCAACCACCATGGAATTTCCCCACACTGCCCCGATAACATCTCAAAACCCTAACCCTAATTCTTCAAAGTCGACCCATTCTACACCTCTACCCCAAAAAAAAACTGGATTTCTCAAACCCTAACCCCAATTTCATCTAAGAAAGCACCACCACCGAGGATGGTGCCCCACCACCACAAATCGCTGGCCGAATTATAAAAAAAAACTTGTCACACCCATTCCAACCTTAAACAGCCCCAACCAACACCTAAACATCAATTTACAGAAAACCTGCACCAATATCCACCCGAACAACTGCCGATGTTGCGGGAGACAAGCCGAAAATCAAATATCGACCACCGAACGGTCCAAGCCCAGGTCCAACATACCCAGATCCAACTGCCAACAACATCGAGCGACTCCACTAGGCAGATTCACCCTCTCCAATGGCCTGACGGGCTCTCCGAAGGCCCACAAGTGCACACGATTCAACAAGATACTTTTATGAAAAACCCTTCTCCAATTTGTGTTCAAACGGTACCATCCGTGATAGGAACATACTCTCCCACTCTCACCGAAATGATCAGTGACATTCGGCATGCCAAGACTTCCAATCTGACACATCCAAAGGTAACAATTTCGATAACAAATACGCTTTTCAAGCATCTTAACCCAAATTTTGACCACCAAACCCTAGAATTTCAACTCTCCCACACCTCTAAAATTCACAAACACCTCTCACATACCCCTTCCACCACCAAAATCTTTATCACACCACCATATCCCCTCACCACACCTTCCTCCACTCCGTATTCTAGTTTCCCCCCATTCTCCACTGCCACACTTACCCAATTACCCCACTCTACCTCCCCATAACTACCCCTTGCCACCTATTTCCATTTACCCTCGCCATCATCCACATATCGAACCTCCCCACTTTCCCTCCATGCCCCCGACCCATCCATTACTACGTATCCCCACCTACCCCGTTCCACTTTCCCCACCCCTGCCGATTCTCCACACCTCTCCCCCACTTGGTCACCCTCCACATTTACCTCATCATCATCATCATCCGTGGAGTACCCGTTCTGTTCATTACCGTTAATTCCCATGAGCAGGTACAAGAGTGGATTACCCTACCCCCACATGATGGTCCCCCTTCACCCCGAACCCACTCCGCTACAGAGTTTGATCCACCCCCTCCTACGAAGTAGCGCACTGATGTTTCACCTTTTGACGCTCTGGGATCGAAGGTTACTCCATACGTACCCCTCTCTGAGCGCCATTATTTTTGGTGTTATAAAAAAGGACATCAGATGAACCACTGTCCCTTCTGCTAGCCATTAGTCCCAACTCCCCCTCCTTCCCCACCTTGAGACACCATTCCACCTCATACATCTCCTCCCCCAGCACCATTACCACCTCCAGCTCCTAACTCTCCTCATCCATTGCCTCGGAGACATCCACAATGAGCCTTACATCCTGAACCTCCGCCAGGCGATGATAATCTCGATGAGTATGCCTTGGCCCTACAGGGTGGTGATGCCATTACACAATTGGAACTCCAGTTACTCTCGATGAGCATGCAGAGTGACATTCAGGTTGATATCCCTATGTTTGATGGCCACCTACATCCCGATGTCATTGTTAACTAGCTTTCCACGATGGAGAGGATAATTGAGTACAAGTAACTGAAGGATCGCCCGTGTGTCTTATTAGCGGCCACTAAGTTTCAGGGCTACGCGAGTGTTTGGTGGAATGACTTATAGCAACGTCGTGTTCTTGAGGGACAACCTCCCAACTAGACTTGGGCCGAGCTCCATGACTAGATGATGACATTCTTTATTCCTGCCACCTATGAGCATGACCTATTCTTGCCAGTGTTGTCTCTTCAGCAGGATACTAAAGTTTTGGACTACACCGTGCGCTTCCAGCTCCTTTGTACTCGTGCTCACCTCGATGAGAGTGAGGAACGGAGGATCAGCCGATATATTCATGGCCTTCAGAGGTATATCTAGCTTGACCTCGCTTTACATGACGTCACCTTATTTGCTAAGGAGATGGAGTGAGCCACTAAAGTTGAGTCTTTTCATCAGTCTGCTCATCCTTCCCATGGAAGCTCCACGACAGCTCCTCCAGCACCAGTGACTTTTACTCCTCCTATGCCTCCGCCTACTGAAGCTACTCCTACTCCGATGATTCTTCCTCCTACTTCCCCCACTCACTCCGTCACATTCAAATGCTACAATTTTGGGGTGATTAGTCATAAAGAATCATATTATTCCCTTCCCCACTAATGCGCTCTTCTAGCTTCGGGCGATCCTGATTATCTTGAGGATGAACCGTAGATCCCATCCCAACTAGCTCTCAATATTATACTCGATGGTGAAACTTAAGGCCTTCCCCTCTAATTTTGAGGACAAACTCTTTCAAGGAGGGGAGAGTGATGTGAATAATGGCTTTTTCGTCATTTTTTCATTTTTAGTATTTCTTCTATTTTGAGTATTTATTGTATTTTTCCTTTTGCCTAGTATTTAGAAGAAGGAAGGTTATTTTGCATTTAAGGGCATAATTATAATTAGATTCTTAGCTTAGATGCCAAGCAGCATCCATCATATATATACTCTTTTGTTGCCTTATTTAATCCATTCTTCCATTTGATGGTATAAAGATTTGAGAGAGTTTAGAGAGAGAATTATCTTTTTTTGCTCCCATTTGACGTCATCTACATCATTTTTTGTTCTCTTTGATGTGAATTGTACCCTTTAAGGTAATGTTGATTTACATGAATTGGAGTGACACTCTTCTTATTCGTCTAAATTTCTACTCCCTTAGTTTCACATTAACAATCCGTGTTGAAAGTTGACCTTTTTAAGGAAATTTGACTCTTGACATAATCACTAGCCAATTTAAAACTTGCTTTAATTTTGGTTCATTAATTTTCAAAGAAACCTTTTACTTGTGGTGGACAAAAAAATTAATATGGGATTTGTAATTTGGGATGGACTTAGTGTTTTAAGGGATAAAGTATTAAATGGCAATTCACATATTAGGAAAATTCAATATATGTGAGTAAGTTACCTATAGTATCTTAGTGTTCCATTCTCTCATGTAGGGGCGGATCCACACCAGGCCGAAGAGGGGCAGCCGCCCCAGTTCAATTTAAAAAAAAATATTAGGGGTTTTTTGGTAAGAAATTAAACCTGGAGGTTACTTGTAATTGTTTTAAAAGAATAGGTGAATATGTGTAATAAACTAAAAACAAAAACTTAACCTATATTAACTTACGGTCTCTCTCTCTCTCTCTCTCTCTCTCTCTCTCTCTCTCTCTCTCTCTCTCTCTCTCACCCTATTTTCCATCCCTCAAGACCGCATCTCTCTCTCTCTCTTACCCCATTCTCCATCGGACGACCACTGTTGCTCCTCCTCAACTCTCCCCCTTCCCCTCCCCCCTGCCGGGCTTGCCCCCTGCCCTGTCTCCACCCGTGCGGCTGCTGCCCTCAGCTCTCCACCCCACGCTGTCAGCCTTGCCTGTTGCTCTCTCCTCCACCACTTACCCTGCTACTCTCTCCTCTCTCCACCAGGTATATTTTGATCTCTGATGATCAGATCCCCATATTTTATTTATATTTCATCATTTGTTTATTTTGTGAAGTTAAATTTATAGTGAAATTAAATTTATACCGAAATTATATATGAAACTAAATTTATAATGTAAAATTATATTGAAATGAAATTAAATTTAGAGTGAATCTTTTAGTCTAAAATTAAATCGAATTTGTGAAATTAATGAAGAAACTATATGTGAAATTAAATTAAATTTGTTGTAAATATAGGTAGTCAATGGAGAAATTTTTTAAACGAAAAAGAGGAGACAACACACCAACTGTATTCGAAGATGAGGTTCAATGATCTTCTAATGTGGAGTCCAACAGACAACCCCAAATTTTGGAACAAATCGCACAATCTCAACACTCACCAAATATTGGGGTCAATTTGGATGAACTACCATCGGATCCCGATTTGAAGAAATCTATATTGGAATATGGCGATTCTAAACAAATGGAGTTAGTTCACCGAGCCTATCTTACTAGGGGACCTTGTTAACCAAAACATTATAATTTCCACGGATACAAATTGGAAATGATAGACGTAGATTCATTTCGTCATGGTTTGAGGAGTTTGGGGGATGGCTAGAGTATAATGTAACGAAGGAGGTTGTGTTTTGTTTAATTTTGCTATTTGTTCCGACCAAATACAGGGGGCAAGGGGTGGTGGTCTATTTGTTATTGGAGTCTTTTCAAATTGGAAAAAGAAACATATGTTTAAAGATTATGTTGGTCCCCACTCAAATATTCATAACAAATGCATGAATGCTTGTGATGACTTGATGAAATAAGATCAACACATCTAACCGGGGTAATTTTCTACAACTGTTACAATTCCTTGCCGAGCAAAATGAAGTTATAAACAAAGTTGTCTTGAAAAATGCACACAAAAACCACCAAATAATATGTCCATCAATTCATAAAGATCTCATTAATGTCGCTGCCTTTTTGACCACTAAAGTCATAATTAAAGATATTGGGGATGAGTTATTCTCCATACTAGTTGACGAGTCCCATGACATCTCTGTGAAATGGAAAATGGCCATGACTTTACGTTATATGAACAAAAAAAGGCTATGTGATTGAACGTTTCTTGGCATTGTACATGTTCTTGACACTACATCTTTAACACTTAAGGTAAGCCTTGAGTCACTTGTCTTGAAACATAGGTTGAGTATGTCAAGTGTTCGTGGGTAAGGTTATGATGGGGGGAGCAACATGAAAGGGGAGTTCAATGGGATGAAGAGATTGATTCTAAGGGAAAATAGTTCATCTTATTACGTTTATTTTTTGCTCATCAGCTACAGTTATCATTAGTAGCGGTCGCAAACAATCATAATGCAATTGGTTCTTTCTTTCTCAAAGTTTAAATTTTGTCTAATGTTGTTGGAGCATCTTGCAATCGTAGATATATATTTAGGATGAAACAGTATGATGATATACTTCAAGGAATATACAATGGTGATCGGGAGATGGGTCGTGGTTTAAATCAAGAAGAAGCATACACACGGGCCGGGGACACGAGGTGGGGTTCACATTATGGTACACTTTTGAGTTTAGATAATTTTTTCTCTTCTATGATTGGTGTTCTTGAGGTGGTTCAAGTTGATGGTGATGTAGGTACTCAGAAATATAAGCATGTGATATGATTATCTATTTGCAGTACTTTGATTTTATTTTCAAATTACAGTTAATGAAAGAAATTTTAGGGATTACCAATGACTTGTCGCAATAACTATAACGAAGGGATGAAGATATTGTGAATGCAATGGATCTTGTTAGAATAGATAAAATGCGTTTTCAAAAAATGAGGGAGCATGGATGGGATCAATTGTTTAAATTATTCTCTTTATTTTGTAGTACGCGTGATATGGTAATCATAAATATGGAGGATTGTTTTGTGATCGGTGGAAGATCACGTCGAAATGTCGAAGAGAGGACAAATATTCATCACTATCGTGTTGAATTGTTTTATTTGGTGATAGATATGCATCTTCAGAGTTGAACCATCGATTTAATGAGGTGAATATAGAGTTACTTTTATGCATGGAATGTCTTGATCCAAGTAATTAAAACCAAATAAATTCAAACAAATAACATATACTATATTATTAATAATGTAGTAGAATCTTTATTTTCCAAGTAAATGACTTACGGGTTAAATCAGGCTCTGAAGATTCTTGCTCCACCTTTAGGATTTTTGGATATAAATTATCAGCATTATTTAAGGATGGCAATTTATATCCTCTCTCACATGCACTTGTGTCAAACACCATAACATCAAACACCATGTCCCCTTCATGTCTAAACACCAAGAAACCCCCACCTATAAACCATTTTCTTTCGCAAAATTTGCCCAACCCTCCTCTATAATACGCCGACCATTGATTTTCACCGGCTAATTTTCGCGGCTAGTTCTAATAAGTACATGACCCTCACACTCTTTTCCATTTAAGTACTTGAAGAAAGACAAAGGAATTAATTGCAAATAATATACCATGCACATAACATATACATATATATTTTTCAAAAGTTGCACCACTTGAAATATACTTGCATGTATGAGTTATTCTAAGCCGACTCAGGATTCCGACCCATGTTGTTCCTACATGTTGTGTCTGCATTAGTTTGTATCTAGGGTTCAATGCAGACACCCTATGTCATTGTGTATCATAATATAAAATGAGTCACTAGGCCTATAATTACTCGTGTACACAAGAATATAAAGAGAACATGTGATAAGGACTGAGCTTGATAATTATGTGCGGCCCTTAGGGTTGTAAGTGATATATATGGCTACAATATTAACATCTAACGTGGTTTAATAATAAAATAATTCTAGATCGACTCACGAGTTCGACTTAGTTTGTGTAACTCACAGACATGTCGTGTCTACATTGGTATATAAAATAAAAATCCACCAATGCAGACACCACACGTCAGTGAGTCGTATAAAATTAGTCGGATACGTGATTCGACGTAGAACTACTCTTAATAAAATAACATGTATTGTAATCTAAGATGAAAAAAATATATTTTAATATAACTTAAATATTTGGAATATGCTAAGTTGCTGACACATGATTTTGACTCACTTTATTATGTGTGACATACGGATGTGTCGTGTCCACATTCATTCCTATTTAAATGGATAGTCAGTGGATCCCGGACACAAACTAAGGTAGGTATGTCGTTTCTGCATTGGTTCGTGTTTTAACTGTACAGTCAGTGGATCCCAAACATGAACCAATGCAAATACGGGTGAAAAAAGAGTTGGAATTTTTAGACTGTGTATACTTACGTATAAGCTAATATAATATACGATGGCACACAACGTTATATTTAGTTTTCAAGAAGCTTCAACACCACACAAAAAAAATTGTTATAGAGATAGAGAGAGGGGGTTTACAAACTTACAAGTCCGTCAAAAAAATCAGGTAGAAGTGGCTCAAAAAAGTGGGGTTTAGTTGGAGTGACGGCTATGTCTGATGGAGTTCGGCATGCTCGTGCCTTTTATGATAAGAGTAATGCTATGTCTTTTACGAGCTGTAATTAAAAATGCCTATATCATGTTTGAGTTTTAGCCACTTCCCAATAACGTGTCTATCACTCTTCCTTCAGTCAAACATTTAAACATTTAGTCCTTGTTTGACGCGTCGTATAAGAGCTTCGTATTAGATAGGATATGGTATGGAATAAGTTATCCAAAGTGATATCCTTATCCCACAAGGAGTGGGATAAAAAAATCCCACCTCCAAGGTCGTATAAAATTATACGGTGTCAAAATTTGATTGTAAATTACTACTCTATCCTTATTAAGTTATAAAAAAAAGTCACGCAACTTGCATTATCTCAAGTATTAGATAGCATCCGACAGTCCCTTTGATTCACATAACTCTCCATTCATATTTTTCATCACGGTAGGTAACCTCCTCATTTTTTTTTCTATTTTTTTTTCTATTTGTTGTTTTATCATGAACTACTATTTTGGTTTAAATCGATGAAAATATTATGTTAACTCGCCTACTATACAAGTTGAAAGTTATGTATTGTTAATTCACAACTTATATTTTGTTACACATATTTTTTTAATGTATTATTAACCTATATGCTAGACAAGTTGGAATTATAAATACAAATACAAATACATATTTTCATCTCACAATATTATTTTTTTAACATCTCACGTGGAATTAAATATTATGTTATTGAGTTAAAATATGTGATAACAATATACTTTTGTATTTTTTTATTATTAAATACAAAAGAAGGGTATTTTTGGAAAACTGGAGATAAATTAATCTTATCCGGAGCATTTTAAACACATGACTGTATTATTATATTCCGTCCCGTCTTCTTATTCGAAACTGTCCAAACGTAATATTAGAATAAGCCTTATACTGTCCATCCTTATCCTATCCAATCCAACTCTTATCCTATCCTATCCTATCCTATCCTATCCTATCCGGACCCTTTATATGGCCTATCAAATGAGGCCTTACAACAACAAAAAACTTTGAACTTGAACCCTTTAGAATAGACAAAAAAATATAAATAACGACATATTTTAAGTGTAAACTATCTCATATGCTCCTTATTTTTTTCACTTCTTTTAATTTTGTTTCTTTTTTTTTGTTTGTTTTAATTTCATTCTCAATTCTTTTTTTTTCAATTTTATTCTCAAGCTCTTATTTTATCTCAATTTAATCCCTTTGTCAACTATTTTGGATATAATTAACTATTTTACCCCTCTTTATTTTAAAATTATGAAATTAATGTTATAAATATTGAAAAATAAACTATTATATTATTATTCGGGGATAAAAAGTAGTTTTTTTTATCTAAGAATAATAATAAAAAACTCTATTTTAATTTTAATTAAAAATGTTTAATTTGATGTTTGATGTTTTAGATTTACGATTGATTAGTACTACTGACGCTAGGGGTGGCCATGGGTTGAGCCTGGGCGTACCTAATTAAGCTCGGGTCGGGCCATTAAAAATTTGAATATCTCAAATTCGTCCATGCTTGAGTCGGGCCATATTATGTAATCCCAAGCCTACCCAAATTCAAAAGCTTCTTACTGAGGCTGGAACACAAATATTTTTTTTACCAGTATTTTAAGTTTTAGAAAATTTATGACTTATTTTATTGTTTAGAAAATTTGTTTTAAAATTTACTCTTAAGGTTAAGAGTAAATAAAGCTTAAAATTGATATTTTTAAATGTTCCACATTTATTTTTTTTATAACTTTTAACCTTAAAGGAATAACAACTAAACTACTAATATATATATATATATATATATATATATATATATATATATATATATATATATATATATATATATATTCTCTTAAACGGACTTCCTTAAAGAACGGATTAATGAACTTTTGTCCTTATCAAGTTATGGTCCCCTCGTGGTCCCTAAGGCATTTTTTTATTTTCTTTAGATGGTCCCCCTCTTGTCTTATATTAAAACCTTATTTTAAGACTATATATTTAAAAGATTTATAGTTTAGACTCAAATTGGTATCAAGACCTTCAAAACTTTAGAAACTCACCAAATTCCGACCAAAACCCCTAATTTTGGTATTAGAGCCATAAGACGCTCCTTTTAGACTTATAGTAAAAAGGCTTTAATGCCCTTGGGATTTATCCCTCGTATTTACAAAGATATTTTTGGAACCAACCTAGACTACCAACCTATACCCATAACTAATTTAGGCCCAGAAGGTTGCTTAACCTCACACATTGACGGTTGTTCACACACTGAATATATCCTAGCCAAACAGGGAGATAGTAGACAAGTTACTGACAGTGCTATTAATAATATAATAGACCAAAATAAGTGTATACTCCTTCTATTAAGAAAATTAATAAAAAACACTCAAACCCTAGAAATAAATATAAAAAAATATCTCTAAAAGACTACTATAAATAGATAACCAAATTCAAATAGACCTAGTACATGTTCTACAAGAAATAAATATTAAGACTAATCATATATAAGTCCTTAATAAAGACATTTTAGAAATTAAAACTTTAACTAAAAATCAAGACAATGAGTTAATTAAACTTCCTAAAGATCAAGATAAGCTTATCCATAAATTAGATAGTTATCTTCATAATGGAGATAGTTAGATCAAACTGGAATGAGGTACTAAGAGACCTCTCCATTCAGACCTTAGTAGATTTTTACCAAAGAATTTTAGAAAATATAAATGATGATAGATTTTATTATAAGATAAATGAAAATGAGATTGCCAATGCTGCTAAAGCAACTAGACTCATATTAGAAAGATTAAATTTAATTTATACATCCATGAAACCTACCCAAGACTATAACAGTATATTTTTTAAACACTTACATTTAGATTTAAAAGTTAAGACATAAGGATTAACCACCTTATACACATACTTTGTTAAATTCCAATAAATATAGCAAATTATATTAATAATGTGGAAAGCCGTAACCTATCCAAAATGGATATTATTATTGAAGAACTTAGACTAAAGATGTCCTAAGTAGAAGAAAAATATGAAGAAATTATGAAGGGAATTAAGTTTATATATAATAAACCCTCCCAAGCTGAATTAGACTCTCCGTTTATTTTAACTCGTTTAGATAAAATAGAACAATCTGTAGAAACTATAGAAGATAGGATGGCACACGAATCTGTGCATAAATAAGAAAAAGAAGATGAGGTAAAATACTATATTAATAAGTTTGCTAATTCTCTTGTTAATACTCTTGTTAAAAATAATGAAGATATTAACAATAATGCAAGAAAAGAAAATAAGACATTTAATGAAGAAATCCTTAGGCAGATAAAAAGACAAAAAGATTATTCAGACTCCTTAGAAAGAATTGAAAAAATACTTGAACAAAAATAGGTAACCACCTGTAAATTTAGAGAATCTCCTTATATAGAGACTAAGGAAGGAAAGACCATAACTAGAAGAATCATAAACGATGGATTAGATAAGACTAGTAAGATAGTTAGCTCTATCCCAAATATATGTCAGAGTAATTTTATGCTCCAAAGACTTAAAGATTCATCCTCTAATGTTAGAAAATGGTGGAAAGAGAGAAATTTCACCAATCCTCTCCAACGGAAAGAATGGGGTGAAGTTGACTGGAAGATTTTTGAAGATTCCATTCATAATGGAAAACTTCTAGCTGTTAGATACATAGACTTGTTTGAAGAAGGTTCCACTCCTACCCCTAATTATAACATGAACTATCATTGTAGAAATCATGTGTTAGACAAATCCTATACTGAGCTCCAAGTGTTTGACTCAGAATGGCTTAGATCTAGAGGAACTGATAGGAAGTTCCAATTCCTAACCTTTGGACTCTTTTAATCAAGAATCCAAAGATTACATAGACCTCAGAATATTATTAACATATTGTGTTGTTTAGTAGATAAAAGATGGAAAGATTTTGAGAAAAGCCTTATTGGGATAGCCCAAATAGAAATTTCAGACAACATAGGATACTTTAATGTCATGTCATCATTTATAGTAACCATATACACAGCCAAACATTTTAAGCTAATCTTATATGCTAGTGGCTATGAAGACTATATTATCCCAGACGCTAATATAAATATACAATTCCAAAACTATGTGAAGTTCTCCCAATTTTCTTATGATGGAATGCAATCTGGAATTCCTAGTGGTAGACTTGATGAAGAAATCTTAGTTAGAACCAATATTTCAGGCTACAATAATACTTACAGTATTAAGAATACTGGACCTATGAAAGAAAAAGCTACGACCCTTTGACAATTGCCAGAATTTTAAGAAACTAAGACTATACTGAATAAACCTTTATTTATTAATCAAGACGATGTCATTGGAAATGTTACCATCCAGTTTGGTGTTCCTAAGATTATTAATAAGAATATCCAGACTGAAGAAGTTAGATTTAGGAATATGGGAGAAGCCATAATAAATGATCCTTCAGAAGGAGAATGTAATAGTAAGACTAGTTATAGTTTACTAAGACAAGCCGCGATAATTAGACCTAGAATATCATTTGAAAACAAAGACTTACTTAGACAAAAAACCTAGGATCCAAAACTTTGGATATGAACCCTCAGAATTGGACATGAAGACATTTAAAGATCACCTTAAGAAAAGTCATTCTGTTAGATTTCAAGAAAGAGAGATTTAATACGATAGCTCAAGTCCGTATATTAAAATTAAAAGAATCTAAGAATCCTAAGGAACTTATTAGACACTAATGACTAATAGAAGAAGTAAAAAAAAGACTAATGCCAACTACATAAGTAGGTCCTAATAAACAAGAGATAGGAAGTAGTAGTAGGCTAGAAGATGCTCCTAGACTTTTTAGTAAACCAATAGGAATAAATATTCCTATATACTTTAGCACTTTAGTTAAGACTAAACCAGACTATATAAAAGACTTTCCAACTAGTCACAAGAGTTTTACGGCTGTTAAGATCATGGAAAGTCAAGCCATAAATCCAGTAGGTATATACCTTAACTTAGACAATATCTAAGACAGGAAGAAGGCCTTAGACGAATGGTGTAATCAGATGAACATGTGTTTTGCATCTAATGAATAATGGGATGCAAGTTCATGTAAGTAGTACACTGAGAAATCCATTAGAGGTATTGCAAAAGATTATTTAGATAGTTTAAAAAAGGCTATAGATGAAGACTCCTTAGCTAAGATTGATAAGATGAAAGAGAAGTTAGAAGAAAGATCAATTGAAGAATATATT